>NIVC01001237.1:0-402775 GCA_002269645.1 Macrostomum lignano | reverse complement strand
GTCAGGGGGGGGGAATTTCGCCCCCCCTCTTGGTAGTTCTACTGTTAATCCGGGGCTAAATTGGAATCTCGTCTTGGCTCTGCTCCTGCAACTACAGCCTTGAGACCCAACCCTGACGATAAATAAAGTGATCACCGCTGTGCAAGTCAGGCATACATTTATAAAATTAGTAAAACAAACACTTTCTACTTTCAGTTAAGTAGCAAAGAATGCATAACGCTATTTTATGGCTGAAATGACTGGTAAGTTTATCTATGGAAGCCAAGCTTGCAGGCGTAAACAACTTGCTAATTAGTTCAGCAATAATGTACTCGTACATTAGTGAGTCAGCTGAAATGTACATGGTTGGAATTTTAGGCGGTAATTCTGAGAAAGGCAATAAATTTGGGGCGGGGCGGGGTGGTGTGGAAAGGCGCCGTTAGAGGGTTAAAGCTGAGTGGTAAGAGCCAATAAATGAGCCTTGCTTTAAAAGTACATTAAAATGCTTGATTAAAATTTACTACTGAACTGAAAATATGTCTTGTAATGTAAGTGTTATGTCTTGTAATCCTGTGCTTTATGTTTGCGCTGCAATACGAGTAGCTTCGTGCCGACGACTTGCTTAGAGAGAAGACACACTCGGCGGAAGGCAATAAGGTCGCAGTCATAGACATAAATGAATAGGGCAATAACAGGGAAACGCTAATCCGCAAAGTACGGGTATGAGCTACAAGTATTAGGTGCATTTACAATACACTTCAGTTTGTTTACACGCAAATGTGCTAAATGGCCCATCCGCATGTAGTTATTCCAATATCTGTGGTTTCGAGTGAATAAACACAATAAATCCGTATACGAGTATTGAGATATTGGACTTTAGATTGTATTGCCAATAGTTTAGGAAGATATCAATGTCAATATTCAAAAAATATAATCTAGCCAGCTAAATTAATTTTCTTATCTTTATTAGCTGTTAGTAGATACGGACCAAGTCAAAAATGAGTAAAAATCAAAAAACTACATTCTGCAGCGATCAACGCACTTACGCACTTATAAAAAATCAGACATTTTATGACTACAAAACACGCATAAAGATGGTCTACAAAGCTGGCATATATGGCTCATAACACACGCCTTTCAGTGAAACAGATTTGAAATAGCTACTCAATTTAAGTTAACAATACCGCCTGCATCCTCGAAGTTGTTGTGCACCCAAACAAGGTCATCTCCCTGATACCCTGTGTGGCTGATGTTGATCAACTTCGTCAGATTGTTCATGCTCCTCGGGCTGTAGCGCCTCTCAGCGAAGAAGCTGATCATGAACTGGCGCTCCTCCTCGCTCATGTGCTTCCTCAGCCACTCCATGTGCACCACGGGAATCGTGAAGGTGTCGAAAAGCTTCTGCGCGCTCTTGAAGAACTCGCCTTCGCCTCCTTCGATGTCGACCTTCAACACGACCAGCTTCGTGTCGATGAGCGGCACGATGGAGTCCGCGGTGGCCGACATCACCGGGATCGTGTCGACGACGGCCCTGCCGAACTTGGTGGCGCCGCCCATATTGCAGTCCTCCGGGAAGTTCAGGTACATGAGCGACACCTGCCTGCTGACGAAGTTCCACAGCAGCTGCAGCTTGTGAGGCGAATTGGCCGCCTCGGCTGACAGCTTGATTCGAATCAGGTTGCGGATGTTCGCGTCCAGCGCGATGACGGGCACTCCGAGATCGAGGACCGACAGGCTGAACACGCCGATGTTCGAGCCGACGTCCACGAAGGTGACGGGCGACTTGGCGGCCAGCTTGCGAATGATTCGCTGCATGGTGCGGACGTTCCGCTCTTCGAAGATGTGCGAGCCGTGAATTGTAGCCGAGATGTAGTCGGTACTGGAGTAGACGAAGCTGGTGACGTTTTTCTGGGTGAGGGGGCTTCTGATGTATGTCTGAAGGCTTCCAGCTCTGACGCCTTCAATGAGCACCTGCGGCAGGTGCTGCTTGAGTCGGCACAGTGGAAACGCGCTGTCCACGATGGTGTAGGCGGCGACACCTTCGCAGATGCTCTCGCTGATGGACTTGTGCAGGAAGTTGACGCCGCGGAGCTCTCGATAGGCGTCACACATTTTTTCTGGCAGCGGTCTGTGAATGACCGGCGGGATGCTCGATTGGTAGGATTTCTGCAGTGCCGGTTGGTTCACGGCGTTGGACTCAGATTCTGTCCTGCGATATTCGCGTACTGCACTCTGTGGTTTTGCTGCCACGGCTTTGTCTTGTGACGAACTGAGTCTGCTGCTGCGGCTTCTGTGATATATTTCACTCAGAATCCAGATAAACATCGCCATCAATAAAATGACAAGTGCAGTTTTCGAACAATTCATTGTTCCTGCTCGTACCTGCAATGTAAGTGATTTTTTGATTTACTTTTTATTGGCATTTATATATTCAGATTGTGAACTGCATAAGCTAAGCGTCTTCTGACAGTTGGCTCATCGTCATGTGTATGCATGCAGGTGCAAATTGTTAATCGAACAGCTTACCTGATAAATGAACTGATAAATTCCGCTGTCTATAATTTTGTTACTTAATCTCAGCATATGATTTACCTGCGTTGCCTGTTATATATGAGTTCTATAACTATGAAACTAAACTGTTTGCAATGGTTGCACAGCTGATGGTAGAATTAGCGAAAACTGAAGGCTCCAAGGCCACAAAACAAATACCGAGAACTTACTGTTTGTTTTGTCAATTCAAAGGGTCATCGACATTGAGCGAACGTCATTAAGTAAATCAAGCAGGTAAACACTCAATAAGCAGTGTTGTTTGCACTCGACCGGATTGCTTCTCAATAGACTTAGCTCTGAAGTCAATTGTGCTGCTCATCATTAACGTCAGCTTGGGTCAGCTTGGGTCAGCTTGGGTCCAGAAATTTTACCTTTCAAACGGCTGGTTTAAGTTGATCAACAAGAATATATGGTTAGATGTTAAATGATTTAATTTTAGCTGCTAAAAATAGTTCAATTATTTACATTGATAATTAGAGGCCGGAGGCTGTGTGCACCCTGGCGCACTTTAAGCGACATTGTCACACAACCGGCTAGAGGCATTGCTGCCCATTCCGCCGACTCCCCTGAGCAGGCACACAAGCGCGCGGATACGTACGCAGTCATACGCGCAGGCACACACTCACACAGGAGTGTACAGCGGCCCTAAATTTATTTATCGTTAGGCATGTACACTTCACTGTGCCTTGGGGTTGGCCCTCAAGGCCGTTAATTGCACGAGCGGAGCCCAGCCGAGATTCCAATTTAGCCACAAATTAATTTGACTGCACTTGGAAACAATGTTCGTACGGCAACAAATGGACAGTAGTGCTTGGGAAGTATTGGCCTAGTATTGAATGAGTTGTCCTGGATGCTCACCCAGTGATTCAGACACGGTAACGGTGGCGGTAAGGAGGCGGTAACGGAGGAGCAAATTATCGAGAAGATCAGCGCCAGTGCTTGGGTGAGCAACGTGGTAATCGCCCCCAAGATTCGCCTCACGGATGTAAATCGCACGAACCCCCCCCCACAACTGCATGGCCAATTCTCCTGAACACATGGAATCGAACCAGAGGCCGTGGGGCGTGAGTCAGACGCGTATACCACTGAGCTGCTCTGCACCCGATCTTTGTATCGTGTTTCCTGAGGCTGTCTTCGGTTTTCTGAATGGTTGATACTTATAGTTCTCTAATTCCAGAGTAAAAATATTCTGTCCAGTGCAGTTTTTACCTTGCTTAATTTACTCAATGATGTTTACTAAGTGACCCATTAGATCGACAGAGCAATGCGTCCAATACTGAATTTATTTGCTTTTAAGACTCTTCAAATACATTCTACAGCTTCGTGACTCCCGAGGCTTCGACTCTTCTTCCTCACTTTCTTCTCTTGTCTTTCTAGAGACCTCAGCAATAAGAGTTATTTAACACGGACTGTAGGAGAGAGCGCTCAAATACACCGCAGGGAGACGTGCTCAGGGAGACGGGCCAATGATTCATAACGATAGACAACGGACCGTACTCGACAAAGTTTAACAGCTCGATTCCATAAACTACCGGTAGCTATAGGCAAAGTTTTGATTTAAGAAAGCGAAAAAATTGATTCCAATAAAGGTAAGCTGCTTGAGTACAGTACATGCACATGTGTTGATTTTTAACTTCCGCCCCTTGGTGCTTGGGTGCCGGTGCTGATGAGAAAAAGCACCTTTCTGCTGTTACTGTCTGTTTAGTGCATTTTTACAGACAGACTTTGTAAGTGCTCCTTCGAACAGAATGCCTGCTTGCTTAGTTTGCAATCTAGAAGCTCAGATATTGAGATAGCTCGTATTGTGAGAATTTAGTGCTGAATTCTTTGGAGCACACCTGACGGCAGTCCGGTCGAAATGCAAATTAAAACTGAATAAAAAACACATAAATTGCAGGAACAATGAAGTGGTCGAAAACTGCACTTGTTATTTTATTGACAGCTATATCCGTCTGGCTTGTGAGTGAAGTATACCACAGCAGCCGCAGCCTCAATCCGTCACAAGACAAAGCCGTGGCAGCAAAACCAAAGAGTGCAGTACGCGAATATCGCAGGACAGAATCTGAGTCCAACGCCTTGAACCAACCGGCACTGCAGAAATCCTACCAATCGAGCATCCCGCCGGTCATTCACAGACCGCTGCCAGAAAAAATGTGTGACGCCTATCGAGAGCTCCGCAGCGTCAACTTCCTGCACAAGTCCATCAGCGAGAGCATCTGCGAAGGCGCCGCCGCCTACACCATCGTGGACAGCGCGTTTCCACTTTGTCGACTCAAGCAGCACCTGCCGCACGTGCTCATCGAAGGCGTCAGAGCTGGAAGCCTTCAGACATACATCAGAAGCCCCCTCACCCAGAGAAACGTTGTCAGTTTCGTGTACTCAAGTCCTGACCTGATCTCGACCTTAATTCATGGCTCGCATGTCTTCGAGGAGCGGAACGTCCGCATCATGCAGCAAATCATTCGCAAGCTGGCCGCCAAGTCGCCCGTCACCTTCGTGGACGTCGGCTCGAACATCGGCGTGTTCAGCCTGCCGGTCCTCGATCTCGGAGTGCCCGTCATCGCGCTGGATGCGAACATCCGCAACCTGATTCGAATCAAGCTGTCAGCCGAGGCGGCCAATTCGCCTCACAAGCTGCAGCTGCTGTGGAACTTCGTCAGCAGGCAGGTGTCGCTCATGTACCTGAACTTCCCGAAGGACTGCAACATGGGCGGCGCCACCAAGTTCGGCAGGGCCGTCGTCGACACGATCCCGGTGATGTCGGCCACCGCGGACTCCATCGTGCCGCTCATCGACACGAAGCTGGTCGTGTTGAAGGTCGACATCGAAGGAGGCGAAGGCGAGTTCTTCAAGAGCGCGCAGAAGCTGTTCGACAGCGTCACGATTCCCGTGGTGCACATGGAGTGGCTGAGGAAGCACATGAGCGAGGAGGAGCGCCAGTTCATGATCAGCTTCTTCGCTGAGAGGCGCTACAGCCCGAGGACTATGGTCCATCCGACCAGAGTTATCGACATTAAGGATATAGGCTTTGAGGATTATAACCTTGTTTGGGTTCACAAGGATTTCACAGATGCAAGCTGGCTATTTGACTCAGATTGAGCTGGTACAGAACTTAGCAAGTGTTAAAGGCAAACTGTGATTCACAATTCTAGATTTTGCTAGAAAAAGTTGCAGTGTGTATTGACCATCAATCTTTAACTTTCGATGACTTAGTTGGTTGGTCGTTAGCTAATGTCGTTAGTTAATCTAATGTAAGCGTCTGCATAGATCTCAGTTATCGTCTGCTGTTGAAGTTTTCAAAATCAAAGGCAAGTTCTACAAACTGTGTAGTCTTCGCTTTCTTTAGCTAACAACTCGTTGGCTATGAAGTAAGATAGTTCCGAACCGAAGTGGCCATGTGAGTTGATCGAGTCTTTGTAAACTACTCTGTTTAACATTATCTGAAAAGATGCTATCCTTGATGGAAGCTGATAGATGAAGAAGTTACCTGCATGGCGGCCCGATTTTGGTGATGTTCTGTACCAATGGCAACCGCTGCTTCTGTTGAAATTTCCTGTACACCTGCTGCAAAGCTGTATTTACGACCTCGCCCATTCCGCTGACCCCTGAGCACATATATGTACATGTACAAGCGCGCCAATACTGTTCGCAAGCACGCACTCATACGCACGCTCAGACAGGGTGTACACAAGGACGACTTAAGTATAAGGACGGGAAGCCTCATTTCAGCACAGAAGTTGTTGTTGCTTTTGATAGGAGGCAGATCCAGTGTTCATCTTTTGAAATGTTGTGCCTTTCTTATTGCTCTATTGATATTCATAAAGGTTTTCGTTCAAAGAATTAGGATTCTTTGTGAATTTTTTATTCAACGTACATTTGCACGTACATGTATCTTGTGCCTAAAAACCATTAAAATGGCACGGCTCAGTTCTTTGGCTTTTTGAGTCTATTTCATCATTCTTAGCGGACTGTATAACAATTATCTGTAACAGAGATTATAAAATAGATTCATAAAACGTACGTATATGTAGAATAAAAAAATTACATAGAATCCTAATTCTTTGCACGAAAAGCTTTACAAATATCGATAGAGCAATAAGAAGGGCACAACATATCAAAAGATGAACACTGGATCTGCCTCCTATCAAAAGCAATAGCAATTTTTGTGCTAAAAAATGAGAATTTCCTATCTCCGTAGTGTATTTTTTCGGGAAAACCTGCTTTCTAAAATTTTCTAAGAAACGAGAACTCGTATTGCACTTGTGGTGAGTACACCTCTCCTAGCCAACTTTTAAAGGACGCGTGGTCCTCTCTCTCGTTTATTTCTTTCCTCGCGTGTACCGCCACACACACAAACACTCTATTACCGCAGCTATAACGCTGGCACCAATTTTACAACTGGGTGAACTAAAGCAATGCAGAGTTAAGGATCTTCTTGCTCAAGGGCACGAATTTGTTCCAGTGGAATCGAGAATCGAACTTCCGACCTTTCAGTTGTGCGTCCGACGCTCTAACCACTTTAAAGTGATTGCAGTAATGTTAAGCTACATAGTCCGGAAAGTCTGGATGCGTCAAATGCATCGCTCTATATGGCGCGGAGCGAGCGCGAGTGGGACAACTGAGTGAGTGAACGACGAATTCAGATTCGCACCTGGGCAGCCTAAATGGCCCTGCAAGTTGAGCAGCAGGACGTCCTGTAGAGGCTTGGGGGCAGCAGCTCTCGGCCTGGATCACGTGACCCTCCTGTTGAAGTCGCCACCTTGCAGCTGGGCCCTCTAGTACAGGCCGCCTCTGTCCCGACGCTCTCGTCAGCTTGAAAGGCGCGGTATGGAGCAGCCGGAGTGCGCCGAGCCCAGCTGCGACTCCACTGTCTTGGAGTTTATATCTTTAGAATGTATAAAGATGAATTTTAGTGTATAGAAGAAGATGATGATAATATCTTAAGTTTAAGATAGATTAAAAGATAGATTGGGTAATCCTAATTTCCAATTGTTAAATTATTTTGACATCTAAATTTGTATAACTAAGTCAAATGAAATCCATCTTGTTTTCTTGGATAATATTCCTATAGCCAAAAAGTTAGAACAAAGGGCTATATTAAATTATTATATTAAATTAAATAATCTGATTTATTACAGCTACTGACTTTGAGACGATGGCGTCTGCACAGAAGACAAACCGGATGGCTCGCCTCACCATGATGCAGCTACTTCGTGATTCTGAAGGCCTGCAAGAGGCCACAGGGCAGGAGTCCATTGAGCACGTGGCGCCAGCTGAAGAAGATTCTGATGATGCTGATGACGATTGGCAAGAACGTGATTGGGAGCCAGGAAATTCCCAAAGCGTGTCTCCTCCTGAAAGTGATGATGACTCTGGGATCGAGGAAGAAGTGTCCCCCATAAGACCCATCAGGTGATATTATGGAACTGATTTTCGAGTTACTATTTTTCATGATCCATTTTTCCATCAACAAGAGGGCCATGGAGTTCTGTCTGGCAAATGTGGGCAAAGCGCGCGGATATACGGTGCCCTGTTCTGTACATAGCCTGTTGTGTGTAATCACAGTTGCACCGAAATTGATAAGCAATGGTATTTCTTTACGAGCCTATTATTGTAATTGTCTTTTAAGTGTCGATTTGTTGCGTGAGCAGTCTGTTGGCGTTTGTGGATTCGCTGATCCTTTACATGTCCATTCAATTTTATACTCGTAAAGTATATTTTAGTTGATTTTTACATGCAACCTGAGCAAATTAATACAATACGTGTGAGTGTGAGTGTCAAATACATGTAAATTGCTCATATCTTGTTTCGTCACGGTCCTAGCAATTATACTTGCGGTCAATGATTTTCGCAAACTGTTGCCGTGCATGTTGCACACGCATATGAACTCTGTCTTGGACTTCTTGTCTTGCATTCGTTATTTTCCAATATGCACTTGTGGGTGCAATGATACTATTCAAATCGATTGTACATGTGTGTACATATACGTGTAAAGCAACATCGAATCGACGTCGCAGAACGAAGGCGAAACGACGCAGCATCGACGTTGAAATGAAGGTGTACCACCCACCTCGAAACAACGTCGTTGCACCGCGACATTTGCATCCATCGAATCGACATGGAAAACTGACGTCGTTTCGACAGCTTGCTTCCCAGTGGGTCTCGGATGCTAGTTAGGCCGCCAGTCGAGTCCTCTGTTCGCCGCGTGATTTTCTCTTCTACGTGGGGTGCACTAGAGGTATAGGTGAACCACGGGAACTGAGCGAGCTGTCAGGTCCCCTGGGAATGTCAGCCAGCACGGCGACCAACTTGGTCTTAAGTGTGGACCACGAGGGCGCGACTCTAGAAGCCAATTGCTTAATTCCAGCCTGTCGATCTGGCGCTGTCACCTTCGGTTGATGACATGAATGCGAGGTCGCCAGCGTAGCCAAGCACGCTGAGGCGCTTCTCTTCGTAGTAGTGGTGCATGGCCAATGCATCGTCGTCAGCCGAGAGGAATGCGTTACAGAGCACTCAGTCCAGCCGCAGCACAAAGAAAAACAAATTGTGTCCTAAGTGTGTCTGTCTCTCAGCTGCCGAACACCAGACGAAGCCTTCCGCTGCTGTCACAGCAGTAGTTCAATCTCGTGTCGCCCATTCCGCCACATGTAGGTCGCCATAGGTGATGTTAAACATTTAATGTCAATACATGTACTTACATGTACATATACATGTACAGTATATGTAATGCATGTAAATAATAACTTATTAAATTCCGCTGTGTGTTAGTAAAAATTGAGAGACTTTTATCCTTGATTGCGACCCGCGCGCATCACCCATTAGCAAGTACCATGTTTGCTTTCAAACTTGCATGTGCATGTACACGTAGTAAAACCACGGAATTAATTGCTATAATTTCTTGTCATTGACAGTTAGCAATAAGTATGCTCGGCCTGGACTCTGGAGACAGCTAGGGTTTAACATAATTACTACGTCAAAGGGCATCCAACTAGCTAATGAAGCTCAAAGACAGCCGCCGATCCTGGTTTCTCCTTTGGACAAAGAGAAACGGCGATATCCGATATATATCCGATATTATGATATCCGTTAGCACATTGTTTAGCAATTTGACGATCATTATTCACATTTTTAATGCAGAACAATCCATTACTACAAACAATGCAAATTGTCTGTAGGATCGTCAAACAGAAAAACAATGCAAAGAATCAGCGGTCGCAGCACGTGACAACGATTTGTCTATGGCTCGCGCCTACCGGCGCTCGCCAGACAATCGTTGTCACGCACTGGGACCGCTGATTATTTATCCATTGAAGACAATTGCAGTATCCAATGGAGTCTTTAGTATAGCTGTTCAGAGCACGAAACTAGAAAACTTAGCATTTTTTGTACATTAGCAAGCAGTAGTGGCTTTAATTTTACTCAGAAAGATTGTTGATACTTGTTTAAAATTAAATTGTTTCTTCGTGTTTTTAAAATATTTTTTCCTCGAAACGTACTGAAAACAAAATTTTAAAAACACAATTTTTTAATTATAATAAATGTCACCATCGTTGATTGTCATGATAGCGAAGTAGCGGACCTTATGGTGTCATTTCTAGTTAATGGCGTCGTGTTTTTTATTTGGTTTTATCCTAATAGTCATGATAATATATGATAAATTAGTCAAGCTTTTTGTTTTTAATGCAAATTAACTCACTACTACTACTAGAAAGAAAGCTAGTTAGGCAAGTTAGCTAGGTACACTAGGTTTAATGTTTTATTTAGCACTAATACTGATCTTATCTTATGACTAGTCTAAATCTTTTGGTCTGTGGCTTTTATCAGGGGCGGACCCAGGATTTTATCGAGGGGAGGCAAGCCTCATGTCTGGTCAGCCAGAGCTGCAACTAGGGTATCATGATAGGGACTTCAGTGAGTTATAAGAAGTGCGTGCCAATGGCAAAAAAGTAAGAAAAAAGTCCAATTTTTCAAGGGCGATTTTAAAGAAACTATAGAAGCCAGGATGAAAGTAAAATATGCATTTAAAAGGTAAAAAGGAGCTCTTTCAAATGACACCAACTGCAAGTCTAGCTTTGTTATACTTTTTGCACTGTCTATTTTTTAAAGTTGACCATTTTTTAGGAGGAATATAAAATTGAAGCCAAAATGAATAAAAAAACAGTGGTTCAGAAAATGCTTTTTCTTAGCTGCAATGTGTTTCTTATAATGGAAACAAAGGTTTTATAGTATAAAGGGATAATTTAGAAACATTTTTCTGGTGTTAAAAAAAATTTTTTTTTTCTTTTAATGTCCATATGGCTCTATGCAAAATTTCAAATCCAAAATTTTCCATGAAATCCTTTTCCTGCATTGTTTCTCTTTATATTTTTCATTACCTATTGACAATACAAGCACAGTAAAAAAAACCGCTTGCCAATAGCTATAGGCGCAAAAATTTTGTGGAGGTTTCTTTTTTTGATACGTTTACATGTAAAATACCCATTGAAACGTGTATTTCGTGTTTTTTGTGAGACTCTGCCTTCCGGCAAACTAGTTCTCTGTGTCATTTAACTAATTCTGCTATGCTGAACACGATAGACAAAACCGTTTTTTAATAAACCCATGCGCAAAGCCTGTACAGCACATTACATTGCAGTTGGGGTGTCTGTCATGCATTAAAAATTTAGGGCAAGAAGTAGAATAGTATTATAGTAGGTAAAAACCTGAACAAAATGACACTAGCCTTGTATAAATTAAGCAAGCAGAACAGATGCTATTGTATTTTTAAAATTGCAATCATTGCGTATCTGGTTAAAATAGTCAAAATTTCATACACCCATCCTGTTTCAATTAGCTTAGCAACTTGGGCATATAAAATAATATTAAAATATATAATTCATACAATTAACACTAAAAAACTGAACAAAATGACACCAAGCACAGTCATTTTGGTTGGCTAGAAAATTAATTACAAGTGTTCAAAGACAAAAAGCCAACTTTTTGGCCAAAAATGATCACAAACCATAATGTAAAAATTCCATTGGCTAAAGGCACAAATCGGGGTTACTAAAATAGCTGTAGTTTCCTTATTACTCAACCAAATCACTAAAGTTTGGCCATTTTGGAAATGGGAAAGTAAGATCTATCTAGTGAAATAGCAGCCTATAACAATTTCTGAAATTTAATTTTCTCACTGAAGTGCCTAATCATGATATTAATATAGCATGATACCAATACATCTGAGGATTTTTTAGCAGAGCTAATGCCCCCCCCCCTTAGTCCACCCCTGGCTTTAATATAAAATCATTATTATGATAAAAGTGAAACACTAGCTGTATATATTTATACTAACTAAAGTAGGCCTTCTTAGCTCAGAAGCTTTGTCCTAAGATTTAAAAAATAACCAAAATATTCCCATATCTATAGGCGTATTATGCCACCTATCCTCCATAGTTCAGATTGTGGGCTTCTTCAAATTTATGTTGATAAAATACTTCTCATTTTCCAATTTTTCTGAAATTTTCACCAGACACTTGGTGGATGCCCAAAATGATAAAAAAGCAAAATATCACCAAAAAACCACATTCTGTGGTGATGCGACCTCAGTTTATTAATTGACTATGGTGTCAATGAGAATTCGACAAAAATTGTTTCAATGAAATTTGTATTCAAAAATGAACATTTTTCAAAAAAAGTTAACTTGTTTTGTGAATATAAAATTAAAAAATTACAAGTAATATTCATAATTTTTGAATTATAATGTATAGTGAATATAAATGAATACAAAATTTGATATTGAGTTTTGTTATCATGTCAAATAATTGCCTCGTCACGGTTTCCTCTTTTTTAAATTTGCCACATCTACCATGCACAATATTGTCTCCCGCATTCTAAATTGTTGCTACCTTTGCCACTGTAGTTGACATTAATACCTCTTGCCAAATGATTTAGTAATATAAGTAATTAATCATATTATAAATGTCTGAAATAATATTCAAGTTTGTATTGATAAAATCAACCTCCATGAAGAATCCCCTACCCAAAAATCCCTTATCCCATTCCATGCCTTAATAGTTGGTCATTGACCTTTTTTGTAAGGATTGATCCCTTTTTCCCTGAGTCTGGAATTTATCAACATCATCTTGAATAGGTCTCCATGCCTCTATTCAAGTTTATGTTGATAAAATCAATCCCCATGAAGAATCTCCCCACCCTAAAACCCCCCATTCCCCATGTCCCGGTGGTTGGTTTTAAGTGCCTACATATAGTTGGGTTGGAGCTACCAAAAAATAAAGCTCAAATTTGAAATCAGCACTATCAAAAACTCCTATAGAGACAAAATTATGCTCCTATTAAAATTGCAACTAATTTACAACATAAACTTGAAGAAGTCCCAGATTGTATATTAATGTAGGCCTATGCCAGGTCCATGGGGAAAAAGTATGGTGAGTACATTTGTATGCTAGGAGTAAAAAATGTTTTAAACTTTGTATGCAAAAGTTGTATGCTTTTTTATTCTTGAATTTATTATTCATGCCATAGTCCCAAAGATGTTCCATGCATACCACAAAACTTTTTGATTCTGTATGCTGCATGCCAAGATTATTTGGAAATCTCATACACATTGCATGCTATATACTAAGAGCCTTATCTGCATTGCGTGTCGCATGCAAGGCATTGACAGGGGGGGGGTTGAAAGTAAAAATGCACTTGGCTTACATAAATGCAGCAAAGCCTGTTTAAACAAATTAAATTCTTTCTTTTCCACAAATTGGATTACTTTTTCTGTCTTCTTTTTGCTGCAAAGTTACAAAAAATATACAATATATTACAATTATTAAAAAATGCAAAATTAAAATATCAAAAAATTAAATTAAGACATTACCAATTACAAGTCTAGCCAAATCCAAACCTCTATTTTATTTCCAAATCCATTTTGCTTGTGGCTGCATGCCAATTTTTTGCAGTTATTATTGTTACAGTGACCATATAAATAGTGAAATGATTATTTTTATGGTTAACACAAAAAATCATCTAAATTTAGTAACAAACATAGAGTGCAAATTACAATTGGTTTTTTAATTTTAAAAGAATTATATGCTTTTAATACTATATAAGAGTGCGTGATAGGTCTCTTTCTCCTGTCCTTATAAATATCCTACCACTGGTAGCTATCTGTTACAGGCCTTATAGCTCTGTCTTTTTAAATCCTAACTGTTTCTTAGAATCTCATACATTTCTGGGTAGTATTCTTGGTAATGTTCTTGATAGCATTCTTAGTATATGTTCTGGTAGCATTCTTAGTATATGGCTCTGGTATATACTATGGCCTGAGCAGGATAGTACTAGTAAATGAGTTAGTCCAATCAGGCATTACTGGGACTAGAAGGTCATAGCACTTTTCTTAGTATGTTTCTACAAATTGTTTCCTAATTCCCTCTCTTTGCAAATTTCTTAGCACTGTTCTTAGCCTTTTTAAATGAATAAGTTGCTTAACTTGAAAGACTTTGAAAATTTATAGATTGAACTGCTTTTATTGCTTGGAATAGTTGCTCACAGATATCAAGATAGTTAAGTTTACCTAGCTACAAAATTGCTCCTATTTATACCTCAAATTTCCCAATATGATTACAACAAAAAATATTTCCCCAATTTATTTTGTGCAGTAAAACAATATTTATATTTATAAATATTTATTTTGCATGAATTTAGTTTTGTAAGAAATCATACATTATTACTCGTATAGTATTTGAGCACTATTACAAGTGGTATTCATGCAAAGTAACAAACTTAAAAATTATACAATTACAATGTGCACTGAAAAATGATAATTATAAAAGAAGTATTTAAAATACTTCTTGCTAAAATATTTTTTGCCAAAAATTAAGAAAAATAAGTTTTTTATTTTTAGGGAAAAAGTAAAAAAATTATTATTATTCCTTTTTCCATGCATGTATTGATGGTATTGTATATAGCTTTGCATATACATTGCATTGTCTAATTGTACTACAAGTGTTATGGTAAAGTTTTACACTTTTGGGAAATATTTAGTGCTAAATTGGCTGTTTGGCACCTAGATTTCATTTTCAAGTACCAAAAGACTGGACTCATCAAAAAGTAACTTCCATTACCCAAGTCTGGCATTTAAAAAAAAAGAACCAGAAAAAAGTGCCATTTTAGAAAAAAGTAACTTCTGGCATTAAAAGTGCCAGAACTTTGCCAAACACTGGATATATACTAGAAAATTCCAGTGAACACAGATCTAGCATACACAATTGGTGTACAAATTTGCATATAAAGAAGCCTTTCATTACCCCTTAGTATATAGCTTGGTATACAGAAATCATTGAGACAGTTGATCTTTAGTATAGTTTTTTACTACTAAGAGATTTCCTACACTAAGTTTCCCATATAGAATCTTGTGGGATGTCAAGAAAAGCCAAGCAAAAATGACTTAACAATAAAATTACAAAATAATGCATTGCATGTGGCCAAAGCAACAGCGACAGTTTCCAATCATCTGAGACACAGAGAGAAATGTCCAGTGAGGAGGCAGCAGAATTGGCTGCTGAAGCCACCGAGTCGCCTGTTCTGAGCGAATCGGTGGAGTATTCATCTCTTAATCTCAAGCACTCACCGTCTCCTACCCTGGAAGAGGGTCACGTGATGTCCGATCGGGTGCAAAGTTTGGCCAGTCAAATCTACACAGAATTTGAAAATATGATTAAAAAATATGACGAAGAGGTTGTGAAAGATTTGATGCCACTTATTGTAACGGTGCTGGAGAATCTTGAGCGAGCTATCACTGAGCGTGGCCAATTTGAAGTTAGTTTAGAGTTGCTGAAAGAGGACAACCACCAGCTATTGTCCCAGTTTGAACGGGAGAAACAGATGCGAAAGACTGCCGAAGATCGAATGTTTCTAACCGAGGAGGCGGCTGCTGAAGAGAAAGCGAAGTTTTCCGAAGATAAAGACAGTCTTCAGTCCATCTGCAAGATGCTTGAGCTCAAGGCCAGGAATGCTCAGGTGCGGGAGTTTTTTGTAGAAATCTGCAGGTGGGAGATATGATTGTACAGGTGTGGGATATGATTGTACAGGTGTGGGATATGATTGTACTGGTGTGGGATATGATTGTACTGGTGTGGGATATGATTGTACTGGTGTGGGATATGATTGTACTGGTGTGGGATATGATTGTACTGGTGTGGGATATGATTGTACAGGTGTGGGATATGATTGTACAGGTGTGGGATGTGATTGTACAGGTGTGGTATATGATTGCACAGATGTGGGATATGATTGTACAGGTGTGGGATATGATTGTACAGGTGTGGGATGTGATTGTACAGGTGTAGGATATGATTGTACAGGTGTGGAATATGATTGCACAGGTGTGGGATATGATTGTACAGGTGTGGTATATGATTGCACAGATGTGGGATATGATTGTACAGGTGTGGGATATGATTGTACTGGTGTAGGATATGATTGTACTGGTGTGGGATATGATTGTACTGGTGTGGGATATGATTGTACTGGTGTAGGATATGATTGTACTGGTGTGGGATCTGGTGATGCAGGTGTGGGATCTGTTGGTACAGGTGTGGGATCTGTTGGTACAGGTGTGGGATCTGGTGATGCAGGCGTGGGATTGACTAAGTGTAGAATTGAGTTCAATCAAGTGTGTGATACTCTTAGTATTCCCCTTTGCGTAACTCTTGCTTCCATCTTGGCGGGGCTGCAATAAAAGGGGGGAAGAATTGAATTAAACAGCAGAGCTAACTCTGCAACTCCGCTAATCAGGACCAGGTCAGCCGGCTAGAAGAGAAAGAGCGAGAGTTGCGTCGCGAGCTGCAGAATTGCCGAGACAAATACACTGACCTGTTGCGCACCCACACTGAACACCTTGAACGAACCAAACTGCTGATGGCCAGCGATCAGCCAATCAGCGCTGAGCTGGGGGGAGGCGGCGGTTTTGCTAGAATTGTTCACAACCAGCAGCATAGACTGCATCGACCGCTGTCGCAGCAGGATGCTTCTGCAACAGGTTTGGGAGGATCCGGGTTACGGAATCAGAGTCGGCAGCAGCAGCAGCAGCAGCAACAGCATCATCATCAAGAATCGTCAAATAACTCAGCTTTAACCGAGACTGATCGGTTCTATTCAGCGATGGAGGGTCAGGATGCCAGCTTACGCGATGAACTGGCAGTGAGCCAGGAGCAGCCGGCTGCTCTGCCGGGAGACTCGCTGCCCACCTTGGAGGTTATCGATGTTGTGCGTCTGGATGACAAGGTGAACATAACTCCTAGTTAATCTCTTTATACCTTTATCCCGTCTCGAATATCCCCTCAGTGTCTTCAATATCCCCCCTGTGTCTTTAATATCCCCTCTGTCTCTCCAATATCCCCTCAGTGTCTCCAATATCCCCTCAGTGTCTCCAATATCCCCCCTGTGTCTTTAATATCCCCTCTGTCTCTCCAATATCCCCTCACCTGTCTCTAATCCCCTCTCACCTGTCTGTAGTATCCCCTCTCACCTGTCTGTAGTATCCCCTCTCACCTGTCTGTAGTATCCCCTCTCACCTGTCTGTAATATCCCCTCTCACCTGTCTGTAATATCCCCTCTCACCTGTCTGTAGTATCCCCTCTCACCTGTCTGTAGTATTCCCTCTCACCTGTCTGTAGTATCCCCTCTCACCTGTCTGTAGTATCCCCTCTCACCTGTCTGTAGTATCCCCTCTCACCTGTCTGTAATATCCCCTCTCACCTGTCTGTAGTATCCCCTCTCACCTGTCTGTAGTATCCCCTCTCACCTGTCTGTAGTATTCCCTCTCACCTGTCTGTAGTATCCCCTCTCACCTGTCTGTAGTATCCCCTCTCACCTGTCTGTAATATCCCCTCTCACCTGTCTGTAATATCCCCTCTCACCTGTCTGTAATATCCCCTCTCACCTGTCTGTAGTATCCCCTCTCACCTGTCTGTAGTATCCCCTCTCACCTGTCTGTAATATCCCCTCTCACCTGTCTGTAGTATCCCCTCTCACCTGTCTGTAGTATCCTCTCTCACCTGTCTGTAATATCCCCTCTCACCTGTCTGTAGTATCCCCTCTCACCTGTCTGTAGTATCCCCTCTCACCTGTCTGTAATATCCCCTCTCACCTGTCTGTAGTATCCCCTCTCACCTGTCTGTAGTATCCCCTCTCACCTGTCTGTAATATCCCCTCTCACCTGTCTGTAGTATCCCCTCTCACCTGTCTGTAATATCCCCTCTCACCTGTCTGTAGTATCCCCTCTCACCTGTCTGTAGTATCCCCTCTCACCTGTCTGTAGTATCCCCTCTCACCTGTCTGTAGTATCCCCTCTCACCTGTCTGTAGTATCCCCTCTCACCTGTCTGTAGTATCCCCTCTCACCTGTCTGTAGTATCCCCTCTCACCTGTCTGTAATATCCCCTCTCACCTGTCTGTAATATCCCCTCTCACCTGTCTGTAGTATCCCCTCTCACCTGTCTGTAGTATCCCCTCTCACCTGTCTGTAGTATCCCCTCTCACCTGTCTGTAGTATCCTCTCTCACCTGTCTGTAGTATCCCAACCCAACACTTCAATAACTGCTCTCCGCAGGGCTTCAAGGTGCCGATTGCCGGCTGCTCGAATCCGGATCCTTCGCAAGAAATGTATCCGCCGCCTGGCCAGCAGCAGCAGCAGGAAAAGCAACAACAGCAACAACAACAGATTCTCCGGCAGCCCCCAAGCCGTCTTATGCCCGCTGAAAGCAGTGCTAGCAACGAAGCATCTCTTTACGAAGAGGTGTCTGCTGGTGGGGACGCCCAAGCTATCGAGGATATTGATTTGGGCGCCGATATTGTCGGTGAGTTGGGATATTTGATTGGAATATGGGATTTTGGATATTTGACTGTGGAATATCTTTTATTGAGTACTCGTACCGTTTATTACGATCAAATGGGATATTCGATTTTGGATTAGGGATATTTGAACTTAAGATTAGGGATATTTAAAATAAGGATTAGCGATATTTAGGATTGGGATTAGCGATATTTGAAATTGGAATTAGCGATATTTGAAATTGGGATTAGGGATATTCGATTTTGGGATTTGGGATATTTGAATTTGGGATAGATCCCTAATCCCAAATAGATCCATAATCCCAAATACATATAGATCCCTAATCTTAAATAGATCTCTAATCCCAAATACATGTGGATCCCTAATCCCAAATAGATCCCTAATCCCAAATACATGTGGATCCGTAATCCCAAATAGATCCCTAATCCCAATTAGGGATATTCAAGTTTCGGATTAGGTATATTTGAAATTGGGATTAGAGATATTTGAAATTGGGATTAGGGACATTCGAGTTAGGAATAGGAATGTGCCTAACAGAATGTTTATAATATTTTTCCTATCGTACAAAAGCCGTTTTACCTTATATATTCTATCTTCTATCCATTGTCAGGATGCATCACTGAACTTCACAAGTTCAAAATTATGAGTTTCGCTGAAAGTTTACGCATATTTTTAAGCGTTTAAAATTATTTTAAATGGACAGGTTTTAAAACTATTTTGCAGAATATGTTTTTATTTTAATCTTGTTGCTTGTTTAAATGAGTTTTAATTATTTTTTAAAATTGTTTTTTTTCAAGGCAAGCTCACTTCGCCTGGAGAGTACTCCGGTGAGTCTATAGTCATTTTGCGGCAAATTTCTATAGAATACAGAAGTATATTAGTTTTAGTTTGTCTTTCATTATTGTCACAAAATTATTGAGCTATTGCAAGATCAAATGGTTTTGCGTGTGCCGCTTGCACTCTTATAAAGTTAACATAACTGGTTTGTTATATTAAATAAAGTGCTTGATTATTTTTCATTCGTATAGTAAAATCTACTGTTAAAATGTTTGTATTTCTACTTTAAGTAGCCTAGTTTGAGTGTTTAGATTTTTTAAAGTTTACTGTCGTAAATTCAGTAGTGCTTCCATATATATTGATGTGCATATTTTGTTTTTTTTGCAGTTATACTAAGCATGATTGTTGCAAAAAATTGATAAATATATACAAGCTTTGTGATGCATCTTTATTTATGCTAGTTATTCATATTCAATAGTTTTAAAACTATTGTAATTCAATCATCGATTATTTTATTGCTCGATCAATCTGTTGTTTTTACACATTCAGGCGAATATTCTTTGGACGAATATGAGGATAGCGGCGAGTTTGGTAATTAAAAAAATATTAAATATTATTGTTAAATATACGCTTACAAAACAATAATTATGATTTATGACCTAACTAAATTGTATTTGTCAGTATTTAACTTGGAAAATACGTTACAATAATATTAATTTAATATCGGATTATATTGGTGACAACTTTAATTACGATTTCTAATATAGTACTTGACCGAGGTAAATAGCAAGTAGTGTCAGTAGCACTTTTAATATGAAAATAATTGATTCTAAATTATAATCCTTCTGGATTGAAGTATGCCTAACCATAATGTGCTTTGCAATAGTAACACTGAAACAATAATACAATACGGCACTTTCAAAATTATTTTTAATCACCAGTACTTCAAATCTATAATGGATCATTTTTTCCTTATTAATTATCTGCAGCTTCCGGCGAAGGATTGTTTGGTAAATAATATTTATGGTTAGAATAACTTTATGGCACTGATTTTCCTTAATTTGGTTGCGGCTGATTAACCCTATTATTGATTTGTGTAGATTTTTGTCGACTTGCTAAACTTTATTGCCTGTGCTTGCTTAACCTCGTCTACTTTTATCCTAACACTAAACAAAATCAATTCAAATTTCTATCTGCGAGCTTACTGTGTTGACTGTGCATGTTTTAAGCCTTTGAAACCCGCCTGCCTTGGGAATTGGGCACTGTACCCTCATTTCTACCCCTCCCTCGACAACCCCAGGGGCTCTGTGTACACTGGATCCTTTCTATCCCACTAACCCCAACCCCTTCAGTGTACACTGGATCCTTTCTATCCCACTAACCCTAACACCTTCAGTGTACACTGGATCCTTTCTACCCCACTAACCCCAACCCCTTCAGTGTACACTGGATCCTTTCTATCCCACTAACCCCAACCCCTTCAGTGTACACTGGATCCTTTCTAACCCTAACCACTTTAGTGTACACTGAATCCTTTCTATCCGAAAACTAACTTCGCATTATTGTGCTTTTACTGTCACGTTAAGTCTACTGGTGTGCTAAATAAAACTTATTTTAGTATTCTACAAAATGTGTCAATTAACATTCCTTTACGAAACGAAAAAAACAAAAAATTGTCAGGAATGAGTCGGGAGATCGAAAACCTGATCAAAGAAAACGCCGATCTCATTGAGACTAAGTAAGTTCACAGTTAATACTGATAACCAAATAGTCTCATTTTTTAATTTATAAGATCACTGTTCACTTTTAAACGCTTTTAACAGAAATGCGCTCAACATTGTCAAAGACGATCTCATTGCAAAGGTGGACGAGCTCACCGGGTGAGGAAAAATTACAAATAGAAAGCCTAAAAAGTATAGAATAAAAGATTAGCTTTTCTATAACTATAGGTTTTCCAGGAAAGGTGTCAAACCTACCTGAAGTGCGGCCTAGGTTTCTAGGATAGATGTCTAGCCAACCAAACAGGTACCTAGGTTTCTAGGAAACACCTTGATGTAGGTTTCTGGGAAACACCTTGATGTAGGTTTCTAGGAAACACATTGATGTATGTTTCTAGGAAACACATTGATGTGGGTTTCTAGGAAACACCTTGATGTAGGTTTCTAGGAAACACCTTGATCTAGATTTCTAGGAACCACATTGATGTAGGTTTCTAGGAAACACATTTTATGTAGGTTTCTAGGAAACACCTTGATTTTGATTTCTAGGAAACACCTTGATTTAGATTTCTAGGAACCACATTGATGTAGGTTTCTAGGAAACATTTTATGTAGGTTTCTAGGAAACACCCTGATTTAGATTTCTAGGAAACGCCTTGATGTAGGTTTCTAAGAAAATCTTGGTGTGAGTTTCTAGGAAACACCTTGATGTAGGTTTCTAGGAAACACATTTTATGTAGGTTTCTAGGAAACACCTTGATATAAGAAACGCCTTGGTGAAGTTTTCTAGGAAAAATCTTGGTGTGGGTTCCTAGGAAATACCTTGATTTAGGTTTCTAGAAAACGCCTTGATGTAGGTTTCTAGGAAAAATCTTGGTGTGGGTTCCTAGGAAATACCTTGATTTAGGTTTCTAAAAAACGCCTTGATGTAGGTTTCTAGGAAAAATCTTGGTGTGGGTTCCTAGGAAAGGTATCTAAGCTACCATAAAGGTAGCAGCCTATTAGCCAAATAGGAATTTTATAATGATGCTACTAGAAATAAAGGTAGCTAATTTATACGAAATGCACTCACATTGTTTCTTCATACTACTTATAGTACTACCATAAGAACCGACTCGCCAAAATTTTACCCTGCCCAATTTTCCGCCAGCGAAAAGGACATGCTGCAGGAAGAAGTGAGCTCGCTCACTATTCTCAAAAATAAGCTGAAAGAGAAACTCACCGAGCTGGAAGCTGAGAACAAGTCGCTTCGAGAGGAGGCCAAGAAGGCCAAGAGACACGCCGATAGAGGCGAGGATGAAGACGTAAGTTGGCAAAGATTTGTGGGCGCTTTAAGATTTGTTAAGTTTAGTAGGGTTTGTGGATTTTGGGGTTTGTGGAGTTTGGGGTTTGTAGATTTGGGGGTTTGTGTAGTTTGGGGTTTGTGGATTTTTGGGTATGTGAAGTTTGGGGTTTGTGGAGTTTGGGGTTTGTGGAGTTTGGGGTTTATGGAGTTTGGGGTTTGTGGATTTTTGGGTATGTGAAGTTTGGGGTTTGTGGAGTTTGGGGTTTCTGGAGTTTGAGGTTTGTGGATTTTTGGGTATGTGAAGTTTGGGGTTTGTGGAGTTTGGGGTTTGTGGAGTTTGGGGTTTGTGGAGTTTGGGGTTTGTGGAGTTTGGGGTTTGTGGAGTTTGGGGGGGGTTGAAGTTTGGGGTTTGTGGATTTTGTAGGTTTGTGTAGTTTGGGGTTTGTGGATTTTGTAGGTTTGTGGAGTTTGGGGCTTGTGGAGTTTGTAACTTTTAGGGTTGTAGAATTTACATGTATTGTTTGAGTTTTATGCATTAATAAAATTTGGTTTCTCTGAATGGTGAACCCTGTTAACCATAAATATCAGTGAGAAGGCTCATATACTAATCGCTTCATTTGTAAATTTGCGTCAAGACTGCTCAAGCCTCATACATTGTGCCCCCTCCCGCCCCCGGGAATGGAACCTGAGACGTGCTTAAAGTGTCACACCCACCCGCACACCTAACAGGAATCGGTGCCCATGGCCCAGCGCAAGCGGTTCACCCGAGTTGAGATGTCACGCGTGCTGATGGAGCGCAATCAGTACAAGGAGCGCCTGATGGAGCTGCAGGAGGCTGTGCGCTGGACGGAGATGCTCAGAGCCAATCGGGAGCCGCCGCAGGAGTTGAAGAAGAAGCGCGGCAGCCTGTTTGGATTGTGAGTTTTCTTGAGCTGTGCCAATCTGTTTGAAACTGTCTTCTGGTTACTGTGCTGCAGTGTCCAAGATGCGTGTGGAACTTGATTGCAGATCTCAGATCCCAATATCCTCAGATCCCAATACCCTCAGATCCCTATATCCTTTGATCTCGGATCCCAATACCCTCAGATCCAAATATCCTTAGATCTCGGATCCCAATACCCTCAGATCCAAATATCCTTAGATCTCGGATCCCAATACCCTCAGATCCCAATATCCTTAGATTTCGGATCCCAATACCCTCAGATCCCAATATCCTTAGATCTCGGATCCCAATATCCTCAGATCCCAATATCCTCAGATCCCAATACACTCAGATCCCAATATCCTCAGATCCAAATACACTCACATCCCAATATTCTCAGATCCCAATATCCTCAGATCCCAATACACTCAGATCCCAATATCCTCAGATCCCAATATCCTCAGATCTCAGATCCGAAGTTTTTTATCCCAGAATCTTAAATAAAAAATTCTTAGATCCTGAATCCGGCGATGTGAGATCCACAAATTTATCAGGGTAAAAATGATATCTTGAATCACAAATCCTGCAATACAAGTATCAGTAATATTTATGAAATTTGTTTTTAATTATGACATTAATAGCTAATGCAATGTAACGTAATTTAATGTGATGTAATTAATGTCTTAGTAAATCTGCCTCTTTCAATTAGATATTGCTAATGTAAGCGTAAATATTAGTAATTATTTACTCATAATGCAGCATCACTAGATGTTATTTTATCACAAAAAGCAGTGGTTGCAAACACAATTAGAGATTTTGTCAAAATAAAGTTTTATAGAATCTATCTACTCCAAGTCTACCTAATTATAATCAATCTATCTCTATATAAAAATACGATCATAGTACTACATGCACTTACTTAACTACTGCTGAGCGTTATTTCCTCTGTCTATCTGTCTGTCTCAAAGATAATTATATAACTTCTCGATTAGTCACTAATCTTCAGTGTCCATATGCGTTTGACTACTCTTAGGATAGTAGTAGTATTTGCATTTGAAAAGATAAAGTCTCTTTCGTGCGTAAAATCAAAATTATTAGTAAAAGGTTCGAGGCGTTCAGCTAATTAGTAATTGGAGACAAAAGCAGGACCCCAAAGGGGTCTAGACGCCAGTCACGGTTAAAAAAGAAGCCAATAGCAGCGCCCCAGGGGGGTCGAGACGCAAGCCCCGGCCTAGTTATTGGATTTAGCCAATAGGAGCGCCCCAGGGGTCGAGACGCAAGCCACGGCAGTAGTAGCCAATAGGAGCGCCCCAGGGGGTCGAGACGCAAGCCACGGCAGTAGTAGCCAATAGGAGCGCCCCAGGGGTCGAGACGCAAGCCACGGCAGTAGTAGCCAATAGGAGCGCCCCAGGGGTCGAGACGCAAGCCACGACAGTAGTAGCCAATAGGAGCGCCCGAGGGGGTCGAGACGGAAGCCACTGCAGTAGTAGCCAATAGGAGCGCCCGAGGGGGTCGAGACGGAAGCCACTGCAGTAGTAGCCAATAGGAGCGCCCGAGGGGGTCGAGACGGAAGCCACTGCAGTAGTGGGATTGAGACGGAAGCCACGGCGTATGCAATCTGTTGCTACGTGCATGGGAAGCCTTCCAGTTCCATCCTTAGCTTTAAGTGTTTAATAAATTGACTGTATTTAACTGATCTGTGTGCCCTTGGAGTACTCGTGCTTAGTTCGTCTAGACTGGCAGCTAGAAATTGATATGAATCCTTCAGTCTTATTTTACCTGTACCCGAATTATCCTGTTTAATATCAACACACTTAAACTTCTCCTTGTTCTCTGCGATGCAATCAAGGTGTATGTCTGGAATCATGCCGATTTTTTCAACTATTAAATGCATGTCATAGTTCTTTGCGTTGTGACTCGTAAATCATTTAAACTCGTAAATTTAAAATGAAGCCCTTTTGAGCCATTACTAATAAGAACGGTGTAGTTCTCTTCAGGGTTTTTTATTTTTTCGAAATGAATCAACCTTCAAATTGATCTCAGAATCCTGAAATAGATTTTTCTGAGCTTACATGGGTTGTTGTCTGTTATTAAAAACGGTTTAGTTGACAAAATAAAAATCTGATAAAATTATGAGTACTTGTAAAATTAAATCAAATATTTCGTCGATTTTGTACTACTTACATCTGGTCCTAAGAGTAGCGCGAAAAAACTAAAAAAATGAATAAATATATAATAACTGCTTTCAGCTTTAGCGGTCTTTTGGGTAGCGGCGATGGAGGCGTTGCAGAAACGCAGAACCTCGCTGCCAGCGCCCCGCCGCCGCCCGTCGGTCACGTGACCTCGTCTGACCCCGCCTAATTGATCTAGTCTTGACCCATCTGCTGTTGCTGTTATTGATGTTGTTGTGGCAATGGTTGCTGCTGACTCACCTGCTCAGCTGACTGGCTTGGCTTCTTTGTCTCCCTGAGTCCTTTTCTCTCTTCCATTCGACTGTGTCCTTTTTGTCAGAGTAGCCACATGTCTGTAGAATGTCATTCGGGAAGATGATCGACATTTTTGGGCGCGATTTAATTATTGGAAGTAATGACATTTGTGGGTAATGATATTTTGGAGTCAAAAAATTGAGAGATAATTACTCGTACATTTTGGCGTATTGACATTTTGGAGTCATAAAACTTAGAGGTAATGACATTTGGGGCTAATGACAATTAAAGATAATAAAAATCATGGCATTTCAATTAGGTTAATGTAATTTTGGTGTACTTTCAGTCCATTTATTGGTACGAGTTTGAAAGCAATACTTTTAGCGGGTTTTATACTGATTAAATTATAGTTAGCTTGGATAGAAGTTCACATTCAAACCTAAGGTTTCATATTGCATATGCATTGTATATACAGGATTAGTATTTGTTGTTATTGTTTTAGTTGCTTGGTTAATTTTTACTTGCTTTAAGCTTCGAATCCTTTTAGTTGTTAAATATCTATTTCAAAATACGATCTATAATTGACTTATGATATGCTTGACTCTTGCAAAATGCTTATTAAAAAATTAACTGGATACTTACTACAATTGTTATGAACTCTTTTAGTTGAAGCTTCAGTCTCTGGAGATATTGCTTGTCAAACTTTTAGTTATTAAGTTTTTTGTAAACAAAGTTGCATAACATTTTTTTGCTTAAAAATTCGTTATGCTATTTCTTAAAATTTAACTGGGTGAGCATTCGGAACGTATTACTAAATCGTTTACGTGAAGAATTCTACGGTGTTTTGAATAAATTTCTAGGAAAGTTTCACGATTTTTTTAATAAATTTCTAGGAAAATTCCACGGTGTTCTGAATAAATTTCTAGGAAAATTTCACGGTGTTTTGAATCAATTTCTAGGAAAATTTCACGGTTTTGAATAAATTTCTAGGAAAATTCCACGATTTTTTGAATAAATTTCTAGGAAAATTCCACGATTTTTTGAATAAATTTCTAAGAAAATTCCACGGTGTTTTGAATAAATTTCTAGGAAAATTCCACGGTGTTTTGAATAAATTTCTAGGAAAATTCCACGGTGTTTTGAATAAATTTCTAGGAAAATTCCACGGTGTTTTGAATAAATTTCTAGGAAAATTCCACGGTGTTTTGAATAAATTTCTAGGAAAGTTCCACGGTGTTTTGAATAAATTTCTAGGAAAATTCCACGGTGTTTTGAATAAATTTCTAGGAAAATTCCACGGTGTTTTGAATAAATTTCTAGGAAAATTCCACGGTGTTTTGAATAAATTTCTAGGAAAATTCCACGGTGTTTTGAATAAATTTCTAGGAAAGTTTCACGATTTTTAGAATAAATTTCTAGGAAAGTTCACGATTTTTAGAATAAATTTCTAGGAAAGTTCACGATTTTTAGAATAAATTTCTAGGAAAGTTCACGATTTTTTGAATAAATTTCTAGGAAAGTTCTACGAGGTTATGTGATTCGCTAGTGTAAAAAATTTCAAATGCTCTGAATAAATTTCACGGAAAATTCCATAACAAATAAAATTAAATGTGTCTACTAATATTAGTAGCACTAGAATATGCATAGTACTGTTTGCAGCTACTGTTTTCTATTTATGCTTGCAATTAATAATCCTACTGTATTCTTTGTGCTTCTTGATTTTTTTCTCATAATCATAATGCCAGTTGCATCTACCGAAGTTTCTTAAGGGGGACATAGAAGAAGATGAAGATGAAAATCATCCGGCCCATATAGAGTTCAACAGTGCCTTCTCGACCACCTCCTTTCCTTAGCGCCAACTTCTTCAAGATCCGGTCCAGTTCCGGTCAGGCATCATCCGCCTCTACTTCCGGCGTTTCCGGCCTGGCTTCCGGCTCAACTCCCTCGCCTCAGCAGCAGCAGCTTGGCGGCGGCGGTGGCCTCCGATACCGTCCAGCAACGTCGTCTTCATCAACCTCGGCATCTTCTTCTCCGAGGCCTGCAACGGCGGCAGCGGCTGCTTCGTCAACACCTCTGAGCCCAGCCGGCGATCCCACCCGGGCCGAGCGCGAAGCGATGGGCCTGCCGGCTTCTCAGAATCGGGCCTACGATTTTCTATCGGCCGCTGAGCGACGGCCGCAGCCGCAGCAGAGACAGCAGCAGCAGCACCCGGTTGTCCGCCTGAAACCCGAGATCGCCACCGGAAGGCAGCACGCCTATGGCTGGGCGCTGCCTTCGCAGCAGCAGTCTACGAGCTCGATGCCTATTCCCGTGCCTATTTATTGTCGGCCATTGTTGGATAAAGCTAAGGAGATCAAGGTGAGAGATTGTGGAGAGGCAGAGATTCTGAAGGACTGAGTGGGTGAGAGATTGCGGAGAGGCAGATTCTCAAGGACTGAGTCGGGGACAGCGATTAAAAAACGATTCTCAAGCACTGAGGGGCGGATGTTATGAAAATAATTTGTTCAAATTCTGTTATTTTTCATGAAACAAAAAAGTTCAAAAATATTGTATTTTCGTTTGAAATCGCAATTTCATTCTCTGCGCATACAGTTTAGTAAAACAAAACTAATGAATGCAGTTCATCATCAGGCACAGTCAAATCCTTTTGAGTTGGTCTTTGTTTCTAAAAATAATTGTCGACTGTGTTGGAGTTGGTTGTGCTTCTTTGGTTGCTGCGATGGCGCGCTGGTCAGGCTAGACGGCGGAGAACACGCCCGGGACGCGGCGATGGAACGGCACCACGCTTTCGCCGGACATGTTGAGCCTCTGCCTGCCCGTGTGCTTCGGCAGCAGCAGATGTCGGCTTGGATCGTACACGTAGCTGACCTCGTCAGCTCTGGCTGGCCGCTTGTAGCTCACCAGCGACATCGCCTGCTGCTGCTGCCGCCAGTTGGCGTGCTGCCCGATGCCATTGACAACGGTGGCGAAGCCGCCAATTTTAGTTTCAGGACGCCAGCTGCTGTGCTGGTTGGCTAGTTCGGCAATCAGTGTTGGCGGCGGGGCGCTGTCCGAGTGTCGCATAGTGAACCTCTGGTGATTGACGTCCCATTCGTATTCGAAATTGTTCCGATCCCAATTGAAAGTGACGTAGTGTCCTTTGGATTCGCGCATCTCTTGCAGAGCTTTCAATTCGGCGTCGTCTAGCAACGGATTCTGATTCAAATTCGGCAGATTGAAAATTTGTAGCAGCGACTTTCTTATGCTCATGTAGCCGCGAAATATGTTGGACTGGGTGTTGCTCAACTCGCAGTGCAATGTCTGGGCGTCGTCTACGCTTCGCATCGAGTTGCGAAGATCTTTCACGCGCTTATGGAACTGCTCCAGAACGGTCTTCACGTCTGGCAGCTCGTGACTGTGTATGGCTGCAATATTGTTGATCAGCTCTTTCAAACTGGTCGCTTCCGAGTATTCGCCCCACCAGGATTTCTTCAGCTTATTAACCAGATCCCAGCGTGTCTTCTCGTCGGCGTTTTCGTCGACCTGTTTGACGATGTACTCGTCTGACCAGGGCAAGTCGTCGTATAGCAGGGCCATGATGACGTAGAACCAGCTTTCAATGTCTTGCGCAAAGTTGGGCTTTTCACCGAAATAGGCGTCAATGGCGATGTACTTTCTCGAGCCGGTCCACTCGTTCTGCTTCACTGGCGAGACCTGAATTTGGTAAATATTAAAAAATTCGACGATTAACCAAGATGAAAACGATGATGAAAGTGAAAGTCTTTTCAGTTAGCACAGGTCAAATAGGAAAGAAGTGAATCTAGACGACTCGTAAACGACGAAACGTCACGGTGCAAGTCGCCAATAAGTCGTCAAAGAGCCCCCCAAGAGTGAATTTGAGGCGTTTTATTGTCTGCGACTCTGAAACGACTCTGGGGTCCGTATAGTCGTATCTGAGGCGTGTCAGAGTCGCTGTAGAATTACTGAGATGCATCTAAAGGGCATCTGCGTCAATTTATGAAATTAGAATCGCTTTTTGCATTTTCAACAACTCTATTTAGTCTACTTGAGTTAGTAGAAAGTTAAACCCTTACAAAACGACTCTTAGGCGACTTTATGCGACTCTAAACGATTCTACAACTAAATTCATGCGCTCGCGACTCAACAGTCACCTCTCCGTCGCATTGTAGTCATTTGAGTCATTGAAAAGTCACAAGAGTCGCTAGTGAGTTGTTTGCAATCACTCTAGCGATTTTTGTCACGGAAACGTTTTAAGCGGTTCAGGGGGGGGGCCTCGTTTCGATGGAACAACTGTTTATCTTTATCGATCGAGTCTTAAAACTGCGGAGGTACACAATTCACATTCTGAGAACTCGTTTTACTCACCAGTTTAGCGAAGCCAAAGTCCAGCAGATAGACGGTGTTCATAGTCCTCCCGTTGCCCATGGCAATATTGTCCGGCTTCAAGTCGTGGTGCACAAATCCGCACCTGTGCATTATCAACAGTCTGCACAGAGTCTGGTCGGCTATTTTAAACACAGTGCTCACGCCGAAGAATGGTTTTAAGCCGACTTCGCTGAACCAGGGCTCGTAATAGTTGCGAAAGTCGTCAATCGACGGTCCGAGCAGCTCCATGGCCATGTAGGAGATCTTGGTAACGCCTTCCAGATTGCGATTGTCAATGTCAGTGAAGAATTTCACTTCCTCGCCTTGCAAATTGAGATAAGTGAAAATGTTTTTATACTTCTGATTGATGCCGTAGTGGTTCTTGTCGCCAACGTAGCCGTAATCGAATACCGTTGGAAACCCGTGCATTTGACGATAATTTTTGCGCCACATCGAGTCCAGTACGAGAAATTCGCGTCTTAAAAACAGCAAATAACGAGTCGTGCCGTCCTCCAGTTGAGCCTGATCGATAATCTCGTATTTGATAGCCACGATGTCCAGGTAGGCCTCGTCTCGATTTGGATCGCGGAGTTTGTCTAGCATTTCAACTTTCACCCGGCGTTGAGCAGCGATCGCCTCTAAAAATCCCGGATGATAGCTGTAGCGACCTTTGGACGTCTTTTGCTTGCTTTTGTATTGCCGCGTGGTTACCTGAGGTTATAATTAGAAAATGGAGTTCGGCAAATTTTTACTGCGGAGATTTGCAGAAGTTAACTTTAGACCCCTCTGCTGTTTCCGAAACTGGTTTTTTACCCTTTTGTTTCCGAAACTGGTTTTCCACCCTTCTGTTTCCGAAACTGGTTTTTCACCCTTCTGTTTCCGAAACTGGTTTTTCACCCTTCTGTTTCCGAAACTGGTTTTTCACCCTTCTGTTTCCGAAACTGGTTTTCCACCCTTCTGTTTCCGAAACTGGTTTTTCACCCTTCTGTTTCCGAAACTGGTTTTTCACCCTTCTGTTTCCGAAACTGGTTTTCCACCCTTCTGTTTCCGAAACTGGTTTTTCACCCTTCTGTTTCCGAAACTGGTTTTCCACACTTCTGTTTCCGAAACTGTTTTTTCACACTTCTGTTTCCGAAACTGGTTTTCCACCCTTCTGTTTCCGAAACTGGTTTTCCACCCTTCTGTTTCCGAAACTGGTTTTCCACCCTTCTGTTTCCGAAACTGGTTTTTCACCCTTCTGTTTCCGAAACTGGTTTTTCACCCTTCTGTTTCCGAAACTGGTTTTCCACCCTTCTGTTTCCGAAACTGGTTTTCCACCCTTCTGTTTCCGAAACTGGTTTTCCACCCTTCTGTTTCCGAAACTGGTTTTTCACCCTTCTGTTTCCGAAACTGGTTTTTCACCCTTCTGTTTCCGAAACTGGTTTTCCACCCTTCTGTTTCCGAAACTGGTTTTTCACCCACCCTTCTGTTTCCAAAACTGGTTTTCCACCCTTCTGTTTCCGAAACTGGTTTTTCACCCACCCTTCTGTTTCCAAAACTGGTTTTCCACCCTTCTGTTTCCGAAACTGGTTTTCCACCCACCCTTCTGTTTCCGAAACTGGTTTTCCACCCTTCTGTTTCCGAAACTGGTTTTCCACCCACCCTTCTGTTTCCGAAACTGGTTTTCCACCCACCCTTCTGTTTCCGAACCTGGTTTTTACCCTTCTGTTTCCGAAACTGGTTTTCCACCTTTTTGTTTTCTAAGAATCTTGTTTTCCGCCCCTCTAGTTTCCAAAGAAAGTATTTTTCCGCCCCATGTCTTTTCTAAGAAACTGCTTTTCCGCCCCTCTGTTTCTGAAGCTGGTTTTTCTTTGCCTCATTCTGGTAATTCTGCTTATTGCTGAAGTCAACAAAAACGAATCAACGAAGTCAACAATATCTCGTTAACTACTAAAGCTTTAGTTTCAAAACAATCAAACCTACCTGAAAAACGCTGCCATAGGCACCGGAACCGAGCACAAACATGCTGCTAGCAATGTACTTTCGGTTCCAATTGTCGCACTTTGCGCTTTCGTCTTTGAAGATGGACAAAATCTTGCGCTTCTCGTCTTCTACACTGTTTAGTTCCAACTGCAGGTTACTTGTTGACAACGGACAGTCCGCCATGCTGCTACCTTCTTTTTTTAAAAAAACGTGTTTTCAAAGTGCAGATTTCGATTCTTGACTTGCCTTAGTCTAGTCGAATTTTCATTCTCTCGTTCATCCGATTTCAGCCTGAGCATGAAATAGCTATATTAGCTCGGGAAAATTTGACCGCGAGATAAAACTTTTGTCTATGGTTCCAAGTGCTACAGTAGTGCTGTTTCACGGCAGATACTATAAAGTATTCCAAAGTCAAAGCTGATTTTGAAGCTCTCCTTCAAAGGTTTATAATAACCCAGACGTTTAGCATAACCCCGTACCTTATTCTCAATATTTGAGCGCTTAAATTTCATTTTTTTTATCAGAACATGCTATTTATAAGGGCTTCTATGCAATGCGCGTAAATAGCTTCATTGTTGTGTTTTGATGCGTCAGGCGAGCATTTTGTTAGGCTCTAGAAAATTGAGATATTCTATATTATATGTTTATTGTCTTCATTGATTATGAAGAATAAACCGTCGCTTCACGCTCGATTCGGTTGCTTTTCTATGCGACCATTGTTTTCGAGTCGAACTGCCGCCCACTCTGTGTCTGGGCTGGCAAGGATTCCGGTAAACAGGCATTCACCAGTGCTGAGTGCTGTGCAGTTGCGTTTTCATTGGTGGTTGCAGTTATTTTTCTCTTTTAAATAATCGACAAAAATTGTTCCAATTCTAATCGGACGTACTATGGGAGTGGCCGTGTTTCTGACGCATGTTTTTATTCCTGTTAAGTCATTAACTGTTGCAAAAATAAAGGGGTGCGTTACGGGTTGTGCAAACACTGTGTTCTGCGCTGATGATGTCTCAAGGTGTCCATCTGAAAAGTCAGTTCTACTGAATGATGTCAGGATGTCTTTCGAGTCTCAAGGTGTCCATCTGGAAAGTCAGTTCTACTGAATGATGTCAGGATGTCCTTCGAGTCTCAAGGTGTCTATTGGGAAAGTCAGTTCTACTGAATGATGTCAGGATGTCCGTCGAGTCTCAAGGTGTCTATCTGGAAAGTCAGTTCTACTGAATGATGTCAGGGTGTCCTTCGAGTCTCAAGGTGTCTATTGGGAAAGTCAGTTCTACTGAATGATGTCAGGATGTCCTTCGAGTCTCAAGGTGTCTTTCGGGAAAGTCAGTTCTACTGAATGATGTCAGGATGTCCTTCGAGTCTCAAGGTGTCCATCTGGAAAGTCAGTTCTACTGAATGATGTCAGGATGTCCTTCGAGTCTCAAGGTGTCTATCTGGAAAGTCAGTTCTACTGAATGATGTCAGGATGTCTTTCGAGTCTCAAGGTGTCTATCTGGAAAGTCAGTTCTACTGAATGATGTCAGGATGTCCTTCGAGTCCCAAGGTGTCTATCTGGAAAGTCAGTTCTACTGAATGATGTCAGGATGTCCTTCGAGTCTCAAGGTGTCTATTGGGAAAGTCAGTTCTACTGAATGATGTCAGGATGTCCGTCGAGTCTCAAGGTGTCTATCTGGAAAGTCAGTTCTACTGAATGTTGTCAGGGTGTCCTTCGAGTCTCAAGGTGTCTATTGGGAAAGTCAGTTCTACTGAATGATGTCAGGATGTCCTTCGAGTCTCAAGGTGTCTATTGGGAAAGTCAGTTCTACTGAATGATGTCAGGATGTCCTTCCAGTCTCAAGGTGTCTATTGGGAAAGTCAGTTCTACTGAATGATGTCAGGATGTCCTTCGAGTCTCAAGGTGTCTATTGGGAAAGTCAGTTCTACTGAATGATGTCAGGATGTCCTTCGAGTCTCAAGGTGTCCATCTGGAAAGTCAGTTCTACTGAATGATGTCAGGATGTCCTTCGAGTCTCAAGGTGTCTATTGGGAAAGTCAGTTCTACTGAATGATGTCAGGATGTCCGTCGAGTCTCAAGGTGTCTATCTGGAAAGTCAGTGTTACTGAATGATGTCAGGATGTCCTTCGAGTCTCAAGGTGTCCATCTGGAAAGTCAGTTCTACTGAATGATGTCAGGATGTCCGTCGAGTCTCAAGGTGTCTATCTGGAAAGTCAGTTCTACTGAATGATGTCAGGATGTCCTTCGAGTCTCAAGGTGGCTATTGGGAAAGTCAGTTCTACTGAATGATGTCAGGATGTCCTTCGAGTCTCAAGGTGTCTTTCGGGAAAGTCAGTTCTACTGAATGATATCCGTGTGTCCTGCGTGTCTCCGGTTATCAATTGAAAAAATTACATTTAAATGATGTCAATGTGTCTTTAAGTCTCTGAGTGTCTATTGATTAATTGATTAATCTACAGGTGGATGTCAGGGTGTTCCAAGTGTTTGGTTCCAAATCTAAGAGACGTTTGCTATCGGACTGTCAGTGTCTCAGTCCAGTATCCCGCTCCCAACAAAGCTTTCTAATTTGATTTGAAACCCTGCTCCAACAGGTGTGGTGCGCAGCCGCTGTTTCAGCTGGTCTCCGACGACAGTTCAACCTTGGCGACGCGCCCGATAGTCCAGAGTTGACCAGCCTGAGCGAGCAGCTGAGCAGACAGCAGGCCCAGTTCGGCATGCTGCCAGATGTGGGCCTCACCTCGGTAGTGTGGATCTGCACTAGCGAGCAGTCATCGGCCGGCCCGAGCCAGGTGTGCATCATCGATGCGAACCGTCCAGCCGAGCTGCTCCAAGCCTTCACCCTGTGCCAATCCCAGGTGCTGGCCGTCACCTGCGTTCCAGGCCCGGCGCCTGGCGACTTTCAGCCGGACGATGCGCCGAATATCGACGGCAATGGCAGCGGTGCAGATGTTGATCCGCTGTCCGAGTTGGCGTCAGACCGAGCTCGACTCGTCCGGTGCGTAGCTGTTGAGTCTCCAAACCAGAGTCCGCACGCCAGCAGCCTGTCGCTTGTTGGCTCGCCGCCAAAACAGCAGCAGCCGCAGGGACAGCAGAAGCAGCGGACAGGCACGGACCTGTTGATTGAACGCGGCTTATCTAGCGAGCCGACTGCCTCTAGCGGACGCAGTGCCCACCTGTCGGATTCTACAATGTGGCTCGGCTGTCAAAACGGCCTGCTATTCATCCACTCGGCCGTTAACAATTGGCGACGCTGTCTGCAGTGCCTGCAGTTGAAGGATGCCATTGTGGCTATCTGCCACCTGCGCGGCCGCGCATTCCTCGGTCTGGCCAACGGTTCGCTGTTGGTGTTCTGCAGACGGCAATTGGATCCCAATGCTGCCACCGCAATGGAGCAGCAGCAGCAGTGCTGGGATCTGTCTCGCTACTACGAGTTGGCTGTCAGCGACGCGGCGGCACCCGTTCGTGCGATGGCGGCCACAGCAGGCGGCGCGGCCTTGTGGATAGGCGTGCAGAACACCATTAAAGTGGTCGATCCCAGAACTCTCCGCGTAGCCGCCAGCTTCGATGCGCATCCGAGAGCTGATAGCACAGTCCGACTGCTGTGCCCCATTGGAGAGGGCGTCTGGATCGGCTTCCGCTTAGACACCGTGCTGCGCCTGTTCCACGCTCACACGCACGCCCTGCTGCAAGAGATTGACATTGAGCCCTACATCAGCCAGGTGCTGGGCACGTCAAGACTCGGCTTCTCCTTGGTTCGCCTGACCTCTCTGTTTGCCGCCTGCGGACGATTGTGGATCGGTACCAGCAATGGCATCATTGTCACCGTGCCGTTTGTCACGCAACCGGCTTCCGGCTCTGCTGGTGATGGCGTTCAGGATTCTGAAGGCTTCAGCTGTCTGCTGCCTCACGTCAGCATGGATTTGGCGCAGTTGTCTTTTCACGGTCACAAGGATGCGGTGAAATTCTTCCTTGCAGTGCCAGGTACGGAGCAGAGTTTAGTTTCTATTTTTTCTCAACGATTGGTTCATCTACTACCGGATGCCTAGTGTTATTAAAACCAGTTCAGCTAATTATGAATCTAAGGTCTATAGCTAATTAAGGTACCTAATATTTTAAACTCCATGTAACTAATTAGGTACCTATCAGGTCTCAAAGTCAATTAGCTAGTTAGGTACCTACTATATTCTATAGGGTCTTGAAGTCAATTAGCTAATTAGGTACCTATAAAGTCTCAGAGTCAATTAGCTAATTAGGTACCTATTAGGTCTCAAAGTCACTTAGCTAATTAGGTACCTATAAAGTCTCAGAGTCAATTAGCTAATTAGGTACCTATAAAGTCTCAGAATCAATTAGCTAATTAGGTACCTATAAAGTCTCAAAGTCAATTAGCTAATTAGGTACCTATAAAGTCTCAGAGTCAATTAGCTAATTAGGTACCTATAAAGTCTCAGAATCAATTAGCTAATTAGGTACCTATAAAGTCTCAGAGTCAATTAGCTAATTAGGTACCTATAAAGTCTCAAAGTCAATTAGCTAATTAGGTACCTATAAAGTCTCAGGTCAATTAGCTAATTAGGTACCTATAAAGTCTCAGAGTCAATTAGCTAATTAGGTACCTATAAAGTCTCAGAGTCAATTAGCTAATTAGGTACCTATAAAGTCTCAAAGTCAATTAGCTAATTAGGTACCTATAAAGTCTCAGGTCAATTAGCTAATTAGGTACCTATAAAGTCTCAGAGTCAATTAGCTAATTAGGTACCTATTAGGTCTCAAAGTCACTTAGCTAATTAGGTACTTATAAGGTCCCAAATTCAATAGCAAAATCATAAATTTCAGCCTCTGAGAGTGACTGCTATAGCGAAAAGCAGGCAAAGGAAGGTTTGTAAAACAGTTGAAACCTATATTTAAGTTATTGAGTTTAGAAAGAATCGAACTCAGGACCTCTTAAAATTCGCGTCGATTGATTGCTGTGCTCAGAAATCGATTTTTCTCCATTACGAGTATAATGACGAACAATTGTCAATAGTAAGTCCTGGGCCAACATCAGGCCACGCTAATTAATTAATTCATTCACAGATTATAAAAAACACTTGTGAATAATAAACTTTACTTGAGAACAGCTCCCTCAGTTGATCTTCTTCTGCTTTTTAGGCAAGCGCGAGCCTCCTCCCGCGGGAACAATTTCCCGCGACAAGGACTGCCGCACTGTGCTACTCATCAGCGGCGGGGAGGGCTACATCGACTTCAGAGTTGGTGAGCAGCCCGGTTCATTAATTATTTATTAGCTGGGCCTGGTCTCGGCTCAATTGCCACTTGTGTAGCTGGATTATATTAACATTCTCTGAGCTGCTCTGAAATATTCATCAGGCATGCTGCACCAGCACTCTGTGTGTGCGTGTGTGTGTGCGTGTGTGTGTGTGTGTGCGGCCTCTGCTGCTCTTGTGTCTTTCTCTGCTGTTCTTGTGTCTTTCTCTGCTGTTCTTGTGTCTTTCTCTGCTGCTCTTGTGTCTTTCTCTGCTGTTCTTGTGTCTTTCTCTGCTGTTCTTGTGTCTTTCTCTGCTGCTCTTGTGTCTTTCTCTGCTGTTCTTGTGTCTTTCTCTGCTGTTCTTGTGTCTTTCTCTGCTGTTCTTGTGTCTTTCTCTGCTGTTCTTGTGTCTTTCTCTGCTGCTCTTGTGTCTTTCTCTGCTGTTATTGTGTCTTTCTCTGCTGCTCTTGTGTCTTTCTCTGCTGTTCTTGTGTCTTTCTCTGCTGTTCTTGTGTCTTTCTCTGCTGTTCTTGTGTCTTTCTCTGCTGCTCTTGTGTCTTTCTCTGCTGTTCTTGTGTCTTTCTCTGCTGTTCTTGTGTCTTTCTCTGCTGTTCTTGTGTCTTTCTCTGCTGTTCTTGTGTCTTTCTCTGCTGCTCTTGTGTCTTTCTCTGCTGTTATTGTGTCTTTCTCTGCTGCTCTTGTGTCTTTCTCTGCTGCTCTTGTGTCTTTCTCTGCTGCTCTATCTATCTATCTATCCATCTATCTATCTATCTATCTATCTATCCATCTATCTATCTATCTATCTATCTATCTATCTATCTATCCATCTATCTATCTATCTATCTATCTATCTATCTATCTATCTATCTATCTATCTATCTATCTATCTATCTATCCATCTATCTATCTATCCATCTATCTATCTATCTATCTATCTATCTATCTATCCATCTATCTATCTATCCATCTATCTATCTATCTATCTATCTATCCATCTATCTATCTATCTTGTTGGCTGGTTCCAGTAGGTAGTTCCTCTGGATAAAAGCGCTTACCGCGCCCATTGGCTTTCCAGCTGCCTTAATCGTTTCCGGTGATCTTGTGTGCGTGCTTTCAGTTTGATTAGCTGCGGCAAGCAAGCTCGAAAGAGCTCGCTTCGCTCGCTCTTTCTCGCTATCTACTATCTATCTATCCATCTATCTATCTATCTATCTATCTATCTATCATCTGTTTTTGCAGGTGACCCGGAGGACCCATCCGAGCAGGACCAGTCCGCAGTGGCGGGTGCCAAATCGCTGGTCCCCAAGCCGGAGCGATCTCACCTAATTGTATGGCAGGTGTCTGAACAATAAAATGTCCTTAAAATATAGTTTAGCAGACAATGCTGCATGGAAAATGCTGTAGTGTTCTTTCTTTTCGATAATTTCTTTGAGTTTTTTTCTGCTTTGTTTGCTTTTTCTAAACTGTTAATATAACTCAAGATTTTGCTTGCCATTCAACTGTAGCTTGTTATTAAGAGTTGATAAATTGGTTGTGTTATTTATTCAGTATTGTTTCGGTGCAAGTTAGTCTTGGCCGTAATTTTTTTCAGCGAGTTGCGATAAATTTTCTTCCCGAACCTGACTCCATTTGCTTCATTAACGTTAATGTAAAGCTGTCTGTTTTATGAATACTAACTCTCGGGTTGAGTTGCACAAGATTTTATTCAATAAATCATATTGACGCGCTATGGCTATTTTTTAGCCTATAGCCCATTGATATAATTATTAATTATTTATTATCAATAAACACTAACTGACCATGTTTTGTATTCTTTATTTGTAATAACTGTCATCATACTCCACTCACCCACCCACTCCCTACCTTCCCTCACCCACCCCACTCCCTGCCTTCTCTCTCCCACCCCACTCCCTGCCCCTCCTCACCCACCCACTCCCTGCCTTCTCTCACCCACCCACTCCCTGCCTTCTCTCACCCACTTCCCACTACCCACTCCTGCTCTTCCTCACCTACCCACTCACCCACCCACTCCCTGCCCCTCCTCACCCACCCACTCCCTGCCTTCTCTCACCCACCCACTCCCTGCCCCTCCTCACCCACCCACTCCCTGCCTTCCCTCACCCACCAACTCCCTGCCTTCCCTCACCCACCAACTCCCTGCCTTCTCTCACCCATCCCACTCCCTGCTCTTCCTCACCTACCCACTCCCTGCCTTCCCTCAGCCACCCCACTCCCTGCCTTCCCTCAGCCACCCCACTCCCTGCCTTCCCTCACCCACCCCACTCCCTGCCCCTCCTCACCCACCCACTCCCTGCCTTCCCTCACCCACCCCACTCCCTGCCCTTCCTCACCCATCCCACTCCCTGCCTTCCCTCACCCACCCCACTCCCTGCCTTCCCTCACCCACCAACTCCCTGCCTTCTCTCACCCATCCCACTCCCTGCCCCTCCTCACCCACCCACTCCCTGCCTTCCCTCACCCACCCCACTCCCTGCCCTTCCTCACCTACCCACTCCCTGCCTTCCCTCACCCACCCACTCCCTGCCCTTCATTTGGTAAGCCTTTTTTTCACACTCATTCAACCCCTCTGTAAAAAGAGCAGAAGCAAGTTCCAGCCCTACACAGTCTTCCAATGCAGCATTGTACTTTTCTGCGCGTGACTAAAGCAGTCCATCTATACAGTGCAGCAGTACCTCCGGCTTGTAGTTTAGCCCAGAGGCTGAATATGGCAGGCCACCGGCACTGCCGGAAATGAAACAGACCGAACTCGTGCTCAAGCATGCAAATTCTATTTCCCATCGCATGATTTTATTCATTGAATCCAAACAGAACTTATCAATTTTCTTGCAGTCAGTAGGTTACCTTGCGAAGCCATTAGCATCACAGAAGTTATGTACAGATGAATCAACTGAGAAATTATAGAAGCTATTTCAATTTTTATCTTTTAAAACACTTCTTTACAGTAATGTATAGATTGTCTTTATTTATTAAAAATGGCAAGACAAACACGGCACGACAAAAGGTATTTTTAAATTGTTTTGCGGGGGTATGTGTTGCGTTTAGTAACCGTGAATAAATAGCGATTAGGGAGACCTGCTATGCAGTTGTGTAGGCGGGCGGGGGCGAACCTGCCTAGCTTGGATGTCTAAATTAGTCGTCAGCACGGGATAATTACGAGCTAAATTGATGTTTTGTCAGTGAAAGAATTTTAAATTCCTTGCACGCAGAAGAACAGTCGAGGCTCAATGTATAGTTCAGGATGTTCTCGGCGACATGTCTGAAATAATTGAAATAGGATGAAATGACAGAATATGATGTAGGGTAACAAGACAGGAATTAGATGCTTGTTTATATGAAATTTTCGAATGCCTTTTTCTATTAGTAGTTTCTCTGAAAATGTTAAAAATCATTGACCCGAGTCCGCTAAGAACTTCATGGCAAGTACGCTCGTACATGCATCTTCAAGGTATTAATAATTATCGAGTACACTCCCGGCTAAAACAGCCCCGCAGAACTCTATCCCCACGTCAATGTACACTCTCCCGGCTAAACAGCCCCGCAGAACTCTATCCTCACCTCAATGTACACTCTCTCCCGGCTAAACAGCCCCGCAGAACTCTATCCCCACCTCAATGTATACTCTCTCCCGGCTAAACAGCCCCGCAGAACTCTATCCTCACCTCAATGTATACTCTCTCCCGGCTAAACAGCCCCGCAGAACTCTACCCCCACCTCAATGTACACTCTCTCCCGGCTAAACAGCCCCGCAGAACTCTAGCCCTCACCCCAAGTTCTCTACGCAACTTCCTACCGTATATTGGCGGATACATTTTATCAAACGCATTCCGATCGAGTCTTCTAGAAGAAGACGAAAGAGACAACTGCTGCTGCTGTTGTTTCTCATAAGTGCGAGCCGAGCCGCTAGAGAAAGTGCTGCCCGAAGGGGCCAAGGCGGCTACAGCTGCACTGGCTGTGGCTGCAGATTCAGCTCGCACAGTGATCTGCTCCGGAGTTGCTTTATTCTCCAATTTCTGCTTCGAATTTTCGTTCTGATTTTGTAAATCCTGCATCGGAATCATTTCGTATTGGCAGCCAACATGTCTCTGTTGTTGCTGCTGCTGCAGCTGCATCTGACGCTGATGGTGGTGGAATGGACTGTGCTGTGGCAGCACCAGCTGCTGCTGTCGCCACTCCCTCCGCTGGCGCCTCCGTCGAAGCCATTTCGACAGGCAGTGGCAGCGCCTGTTCAGCAGTCTGCGACAGTGCTTGGTGAACATGCCTGCGGGTATGCGTTGCAAATGTTCTGCTGAGTGACTGTGTGATGAGTGACTGTTTTGAGTGACTGTGTGCTGCTGAGTGACTGTGTGATGAGGAGTGGCTGTGTGTTGCTGGGTGACTGTGTGATGAGGAGTGGCTGTGTGTTGCTGGGTGACTGTGTGATGAGGAGTGGCTGTGTGTTGCTGAGTGACTGTGTGAAGGTACATTTCAAGGTACATTATGCCTGCACATACAGCTGCAGGATACACTGTACTCATGCAGGCACTCCTGTGCCTGTGCGCCAGCCGTCTCAAGCTCACCGTAAATAATGGGATTGGCGCAGGAATTGAAAAATGCGCAGGCCAGTCCCACATAGACCAGATCGGCGACTCCGTCCGTTCTGAAATTTGGTTAATTGATCTCTAATTAAATACCTTTAATTCAATCTCATCCCATCTCATCCCATCTCATCCCATCTCATCCCATCTCATCCCATCTCATCCCATCTCATTCAATCTCAGCCCATCTCATTCAATCTGATCCCATCTCATTCAATCTTAATCTCATCCGAATCAATCCCATCATCATCATCTCATTTTATCATATCTCATCCCATCTCATCCCATCTCATCCCATCTCATCCCATCTCATTCAATCTCATCCCATCTCATCCCATCTCATCCCATCTCATCCCATCTCAGCCCATCTCATCATCATCATTATCATATCTCATCCCATCTCATCCCATCTCATCCCATCTCATTCAATCTCATTCAATCTCATATCTCATCCGATCTTAGCCCATCTCATCCCATCTTATCATATCTCATCCCATCTCAGCCCATCTCATCCCATCTTATCATATCTCATCCCATCTCATCCCATCTCATCCCATCTCATCCCATCTCATCCCATCTCATTCAATCTCATCCCATCTCATCCCATCTCATTCAATCTTATCCCATCTCATCCGATCTCAGCCCATCTCATCCCATCTTATCATATCTCATCCCATCTCATCCCATCTCTTCCCATCTTATCATATCTCATCCCATCTCATCCCATCTCATCCCATCTCATTCAATCTCATCCCATCTCATTCAATCTGATCCCATCTCATTCAATCTTATCCCATCTCATCCGATCTCAGCCCATCTCATCCCATCTTATCATATCTCATCCCATCTCATCCCATCTCATCCCATCTCATTCAATCTGATCCCATCTCATTCAATCTGATCCCATCTCATTCAATCTCATCCCATCTCATCCCATCTCATCCCATCTCATCCCATCTCATCCCATCTCATTCAATCTGATCCCATCTCATTCAATCTCATCCCATCTCATCCGATCTCAGCCCATCTCATCCCATCTCATTCAATCTCATCCCATCTCATTCAATCTGATCCCATCTCATTCAATCTCATCCCATCTCATCCGATCTCAGCCCATCTCATCCCATCTTATCATATCTCATCCCATCTCATCCCATCTCATCCCATCTCATCCGATCTTAGCCCATCTCATCCCATCTTATCATATCTCATCCCATCTCATCCCATCTCATCCCATCTCATTCAATCTGATCCCATCTCATTCAATCTCATCCCATCTCATCCCATCTCATCCCATCTCATCCCATCTCATTCAATCTGATCCCATCTCATTCAATCTCATCCCATCTCATCCGATCTCAGCTCATCTCATCCCATCTCATTCAATCTCATCCCATCTCATCCCATCTCATCCCATCTCATTCAATCTCAGCCCATCTCATTCAATCTGATCCCATCTCATTCAATCTTATCCCATCTCATCCGATCTCAGCCCATCTCATCCCATCTTATCATATCTCATCCCATCTCATCCCATCTCATCCCATCTCATTCAATCTCATCCCATCTCATCCGATCTTAGCCCATCTCATCCCATCTTATCATATCTCATCCCATCTCATTCAATCTCATCCCATCTCATTCAATCTCATCCCATCTCATTCAATCTCAGCCCATCTCATTCAATCTCATCCCATCTCATTCAATCTTATCCCATCTCATCCGAACTCATCCCATCTCATCATATCTCATGCCATCTCATTCAATCTCATCCCATCTCATCATATCTCATCCCATCTCATTCAATCTCATCCCATCTCATCATATCTCATCCCATCTCAGCCCATCTCATCCCACCTCATCACACCTCATCTCAGCCCATCGCATTCAATCTTATGACAGCTCAGACTGCAGTCCCCGGTCTATCCCCAGCTCAGGCAGTCCCTCAGCCACCCAAGCCACGGCAGCTCACAGCAGCTCCTCATTCGAGGCGAACGAGTCCCACAGAGTGAGAGCCCAGTGCGGCGCCCAGCAGAGCAGAAAGCAGAGCACTGAAACGAATAGAGAAATTTTATTTGGATTGAGTCGGCTCTGACTCACTCCTGTTATTCAATAGTTACTGGATAAGTCTCACGGGCAACTGATGAAATACAATTAGGGGAACAATTGCTGATTGCAGTGACTATTTTTTACAGTGACTATTGGGCACAATGGGTGCAGTTTTTGCCAGGGTTTTCTAAGCTTGCTGCAGAATGGCACGTTGGGATTAAACTGCTGGATTTGTTTCGCATTGAGGGCAGATCGAGAGGAGAGGACAGGACAGAGAGGACAGGACAGAGAGGACAGGACAGAGAGGACAGGACAGAGAGGACAGGACAGAGAGGACAGGACAGAGAGGACAGGACAGAGAGGACAGGACAGAGAGGACAGGACAGAGAGGACAGGACAGAGAGGACAGGACAGAGAGGACAGGACAGAGAGGACAGGACAGAGAGGACAGGACAGAGAGGACAGGACAGAGAGGACAGGACAGAGAGGACAGGACAGAGAGGACAGTAAAACAGCTCTTTAGTTTGCTTAGCGCGAGAGATCCAAAACTTGAGCTGTATAGCTCACGAGCCGATATTATATATTTGGTATAGTAAAACCGAACCTATGAAAAATTCATAGACTATTAGACTCAACTACGTGAGTACATTGCACGACACGATTAAAAGCAAATGGGGGTTTAAGGAATGCAGCGAGTGTACTCAATGTAGACAGACAGGACAGAGAGGAGAGGACAGGACAGAGAGGACAGGCAGACGGGAGCAGACAGGAGCAGACAGGAGCAGACAGGAGCAGACAGGAGCAGACAGGAGCAGACAGGAGCAGACAAGAGCAGACAGGAGCAGACAGGAGCAGACAGGAGCAGACAGGAGCAGACAGGCGCAGACAGGAGCAGACAGGAGCAGACAGGAGCAGGCAGGAGCAGCTCACCAATTGCGGCCGTCAAGCGCAGGGCCAGCAGCCGAGCCCTTTCAATATTTCTGGTGTCGCTGCGCCTCAGCATGGGCAGCTTGGAGGAAGCGCACAAGCTGGCAGCCGCGGATTGCTGGTGTCTGCTGTAGTCTGCGGAGTCTGTCAGCGATGCTGAGTGCTGAGGGCAGATGCAGTTCTCTGTTGGGTTGAATGAGAGTGGAAGAAGTGGTTGCAGATTATTTAGGAGGCTAAGACTAAGTCCCATTATCACACAGGTAATAAACTTCAATCCCCACCTTCAGACAGGTAATAAAACTTCAATCCCCACCTTCAGACAGGTAATAAAACTTTAATCCCCACCTTCAGACAGGTAATAAAACTTTAATCCCCACCTTCAGACAGGTAATAAAACTTCAATCCCCACCTTCAGACAGGTAATAAAACTTTAATCCCCACCTTCAGACAGGTGATAAAACTTCAATCCCCACCTTCAGACAGGTAATAAAACTTCAATCCCCACCTTCAGACAGGTAATAAAACTTTAACCCCCACCTTCAGACAGGTAATAAAACTTCAATCCCCACCTTCAGACAGGTAATAAACTTCAATCCCCACCTTCAGACAGGTAATAAACCTTCAATCCCCACCTTCAGACGGGTAATAAAACTTCAATCCCTCACCATCACACAGGTGATAAAAATCAGTATCAAAAGACAGCTTATCAAAAATGCCTCACCTCGATGCTCCCTTGTCCTGGAGGTGAGCACGCACACGATCCTACCGTAGCAATAAGCGATGCACACCAGTGGGAAGGCGTACATCATGCCAAAGGCGAACAGGGCATAGCTGGCACGTTTAACCCGACCAGTAGAATGGGCACCGTGAGCAAACACCTGTACGCAGACTGCATTGTATTCCTTGAAGAAGTTGCTCTCCAACAGGTCAAAAACCACAGCCTGTGATAAGCAGAGACATTTAAATGCGCTGTTTACTTCCCAATGACAGGATATAGGACAGGGGCAGAGAAAAGAAGACATGGGCAGAGAGGAGAGGACAGGGGCAGAGAAAAGAAGACATGGGCAGAGAGGAGAGGACAGGGGCAGAGAGAAGAAGACAGGGGCAGAGAGGAGAGGACAGGGGCAGAGAGAAGAAGACAGGGGCAGAGAGGAGAGGACAGGGGCAGAGAGAAGAGGACAGGGGCAGAGAGGAGAGGACAGGGTCAGAGAGGAGATGACAGGGGCAGAGAGGAGAGGACAGGGGCAGAGAGAAGAAGACAGGGGCAGAGAGGAGAGGACAGGGGCAGAGAGAAGAGGACAGGGGCAGAGAGGAGAGGACAGGGTCAGAGAGGAGATGACAGGGGCAGAGAGGAGAGGACAGGGGCAGAGAGGAGAGGACAGGGGCAGAGAGGAGAGGACAGGGGCAGAGAGGGGAGGACAGCGGCAGAGAGGAGAGGACAGGGGCAGAGAGGAGAGGACAGGGGCAGAGAGGAGAGGACAGGGGCAGAGAGGAGAGGACAGGGGCAGAGAGGAGAGGACAGGGGCAGAGAGGGGAGGACAGCGGCAGAGAGGAGAGGACAGGGGCAGAGAGGAGAGGACAGGGGCAGAGAGGAGAGGACAGGGGCAGAGAGGAGAGGACAGGGGCAGAGAGGGGAGGACAGCGGCAGAGAGGAGAGGACAGGGACTGGGTGGACTTGGCAGAATGGGCAGAATTGCGTCAGTGCTGGTGTGGGACGGTGCCCCACAGCCCTCCAAGGTGCCCCACAGCCCTCCAAGGTGCCCCACAGCCCTCCAAGGTGCCCCACAGCCCTCCAAGGTGCCCCACAGCCCTCCAAGGTGCCCCACAGCCCTCCTAAGAATATTTTTAATAAAATAACTGTCGCCTTGAATTCAATAAGGCTGAAGAATGCTTAAAGAAATTTTTAAGCTTCTGAAAAGGACAGGCAGCAAACTGGTCCTGTCTGCTGTTTGAATTGTATATGAGAAGAAACGATTGAGACGGAACTTGCCGAATAGCCAATGGAAAAGTACAACCCGACATTCGACAGCGAGAACGAGAAAAACGTAAAAGTAATTATCTTTGGCTGTTCGTAATTTATGCCAATGCCAATGCCGAGTTGTGTTCAAAATTCAGAGTCAAAACATGCCAACACTGTAGCCCGGCTTGATAAAATTGCGGATTAATTCTACTTGGACAGAGGATGTTGACTTAGCTTATAGGGTGACAACTGTAGCTGAGGCAGGGAATGAAGTTTGAGAATGCTGTCTCGGAGGCAGAGACGAAAATTTATGCGGCCAGATAATGGGGAGTTGAATACATGTATAGGCTTCTCAGTGTCTCCAGATATAAGCGCGAAATATGTGCATGTACTGTTATCTACGTCCCTACTATATGCATTTGTAGGTTGATGAAAAAGAGATCTAGAAAGGTATAAGCATATCGACAAGAATAGATTTCAAAAGCTTTTTAAGACATTGAAAGACTGCATATGCTGAGAAGGAGTACAGTCTATGGTCGGCAAGTCTGCCTCCTAGAATGTACATTGACTTTCTATCCCTCGCACCCGCTTTTGGTTGGTGAATGTGTACAGTCCATGGTCGGCTAGTCTGCCTCCTAGAATGTACATTGACTTTCTATCCCTCGCACCCGCTTTTGGTTTGTGAATGTGTACAGTCTATGGTCGGCAAGTCTGCCTCCTAGAATGTACATTGACTTTCTATCCCTCGCACCCGCTTTTGGTTTGTGAATGTGTACAGTCCATGGTCGGCAAGTCTGCTTCCTAGAATGTACATTGACTTTCTATCCCTCGCACCCGCTTTTGGTTTGTGAATGTGTACAGTTTATGATCGGCTAGTCTGCCTCCTAGAATGTACATTTAGTTTCTATCCCGGTCTCTCCTACTATATTATTAACCTTTTCTGCTTATATTTGTACTTTTAGAGCTAGTATTACTAGGGCGTGAGGCTTTCAGCTTTTGCCTTTTAGCAGCTAATAACGGTTAGTGATGGAACGAGTAATTAACACGAATCAGATCAAATTCTAGTTCAGGCTTGAGCCCCTATCAGATAGTCTAGTGTAGACAGTATTCCATCCCGAGTATCAATATTCCTATACTGATTATATCAGCCGGAGAACGCTCTGCTCTGCTGATATTACGCCTTGGAAATTTTTTGCTTGAGTGGAGCAAGAACTCTTTAGTATTAATAGTTTATTAAGGCCATTATTGATCAGTACATCTTAACTTAATCCCGTTGAAGAGCAAGTGCTGAGTGCAATAAACTTAGTTTTCAGTTTTTAATGCTTTTAGTTAGTGATAGTAGCAGAGCTGGAGTAGCCTGCGCAGCGTTGAGCTGGTTATCACTTTCCTAATCAGCTGCCCACTATTAGCACGGATGATTTGCTTGTGGTGTACTCCGTGACCCGGATAACTCAGTTTCAACTCAGGAACTCACCTATATGAACTCACTTGATATATCTCATGAACTCACTAATGAACTCACTCATGATCTCACTCATGATCTCACTCATGATCTCACTCATGATCTTACTCATGATCTCACTCATGATCTTACTCATGATCTCACTCATGATCTTACTCATGATCTCACTCATGATCTCACTCATGATCTCACTCATGATCTCACTTATGATCTCACTCATGATCTCACTCGATCATGATCTCACTCATGATCTCGCTCATAAGGGGGCAACCGACCGTGCCGCCAGTTTTTACAAGAGCACCGTGACCTTTTTAATTGAGATTGCTCGCTAATTTTAGGGTTTTTAATAAGTCACTACAGTAAATTATTTTGCCTTATCTAATAATTGCTGCAATTAGGTGAGGTAATATGGTCATTATTTACAAGAAAACCCGTGATATAATACACTTAATGACACTTTTACGGTGTCACGACCGCCTGCAGGAGGTAGCAGGCTATTGAAGAGATAATAAGCTAATAGATGAATTTATAATCAGAATCTTTGTCCTATCGATTTACATGTATTTAGTAGCTAAAAACCATTCAGGGAAATCGTCAACATCGATCCGAGGTAAATTCTCGATCATCTATCCAGACAAAAGCCTCGAAATTTAAACTAGCTGTAAAAACTAGAAAAAAAACACAAATTTTATCGCATTTTCAAAGCTTTTGAAAAATATTGTTTCCAGGATATCGAATTTAACTTGTGCGTGCTATGTGCTTTCTAAGAAAAACTGTTTGTCAAATTGGTTCAAACAGAAGATTTTAAAAAAAATATAATGGAAAGACATTTTCTAACAAAACTATTTTTTCCCAGCGCTTAAACTCAGATAGCTCAACTATAGAAGGAATTTGTATGCAAATTGGCAAGATTGTAGTTTAAAATTTAAGTAATTATTGTTAATATATTGTTCTCAAAATAGTCTAAATTAGAAATCAAATATATACTAAGTAAGTCTAATTAATAGTGTGTTGGCTTATTGTTTTTTTATTGTTTATTTATCAATGGTTTTAGAGTATAGTACAGCTGTTTCTGAAGTTGGTGCTTCTTTTGGTGGCTATTTAAAGACGCAAAATTAGAGGGTTCATAACAATATTTTGAAAAAATATATTTTTTTCATCATAATATGCATGTACGAGTAGTATATCTTTGTTTCCAAACTGTGCTAGGCTGCTATAATATTGCGGCGCAGTCAAACAAAGTTTTGTTTTAATTTAGTTCTCGAATTGCACGCACGCACAATTTTTTTAACCAGTCAAGCCAAACAAACGTGAGATGTAATTATAAATTAAATAACCCTTGAAATAAACGCAAAACGGAAACGAGGAACCCGCGGCTTTAGCGAAGAAATACGAGCGTAATATCCTTTCCATTTTATATCATTTTCAATAATTTGATACGTTTGATAATTGCTTTCCGTTGAAGAAGGCCGAGACCTTGTTTGTTTTAAACACGCAGCTATAGACCTACGAGTACCTGGCTGAATCTGTATCTGAGATTATTAAAGCAGATTAGTGCACAGCAAATACAGTAAAAAACCAGTAAAACACTCCTCACGCTCACACTGCTCACAAACTTTCAGCTGACTGAAAACTCAAAGTTAGCAATCTGCATTACTTTTTTCATGCAAAGTGCTACTTTAAATGTATATTATTAAACTTCTTTTCAAGGCAGAAATGACTAGGTGCGTGAAAACCAAGCATTTCACCCCTCACTGAAAGGGTGCGGACTCATTCGGTCATTCGACTTGACTTGCTCTGGCTGCCGATCTACCTGCCGATCTATCTGCCGATCTACCTGCCGATCAATTTACAGATTTATCTACCGATCTATCTATTGATCTATCTGCCGATCTATCTGCCAATCTATCTACTGATCTGTCTACTGATCTATCTGCTGATCTATCTGCCGATCTATCTGCCGATCTATCTACTGATCTATCTGCCGATCTATCTACCAATAAATCCACCCTCAAAATTGCGTAACTCGGCTCGCTATCCAAATCAGAGTATCACCCAACAATTTGCACAGCTGTAAAAAATAAAAATCAAGCATGGACTTGAGCAGAGGTGAGCAGGCATTTCTGAAGAGAAGACGAAAAATCAGCCCAGTGGATGCATATATGTATAGGCAGATACTCGACCTGCAGTCTGAAGCAGTGAGAGAGCAGGAAGGAAGTTGGGGGGAATTATATACTTTCTGGGATGGGATTTTCGAATTCTATCGAATTCCCACGCTGTAGAGGCTGCTGCCGTCTGCACAGCTGATAGAAGCCAACGGACTGTGAAAACCGACGGCAGCTGCAACGGATGTCTAATAGACCAGCTAACTAGGGAATTCCCGGCCGCCTAGCAACCCCATTCGAATGCGGCTCTCAGACTGAGACCTTGTGCTTGTGGAATAACCCACCACTTAATCCCGACAGCGATGCCAACCCTGCAGAAATTGCTGACTGCCTCTCTCTGCCTCTCTGCCTCCCCCTCTGCCTCTCTGCCTCCCCCTCTGCCTCTCTGCCTCCCCCTCTGCCTCTCTGCCTCCCCCTCTGCCTCTCTGCCTCCCCCTCTGCCTCTCTGCCTCCCCCTCTGCCTCCCTGCCCCCCTCTGCCTCCCTGCCTTCCCCTCTGCCTCCCTGCCTTCCCCTCTGCCTTCCTGCCTCCCCCTCTGCCTCCCTGCCTTCCCCTCTGCCTCCCTGCCTCCCCTCTGCCTCTCTGCCCCCCCTCTGTCTCCCCCCTCTGCCTCTGCCTTCCTCTCTGCCTCTCTGCCCCCCCTCTGTCTCCCCCTCTGCCTCTCTGCCTTCCTCTCTGCCTCCCCTCTGCCTCTCTGCCTCTCTGCCTCCCCTTCTGCCTCTCTGCCTCTCTGCCTCCCCTCTGCCTCTCTGCCCTCCCTCTGTCTCCCCCTCTGCCTCTCTGCCTCCCCTCTGCCTCTCTGCCCCCCTCTGTCTCCCCCTCTGCCTCTCTGCCCTCCCCTCTGTCTCTCTGCCTTCCCCTCTGCCTCCCTGCCTTCCCCTCTGCCTCCCTGCCTCCCCCTCTGCCTCCCTGCCTCCCCTCTGCCTCTCTGCCCCCCCTCTGTCTCCCCCCTCTGCCTCTGCCTTCCTCTCTGCCTCTCTGCCCCCCCTCTGTCTCCCCCTCTGCCTCTCTGCCTTCCTCTCTGCCTCCCCTCTGCCTCTCTGCCTCTCTGCCTCCCCTTCTGCCTCTCTGCCTCTCTGCCTCTCTGCCTCCCCTCTGCCTCTCTGCCCCCCCTCTGTCTCCCCCTCTGCCTCTCTGCCTCCCCTCTGCCTCTCTGCCCCCCCTCTGTCTCCCCCTCTGCCTCTCTGCCCTCCCCTCTGTCTCTCTGCCTTCCCCTCTGCCTCCCTGCCTTCCCCTCTGCCTCCCTGCCTCCCCCTCTGCCTCTCTGCCTCCCCCTCTGCCTCTCTGCCTCCCCTTCTGCCTCTCTGCCTCCCCTCTGCCTCTCTGCCTCCCCTTCTGCCTCCCTGCCTCCCCCTCTGCCTCCCTGCCTCCCCCTCTGCCTCTCTGCCTCCTCCTCTGCCTCCCTGCCTCCCGCTCTGCCTCTCTGCCTCCCCCTCTGCCTCTCTGCCTCCCCCTCTGCCTCCCCCTCTACCTCCCCCTGTGCCTCCCCTCTGTCATCTATCAATATCCAAATATCCCAATCTTCCAGGTAAGTCCCCAGACAAGCCACATCTCGCAGACTCACCTGCGGCAGACTGCACAGCAGTGAGGCTCCGACCGAAACGGCCAGAAGCAGTCGCGCTCTCCGCCCAGCCGTCGTGATGCTCAAAGGCCTGCTCACAGCCAAATACCTGTCTATCGCTATCGAAGTTACAATAAATGACGACAAATACAAGCCGAAAGCCGATATGACTCGATAGAATTTGCACAGCCATCTGCCTCCGTACCATGTGTGCGTGAGCATAGTAATTAGCTCAACTAGCGGAGTAATTAGTACGGCCAAATCAGCCAATGCCAGGTGCATGATAAAATAGTTCACTTTGCTCCATCGGCGCCGGTTTAGGTACAGGTTAATGGCCACAATCAGATTACCGGCCAGAGAGAGTAGGACAATTAGCAACAGACAGGTGAAAGCTGCGGTTTTGAATGGCAGGTACTGAATGCGACAGCTCTGCGACTGGTTCACCTCAGGGACTGTGAATGACAACACTTGGCCGACTTGATCCGGGTGGAACTGGTAGTCCATGGTCAGGTTGTGGTGCAGAAAGTTGTCTGTCAGGTGAGTCCAGATGTCAAAACAGCGAGGCTGATTGGCGTCCTCCTGACGGCTGGGTCGGAGACTCGTCACCAGCGACAGACTGCCGGTCATGCTTGACTGCTCTGGCGGCCCGATCTATCTGCCGATCTATCTGCCGATCTATCTGCCGATCTATCTGCCGATCTATCTGCCGATCTATCTGCCGATCTATCTGCCGATCTATCTGCCGATCTATCTGCCGATCTATCTGCCGATCTATCTGCCGATCTATCTGCCGATCTATCTGCCGATATATCTGCCGATCTATCTGCCGATCTATCTGCCGATCTATCTGCCGATCTATCTGCCGATCTATCTGCCGATCTATCTGCCGATCTATCTGCCGATCTATCTGCTGATCTATCTGCCGATCTATCTGCCGATCTATCTGCCGATCTATCTGCTGATCTATCTGCCGATCTATCTGCCGATCTATCTGCCGATCTATCTATCTGTCGATCTATCTACTATAATCTATCTACCGATCTATCTGCCTATCTTTCTACTGATTTATCTACCGATCTATCTAGCGATCTATCTGCCGATATATCTGCCGATATATCTACTAATCTATCTACTGATCTATCAGTTGATCTATCAGTATCCGATCTATCTGCCGATCTATCTACTGATCTATCTACTGATCTATCTACTGATCTATCTACTGATTTATCTGCCGATCCGAGTTCAAAGCCGCAACAGGGCTTGCTTTTTTACGATCATGAAAAAACCTCAAAACTCAAACAATGTATGTATGCCGCTGTCGGAGCGCCTGCAGTCAACAATGTAAAAGTTATTAGCTAAAAATAGCCAGATGATCTGCTCAAAGACATGAAATGCTGGGCGCCTCTTCTCTCCCTGAAGACGGACAACCTGGCACGGCAGGGGGGGCATGGGTGCGAATTTCAATCCTTTTCTGAAGTCGGAAGCCAAACTATTGATATTTTTAACTTGGCATTGACGAATATCAGACGGCCAAACTGACAAGCACAATGTGGCTGCATAGCTTTAATGTACTTTTGTACTTATGGATCATTTGATGGTACGGCATAATCTCTGATTGCGTGCAATTTTCTCTTGTTTGCAGTTTCATTTTCCTGTCGGGTATTCCCTATTTATACAACTGCTTGAGTCTATAGTCGCCTGGACACTGAGCTAGAATGGAATCCTCTCCGCTCAGCATCCTGCATCACTTTGTTAGTCTGAGTGCCCTTCTGTGTGCACGATCGTGTTCTGTACTATTCATATTTATCCCAACTTCTCCACCCACTGCTCCTCCCCTTTCTCTCTCTCACTCTCTTCTCTACTTCTTAACTCTACCATCTACCACTCCACTATCCCTCCCGTCTCCCCTCCCTCTCCTGTTCCTCACCCCTTTCCGTCTCTACTTCTCAACTCTACCCCCTAACTCTACCTCTCCACTCTACCTCTCTCCATTCTACCCTCCACTCTACCCTCCATTCTATCTCCTGACTCTACCTCTCCCCTCTACCTCTCCCCTCTACCTCTCCCCTCTACCTCTCCCCTCTACCTCTACCCTAGATCTACCTCTCCATTCTTCCCTCTCCCCTCCTTCCAACTCTCCCCTCTCCCTCTCCATTCTCAACCGCTCCACTCTCACCTCTTTCTTCCCTTCTCTCCCTCGTGTTGCCCACCAGTTGTTTTGACTTGCACAATTAGGGATCAGCAAAGTGACACACACCGACTCATTAAAAACCGCTTCTAATGTGCTCCATATTGAACATGTAATACAATAATAGTACACACCGCATCGCTGCATCTGAGAACAGCTTAGCTAACAACTACTATGTATGCAAATGGCGCCCAACTCAAAGCCTGATTCAGCCGTTTCAGCAACTGCTGCCAGGGACTGATAAGTGGCTCTTTACTCCTCACTCTATGCTCACTGTATGCAGTATAGCTGCTCAACCCTAATTAGGCATTCCTAGTTAATTAAGCACTACTAATTGAAGCTAATTCCATCTATAAATATATATTTGATATATTTATCATACTGCTGCACTATGAATCACTATGGAATGACCTGGAGTGACAAATTATGGAGTGACAAAACTATGCAGCAGGTCACACTGTGGAGTGACATATTCTGCAGCAGGTCACACTGTGGAGTGACACACCCCCGCAGCAGGTCACACTATGGAGTGACACACCCCCGCAGCAGGTCACACTGTGGAGTGACACACCCCCGCAGCAGGTCACACTGTGGAGTGACACACCCCCGCAGCAGGTCACACTGTGGAGTGACATTCTGCAGCAGGTCACACTGTGGAGTGACATTCTACAGCAGGTCACACTGTGGAGTGACACACCCCCGCAGCAGGTCACACTGTGGAGTGACATTCTGCAGCAGGTCACACTGTGGAGTGACATTCTACAGCAGGTCACACTGTGGAGTGACACACCCCCGCAGCAAAGAAGTATGTCAACAAGAACTGCATTGGCTTCTCCAACTGCATGCATTGCCTGTAAGGCCAGTAAGGCCTTTTAGTGCATCTTCTATGTATAATTATAAATTGTGCAACTCGCAAAAACTAATGAAATGCAATATCGCGTGTAGGTTTGGGGCTTCTCATCATTTGAGGACATGCAAATTTTAGTTGGCTTCATCGGATCGAAGACTTCACTTGAGCTGAAGGCAGGAAAGAGACTAAACAGCATAGCGAAACCTCGTGTGGGGAGCATTAATTTAAACTGACACTTTGTTATGAGGTCCAGTCTGTTTGTTTTGATCTGGGCAAAACGTTTGATAGCGTTGATTAAATATGATTTCGGCCACTTTATTGAAGGGCAGACATTTCGGTTGAGGGGATGCCATTTCAGTTGAGGGGATGCCATTTCTCGGTGTTTTCTCGGCCGGACAGTAAAGTCCATATAATGAATCAAATTTGGCTTTTACTCAATCAATAAGGTCAGACCTGGGAAGTGAAGAATAACGCACATAAACACGGATTAGGAACTTACGTAGATGCTGATAAGGCAGGTAGGTCTTCTCTCTGGCTAAAATTGTACCAACACTTGCGGTAGAGAGAGCCTGATAAAGCAGGATAGCCAGCAGGATCCTGTATCAGTTGACGCTTCCAATTTAACTGATGCGATCTAAACTCTCATTGGCTGGGCGAGCCTCGTCCAATGAGCAGCCGCCGCCATGGGAAAGACGGGCAGGTGCTTCTGTACTATAATTCAGAGCGAGCCCGCGGGCTCCTCCTGTTTCGTGAAAATTGAAAATACCAACTTGAATCACTTCGCAATTAAAATATACAGGGCAAACATTGTTTTATGAATTGCAAGAAAAGTACAAACGATTATCTCAAATAGTCAGCGACAATTCAGGTTGAATAATCTCAAATAGTCAGCGACAATTCAGGTTGAATAATCTCAAATAGTCAGCGACATTTCAGGTTGAATAATCTCAAATAGTCAGCGACACTTCAGGTTGAATAATCTCAAATAGTCAGCGACAATTCAGGTTGAATAATCTCAAATAGTCAGCGACACTTCAGGTTGAATAATCTCAAATAGTCAGCGACAATTCAGGTTGAATAATCTCAAATAGTCAGCGACACTTCAGGTTGAATAATCTCAAATAGTCAGCGACAATTCAGGTTGAATAATCTCAAATAGTCAGCGACACTTCAGGTTGAATAATCTCAAATAGTCAGCGACAATTCAGGTTGAATAATCTCAAATAGTCAGCGACACTTCAGGTTGAATAATCTCAAATAGTCAGCGATACTTAAGGCTATCTCATCTTTCCAATGCTGTCTGCTTTCCTGACTTGTCTTTTATTCCCATGCAAGTTCCCGCTAAATGCAAGCAGCTCAAGTTGCAGACGCAAGCACGAAAAGGTGCAGGTTTAAAAGCAGCTTGATTTTTTAATCAAAGAGCAGCCCCGCGTTCCAGTGGCTGCACGCTTCTTCCGCGCCTCTTCCAAGTAAAAGAAAATGAGTTCATAATTAAAAGATTTTCGGATCGCTGAGCTCTCTTTGATGCGCCCGACCTTTGCGTGGGACGAGTTTGCGATGGAGCCATGGGATGTTTATCCATAGGAATCGGGGATGCTTATCCATGGGAATCGGGGATGCTTATCTGTGGGAATTCGGGATGCTCATCCATGGGTACATGGGATGCTTATCCATAGGGACATGGGATGCTCATTGCTCATCCATGGGTACATGGGATGCTTATCCATAGGGACATGGGATGCTCATTGCTCATCCATGGGTACATGGGATGCTTATCCATAGGGACATGGGATGCTTATCCATAGGGACATGGGATGCTTATCCATAGGGACATGGGATGCTTATCCATAGGGACATGGGATGCTCATTGCTCATCCATGGGTACATGGGATGCTTATCCATAGGGACATGGGATGCTTATCCATAGGGACATGGGATGCTTATCCATAGGGACATGGGATGCTTATCCATAGGGACATGGGATGCTTATCCATAGGGACATGGGATGCTTATCCATAGGGACATGGGATGCTCATCCATGGGTACATGGGATGCTTATCCATAGGGACATGGGATGCTTATCCATAGGGACATGGGATGCTTATCCATAGGGACATGGGATGCTTATCCATAGGGACATGGGATGCTTATCCATAGGGACATGGGATGCTTATCCATAGGGACATGGGATGCTCATTGCTCATCCATGGGTACATGGGATGCTTATCCATAGGGACATGGGATGCTCATTGCTCATCCATGGGTACATGGGATGCTTATCCATAGGGACATGGGATGCTTATCCATAGGGACATGGGATGCTTATCCATAGGGACATGGGATGCTTATCCATAGGGACATGGGATGCTTATCCATAGGGACATGGGATGCTCATCCATGGGTACATGGGATGCTCATCCATGGGTACATGGGATGCTCATCATGGGTACATGGGATGCTTATCCATAGGGACATGGGATGCTCATCCATGGGTACATGGGATGCTCATCCATGGGTACATGGGATGCGTGTCCATAGGGACATGGGATGCTTATCCATGGGGATGTGGGATGCTTATCCATCTTATCCATAGGGACATGGGATGTTTATCCATGGGGACATGGGATGCTTATCCATGGGGATATGGGATGCTTATTCATGGGGACATGGGATGCTTATCCATAGGGACATGGGATGTTTATCCATGGGGACATGGGATGCTTATCCATGGGGATATGGGATGCTTATTCATGGGGACATGGGATGCTTATCCATAGGGACATGGGATGTTTATCCATGGGGACATGGGATGCTTATCCATAGGGACAAGGGATGCTTATCCATAGGGACATGGGATGCTTATCCATAGGGACATGGGATGGGATGCTTATCCATGGGGATTTAGGATGCATTAAAAAATCAAAACAGGAAGCGAGGATGCCTATCTGAGCTTAGAAAAGTAAAAACTTATAAAGTTGAGACAAATTTCAGAGCCATCCATCAGGCGAGCTGCTCTGAGGCTGGAATGAGCAGCAGGTTAAGCTGCTCAGACAGGCACTCATAAATCAATCAATCACTAAGGCGCACAGCATACAGAACAAAAAGCTTAGGAAGTACTTTTTTCATATCGTACAATTCTTGAGTAAAAACATGGCTGTAGAGATCTTTCAAGTCTCTTGCATCTTGTGTCTGGTGTATTTAAAAGCAATCAATAAACTCCGAAAGCGACCGCAACAATTATATAAAACTGAATGAATTAAAGTTTTCTTGGGAATTACTAGCGAAGTATTGATTAATATCCAACAGTCGGTTTTTATTCTTTATAATATGAAAAGTTTATTGATATAAAAATCAATAATTCCTGTATGTACAATTGTACACAGAAAAGTTTACCCGAGCGTACAAAAAATAATTTTCAAGAAGCAAGTTTTCGATTATAGGCTACGAAAGTATTTACTTAATTTGGGCGATCTACATAGCAGGGCATGTATGAGTACAAATAGACAACAAATTAATACTGAAATCACCAAAAACTTGCTGTGCAGATTAAATTTAAATGTCAGCAATAATTATTGTTTTTCCTTATTGTTTAATATGCGAATTAAGTGCTAGATTACTGAAGTAGAAGAGTACTGAAGTAGAAGAGTACTAAAGTACTAGAGTACTAAAGTGCTAGAGTACTAAAGTGCTAGAGTACTAAAATGCTAGAGTACTAAAGTACTAGAGTACTAAAGTACTAGAGTACTAAAGTACTAGAGTACTAAAGTACTAGAGTACTAAAGTACTAGAGTACTAAAGTAATAAAGTACCAAAGTGCTAGAGTACTAAAGTACTAGAGTACGAAAACACTAGAGTACTAAAGTACTAGGGTACTAAATAAAGTACTAGAGTACTAAAGTACTAGTACTAAAAATAGAATACTGAAGTACTAGAACACTAAAGTACTAGTTAGATCAGAAACTTTTAAGTAAAGTAGCTTGCACTGAAATGTAATCAGTAATATAAAAAGTAATATTTCGATTGTTTATTACATTTTAATTACAATACAAAGCCAATAACGTATGTGAGATTTGAACACAACATTAAAAAAGTCATCAATTGTCCAAACCAGATAGAAACTTGGTTTACTGAAGTTACAAAAGAGCTATACATAAGCAAACATTAATTGGCCTGGATATGAAATGGAAGAGGAGAAATCAATTCAGAAAGTGAGTCAGACAATTTTAGTGATGGGTCGAGAAAGCTTTTAACAAAGTTAATCTTATTTTAGGCAGTAGCGTGATCGCAAATTGTGGAGTATTTGCTGTAATTACAGGTAAAAATAAAAGTTCTATCAATCTATTTATTTCGGATTGGCGTCGAACTCGAGTCTAATGGCCGCGTACTGACAGATAGATGATCAGGGCCAGGATTCCCGCCACAACAATGCCAACGATGATTAAAATGATGCACTTCTTGCGGGCCTTGCGCTGAAGTGTTTTTAGTGGGATTATTATCCAATAGTGAGGGATGTGGGATTATCCAATAGTGAGGGATGTGGGATTATCCAATAGTGATGGATATGTGATTATCCAATAGTGAGAGATATGGGATTATCCAATAGTGAGAGATATGGGATTATCCAATAGTGAGGGATATGGGATTATCCAATAGTGATGGATATGTGATTATCCAATAGTGAGAGATATGGGATTATCCAATAGTGAGGGATATGGGATTATCCAATAGTAAGGGATATGGGATTATCCAATAGTGAGGGATATGGGATTATCCAATAGTGAGGGATGTGGGATTATCCAATAGTGAGGGATGTGGGATTATCCAATAGTGAGGGATATGGGATTATCCAATAGTGAGGGATATGGGATTATCCAATAGTGAGAGATATGGGATTATCCAATAGTGAGGGATATGGTATTATCCAATAGTGAGAGATATGGGATTATCCAATAGTGAGAGTGCAGTGATCCGCTAGTTAATGTTAGGCGTCGCACTTTGTCAGCAGTTGCCCTTGCCCTCGCCCTCGCCCTGGGTTGCTGTCTGCCGCTGATCAGCTTCCCGCCTCCCTTCTTTTGGCTGTCTGTTGCTACTCCCTTCCCTCCTTCTGCCCGTGTTGCCCTTCGTTTCTCAGCCCTCAGCTTCTCTGCTGTGGGCTGTCCTTGTTTCGTCAGTCTCTGTTTCCCTGTCATGTGAGCCAGTCACATGACAGGCCTTGTTTTCTTGGAGTCTTAAAGTGCAGTAAACATTTTTACTGCACTCGCTGGTCCTGTTTACCGGGAGAGTCACGTGCTTACGGCCCCCTCCCTTCTCTAAGGAGAGGAGTGATTCATGTTGCTAAAAATAGCAACTGAGTCACAGCCGCGTGCACTCTGCCTGAAGACCCCAAGTAACGTCAGTTCTAAGAATAGAACGAGTCACGAGGTCTTGCGCGCATTGGGACTCTGCCCGGAGGCTTTGAGTGACGTCAGTTCTAAAAATAGAACGAGTCACGAGATATTGTGCAATGGACCAGGGGTGAATCCCGCGCTATAAATAGGACCCCCTCCCCCTTGTTTCCGTCAAGGAGTCTCTAGTTTCTAGTTCTTAGTTTCGAACTTCCGAGTCTAAGTTTGAGTCACCCGTTTTCTAAGTGCCTGCGTTCAGTGAGTTCTCTCCTATTGGTCTGACTGTGATCCCACTAAAGTCAACCCTTGCCTAAGAGAGACTAACACCGCTCTCCCTGCACTAACCAAGCCCGGCAGGTACTGCTAACGAGACGCCTGTTACATTGAGCTGCAAATCTGCTCCCGGTGCTGTGTTCGTTGACTTCGTTATTTCGTTCCGACGGGAAGCTCACCTCATCGAAGGCCGAGACCTGAAGGAACTGGTGGCAGCACTACCTACGCTACTGAGAATTGAGAAGGCTTCCGAGTGAGAAGACGGAGAGCCCAAATCACTGTGCTAGACAGCAGGAGACGCACAAGTACTTCACTGGTGGCAGCGGTGGGATTCAAAGACCTACCCGGCCACTTCGAGACAACCCCGAGACAACTCTAAGTACTACAAGAGATATGGGATTATCCAATAGTAAGGGATATGGGATTATCCAATAGTAAGGGATATGGGATTATCCAATAGTAAGGGATATGGGATTATCCAATAGTGAGGGATATGGGATTATCCAATAGTAAGGGATATGGGATTATCCAATAGTGAAGGATATGGGATTATCCAATAGTGAGGGATGTGGGATTACCCAATAGTGAGGGATGTGGGATTATCCAATAGTGAGGGATGTGGGATTATCCAATAGTGAGGGATATGGGATTATCCAATAGTGAGGGATGTGGGATTATCCAATAGTGAGGGATGTGGGATTATCCAATAGTGAGGGATGTGGGATTACCCAATAGTGAGGGATGTGGGATTATCCAATAGTGAGGGATGTGGGATTATCCAATAGTGAGGGATGTGGGATTATCCAATAGTGAGGGATGTGGGATTATCCAATAGTGAGGGATGTGGGATTATCCAATAGTGAGGGATGTGGGATTATCCAATAGTGAGGGATATGGGATTATCCAATAGTGAGGGATATGGGATTATCCAATAGTGAGGGATATGGGATTATTCAATAGTGAGAGATATGGGATTATCCAATAGTGAGGGATGTGGGATTATCCAATAGTGAGGGATGTGGGATTATCCAATAGTGAGGGATGTGGGATTATCCAATAGTGAGGGATATGGGATTATCCAATAGTGAGAGATATGTGATTATCCAATAGTGAGGGATATGGGATTATCCAATAGTGAGAGATATGGGATTATCCAATAGTGATGGATATGGGATTATCCAATAGTGAGGGATGTGGGATTATCCAATAGTGAGGGACATGGGATTATTCAATAGTGAGGGATATGTGATTATCCAATAGTGAGGGATATGGGATTATCCAATAGTGAGGGATATGGAAATATCCAATAGTGAGGGACATGGGATTATCCAATACAGAAAGAACATGACGATAGAGACGAGAACAAAGGATGTTTAAAAGGGCCTAAAATATTGTCAACAAAATGCAGCTAAAAATAACCTTTAACGACAAAGGAACACTTTAAACGTATGATCCAGGTGCCAAAACAAAATTCCCATTTTTCAATTCTATTGGGATAGAAGCAGGGAAATTGCAATTAAAATTGATTAAACGAACCCGAAATTAAACAGCAAGGAACAAGAGTAAATTGAATGAATTATTGAGAATGAAAAAAACAATTTCTTGTCTGATGAAAGACCTGCTTAATCAATCGATTTTCTGCATATATTAGGGTCACATCATAACAGATTTCAGCGTGTCAAATCCCATCCAAGGGGATTCTAGCCCCCCAAATCCCATCCAAGGGGATTCTAGCCTGTCAAATCCCATCCAAGGGAATTCTAGCCTGTCAAATCCCATCCAAGGGGATTCTAGCCTGTCAATTCCCATCCAAGGGGATTCTAGCCTGTCAAATCCCATCCAAGGGGATTCTAGCCTGTCGAATCCCATCCAAGGGGATCTTAGACTGACAAATCCCATTACTTTAGGTGATTATTTAAATTTAGATTTAGGAGATAAGAAGCTACATGTACGTAAAAAGTTCACAAAAACTGAGAATATCCCACCTTGTACACCACCGCCTGCCGCAGCTGGTCCCTGCCCTCCTCTGCGTTGTCGGCAGCCGAAGCCACATTCTGCGCAATATCGTCGCCTGTGCAGGGTCGAGCGGTTGATTGGATTAAAGAGACGGGGTTTAAAAGAGGCTAGCGTCTTCATGTAATGGTGAGAATGGAGAGAGGGAGAGGATGGGAGATGCAATGAAGAGATAAAGACCGCGAGGAGAGGCGGGGAAGGAAAACAGGAGTGACAGAGTGATAGGAGAAAAGAATAGAGAGAAATAGATGAGATACGGAGGGGAAAGAGGGAGAAAAGAGAAGGGAGGGAGAAAAGAGAAGGGAGGGAGAGAAGGGAAGAGAAGGGGAGAGAAGGGGAGAGAAGGGGAGAGGGAGAGAAGGGGAGAGGGAGAGAAGGGAGAGAAGGGTAGAGAAGGGGAGAGAGGGAGAGAAGGGGAGAGAGGGAGAGAAGGGGAGAGAGGGAGAGAAGGGGAGAGAGGGAGAGAAGGGGAGAGGGAGAGAAGGGGAGAGAGAACAGGGGAGAGTTGCGTGAGAGTGAGGGAAGATGTATAGGTTGAGAGACATGACCAGATAGAAAAGCGAGCAACACACGGTGAGTGAGTGGAGCGAAACAGAGGGCACACAGAGGAAGCGCGATTTAGAGACACACCAGAGACAGTAAAATGAGCACAATATGACTTCCTAACTACGAGTACATGAATAACGACAAAATGCGAGATTTGTCGGAGGAAATTTTCCGGATTTCAGCTTTAGTTTTAGCTGGTTTTTCCCGCTGCTTATACGGAACGCAAATGCTAATTTTCGCAGAATTGTTTTCAAACTTCGATTCGAAACAGTAAATTAAGCAGTTTGAGCTCACACATGATTCCCTGATCGTAGACCATGCTAGACAGCTCCTTGAACATCTCCTCGATATTCTGTATGTCGCCAAGCATCTCGCGCATCCGCTGCTCCTGATTCTGCATGTTCAACAGCTCGGCGTTGGCCTGCAGCTGGTCTTGGCGGGCTAGGCCGGACATCTGGTCTGCCGCTTCATCTTGCTGCTGCTGCTGCTGCTCCTGCTGCAGCTGTACCAGATCGTGCACCCTGCGCATTGCCGTCTCTTGCACCCGCTTGTACTTGGCCACGGATGCCTTGTACTGCTCTAGCAGTCTGGTACGCCTGTGGCAGTGGGAGTGATCTGTGTGTTTAGAGTCTGCAGTCTGTCTGTCTGTCTGTCTGTCTGTCTGTCTGTCTGTCTGTCTGTCTGTCTGTGTGTCTGTCTGCCAGTCTGTCTGTCTGTCTGCCAGTCTGTCTGCCAGTCTGTCTGTCTGTCTGTCTGTCTGTCTGTCTGTCTGTCTGTCTGCCAGTCTGTCTGTCTGTCTGTCTGTCTGTCTGTCTGCCAGTCAGTCTGTGTGTCTGTCTGTCTGTCTGCCAGTCAGTCTGTCTGTCTGTCTGTCTGTCTGTCTGTCTGTCTGCCAGTCTGTCTGTCTGTCTGTCTGCCAGTCTGTCTGCCAGTCTGTCTGTCTGTCTGTCTGCCAGTCTGTCTGTCTGTCTGTCTGTCTGTCTGTCTGCCAGTCTGTCTGTCTGTCTATCTGTCTGTCTTGGTGTCTGTCTGTCTGTCTGTCTGTCTGTCTTTGTGTCTGTCTGTCTTAGTGTCTGTCTGTCTGCCAGTCTGTCTGTCTTTTTGTCTGTTTTGGTGTCTGTTGCTCATCTGCCTGTGCCTGGCTCTGTCTGCGCACGTTTTAGTTTGTACTTTGTGTTTATGCTAGTAACATAGTCTATACACCGGCCCTCAAACCAAGCTACCTAGTGTTGAGCATGCTGTTATCAGTTCTGAGCGAGCTGAGCTGCTGCAACAGATCGGCAGACGCGGAGATCAGAGCATTGGTGCCGCTCTGCTTGTCGCTAATAGCCGAGGTGATTGACACAACGTTGCTAGGCCGGCCGGCGTTGAGCTGGGCGCACAGGCGTTCCAAGTCTTTCACGTTGTTGTCCAATTTTTGAACATTATAAGTGCACCTGTCAATCAATTGTGCCAATTTGCGATCGTCTTCCTGTTGGCTGAAGCCGGCGCTGCCGCTGCTGCCACCGATGCTGCCGTAGGACATCGACAAGCTGAGAAGGACGAATTTGTTGTTAACTGCTAAATACGCTACTAGAAGCAGACTCCTGCAGCTAACCGTAGACTTATAGGCAAAAAATAATCTATTACTGAATTTTACAAAAAGTACCAAAATAGGCAAGAAATAGGCGAGATAATTGGCTGATAATTGAGACAGATACAGGTGAGATAATTGGCTGATAATTGAGACAGATACAGGTGAGATAATTGGCTGATAATTGAGACAGATACAGGTGAGATAAGTGGCTGATAATTGAGACAGATACAGGTGAGATAATTGACTGATAATTGAGACAGATACAGGTGAGATAATTGACAGATACAGGTGAGATAATTGGCTGATAATTGAGACAGATACAGGTGAGATAATTGGCTGATAATTGAGACAGATACAGGTGAGATAAGTGGCTGATAATTGAGACAGATACAGGTGAGATAATTGACTGATAATTGAGACAGATACAGGTGAGATAATTGACAGATACAGGTGAGATAATTGGCTGATAATTGAGACAGATACAGGTGAGATAATTGAGACAGATACAGGTGAGATAATTGGCTGATAACTGAGACAGATACAGGTGAGATAATTGGCTGATAATTGAGACAGATACAGGTGAGATAAGTGGCTGATAATTGAGACAGATACAGGTGAGATAATTGGCTGATAATTGAGACAGATACAGGTGAGATAAGTGGCTGATAATTGAGACAGATACAGGTGAGATAAGTGGCTGATAATTGAGACAGATACAGGTGAGATAATTGGCTGATAACTGAGACGGATACAGGTGAGATAAGTGGCTGATAATTGAGACAGATACAGGTGAGATAATTGACTGATAATTGAGACAGATACAGGTGAGATAATTGGCTGATAATTGAGACAGATACAGGTGAGATAATTGAGACAGATACAGGTGAGATAATTGGCTGATAACTGAGACAGATACAGGTGAGATAAGTGGCTGATAATTGAGACAGATACAGGTGAGATAATTGACTGATAGTTGAGACAGATACAGGTGAGATAATTGAGACAGATACAGGTGAGATAATTGGCTGATAATTGAGGCAGATACAGGTGAGATAATTGGCTGATAATTGAGACAGATACAGGTGAGATAATTGAGACAGATACAGGTGAGATAATTGGCTGATAATTGAGACAGATACAGGTGAGATAATTGGCTGATAATTGAGACGGATACAGGTGAGATAATTGGCTGATAATTGAGACAGATACAGGTGAGATAATTGGCTGATAATTTAGACAGATACAGGTGAGATAATTGAGACAGATACAGGTGAGATAATTGGCTGATAATTGAGACAGATACAGGTGAGATTATTGGCTGATAATTGAGACAGATACAGGTGAGATTATTGGCTGATTACTGAGACAAATACGATCAGGAAATGCTGCTTGAAAAAATCAAACCATGCACATTATATGTAAAGACAAATAATGAAAATAAGAACAAAGACCACTTGTATTTTATGCATAAATACAGCTTCAAAGCAGAGTCGGCTTTTCTGATAGTAAATGAAGTACATGGGACAAGTTTACTACTATTATATCGTTTTGATAATTTGTCAGTTTACAATGATGCACAAAAATATATAATATACTAATAAAATATAGTCAATATGCGCACTAAGGGCATTATTATAATGCAGTTAGGAAGAAATATTTGAGACAATTACCAAGAAAAATAATTATATTTCAATAAATTAATGTGACATCAAAAGAGCTGCTTTACATTTTTCTTTTTATATAAAGACCTGCTTAATAGCGAAACTACTTCTAGTAATACAAACAATAAAAGTGAGTTTATTTCTTTATCCGTTTAGATTTGGAGACATCGCACAAAAATTAGCAGCTAAGTACAGAGAGAGAATCACAGGCACAGAAATGAAGACTTAACTGGTACTTCTTATCTTATTAAACTGCTAAAACTGCATACATCAAGAAATGCTTCTACGTGCAGTACGATATCATAATTCATATGTAATTTAATCATAAGACATTTCTAGTAAATATAAATGATAAAACTACATATAATAAACTATAGAAGATATTTACCTAACCGCACAGATACTAGAATAACTAGATAGGCCATTGAGCACATTTGCGTGTAGGCTACTTTCAGTTCAGTAGTAGGTTAAACTGAAGCATTTTAATGTATTTTAAAGCCAAGGTTAGTTTATTGGCTCTTCCCTTCACTTAAACCCTCTAACCGCGCCTTTCCCACTACCCCCCGCCCCACCCCAATTTTATTGCCTGTCTCGGAATTCCAGTCTAAAGCTACCATGTACATTTCAGTGGACTGGCTAATGTACATTACTGCTGAACCAATTAGCAAGTTGTTTACGCCTGCAAGCTTGGGACTTCTAAACTTATTAAAGTCATTTCAGCTGACTCTATTTTTATAAAACAGCTTATGTATTCTTTTGCTACTGAACTGAGAGTAGAAAGCTGTTTTACTAAGTATTTATGCCTGAGTGGCCCATCCCAGTTATTCTAGTATCTGTGGTCACCGTATCGAAATTCAATAATTCTTAAAGAAACACGCACACTGACGCTGACAGTAGCGCAAAGCGAAAATCCTCCTATAATTGATTTATTAAGTCGAATAAATTGCAACATTTAGGATGAAATTAAACAAATTAAATGGTATTGTTTTGTGTCAGACAGTCTCGAAAGCGCGTAGGAACGAGGACAAGGATCTCGGAGCTGCTGTTGGGGAGAAAAAGATTTCGAGGCAAAAAAACGAATAAATTTATGTATTTAAATGACTGAGCAAATTTCACACACTATTATCTACACTTCTCTGTATTATTTAGCCAGAGAAAATGTGTTGCCTCTTGGAAAGCGACGATTGCAAATGAAAGATAAACAAATTAAAAAAACTAATATAGACACTGTTCGCGTGTATGGATAATAGATTAAAAAATACAAATTTACCTGGCCGCGACTGCATTGGGAGCCAATACGGGGTGTGAAAGTGAAACAAATTCAAAGTATGAGGCAACAGCAAATCAAATTATTTCAATAATTTTACTATATAAATAATAATTAAACCATGTGAAAGTAACAATCATAATAATATAGTTTCATAAGTAATGCATTTTTTCTGTTTGAACTTGCGAGCAAGTTTGTTTTATTAAATTAGGCCTGGCACAAAATAAATGATAATTAAGCAATTCAATCGAAGCTGTGAGAGTTAACGTGTCTAATTCCCCGGATTAGGAATTAGGACTGGTGGATTGGGAATAGGATTAGGGATTAGGAATCTAGATTGATGGAACAGAGATTCGTGATTAGGATCAGGGATTTAAAATCGAGATCGATGGATCAGAAAATAGGATCAGGGATTAGGAATCTAGATTGATGGATTAGGGAGTAGGATAAGGAATTAGGAATCCAGATCGAGGGATTAGGGATTAGGAGTCTAGATCGAGGGATTAGGGATTAGTATCAGGAATTAGGAGTCTAGATTGATGGATTAGGGATTATGATTAGGGATTAGGATCAGGGATTAGAAATCTAGATCAATGGATTAGAGATTAGGATCAAGGATTAGAAATTTAGATCAATGGATTAGGGATTAGGATCAGGGATTAGGAATCCAGATCGAGGGATTAGGGATTAGGAGTCTAGATCGAGGGATTAGGGATTAGGAATGCAGATCGAGGGATCAGGAATTAGGAGTCTAGATTGATGGATTAGGGATTAAGAATCCAGATCGGGGGATTAGAGATTAGGATCAAGGATTAGAAATCTAGATCAATGGATTAGAGATTAGGATCAAAGATTAGAAATCTAGATCAATGGATTAGGGATTAGGATCAGGGATTAGGAATCCAGATCGAGGGATTAGGGATTAGGAGTCTAGATCGAGAGATTAGGGATTAGGAATGCAGATCGAGGAATCAGGAATTAGGAGTCTAGATTGATGGATTAGGGATTAGGAATCCAGATCGGGGGATTAGGGATTAGGATCAAGGATTAGAAATCTAGATCGATAGATTAGGGATTAGGATCAGGGATTAGAAATCTAGATCGATGGATTAGGGATTAGGATCAAGGATTAGAAATCTAGATCGATGGATTAGGGATTAGGATCAGGGATTAGGAATCCAGATCGAGGGATTAGGATTAGGAGTCTAGATCGACGGATTAGGGATTAGGATCAGGGATTAGGATCATGGATTAGGAATCGGGATCGGGAAAATTAATCAAATCAACAGGTGGACCCGAATACACTGTATTCCAAGAAAACTGGAATTCACACACCTGACACTCGCAATGCGCAGTTGCACGTGAGGTACGCTTATCTCCGCTACATCGCCCAGTAACTAAACAAACAAAAAAAGCTATGAAGATTTTTTTGAGCGACGAATAACTTGAGTAAGCACCTCGGAGGTGAGATCTGGCCAGGACTTTTGCAGTTCCTCCCATTCCGGCTTGCAGACAACTCGTTGAGCGCTGTGCTTCATAAACTGGCAGCAGGCCTGCTTCAGGCCGGCCGCCTTGTGCATGTGAGCTAGCAGTAGGATCTCTTCGAAATTGTTGAAACAGATTTGTCTGGCCAGGAGGTCGGCGCATGCCGCTTTCAACGAGTTCACCTCGTATTTGTCCGCCACCTTCAGGATCTCAGCCAGGTCCTCCACTCTGCGGGGCATGACGAGTAGGGAAGGATGATGGCTTTAGTGCTCAAATCAGAGTTCAAGAACTTAACCTCTGATAACTAGTGTGCTCAACTCCTGATAACTACAGTGTGCTCAACTTCTGTTAACTACAGTGTGCTCAACTCCTGTTAACTACAGTGTGCTCAACTCCTGATAACTACAGTGTGCTCAACTTCTGTTAACTACAGTGTGCTCAACTCCTGTTAACTACAGTGTGCTCAACTCCTGTTAACTACAGTGTGCTCAACTCCTGTTAACTACAGTGTGCTCAACTCCTGTTAACTACAGTGTGCTCAACTCCTGATAACTTATCCTATCAGCTTACAATGTGCTCAATCCTGACAGCTTACAGTGTGCTCAAATCCTGACACGCATAGACAGTATGGTTAACCCAGACACCAATAGACAGTGTGCTCAACCCTGACACCCATAGACAGTGTCCCCCCACACCCCATGGACAGTGTGGTCAACCCTGATACCAATAGACAGTGTGCTCAACCCTGACACCCAGAGACAGTGTGGTCAACCCTGACACCCAGAGACAGTGTGGTCAACCCTGACACCCATAGACAGTGTGCTCAACCCTGACACCCATGGACAGTGTGGTCAATCCTGACACCCATAGACAGTGTGCGCAACCCTGACATCTATAGTCAATGTGCTCAATCCTGACACCCATAGATAGTGTGCTCAACCCTGACACCAATAGACAGTGTGCGCAACCCTGACACCTATAGTCAATGTGCTCAATCCTGACACCCATAGACAGTGTGCTCAACCCTGACACCAATAGACAGTGTGCTCAACCCTGACACCCATAGACAGTGTGTCCCCCCCACCCCATAGACAGTGTGGTCAACCCTGACACCAATAGACAGTGTGCTCAACCCTGACACCCATGGACAGTGTGGTCAACCCTGACACCCATAGACAGTGTGGTCAACCCTGACACCAATAGACAGTATGGTTAACCCAGACACCAATAGACAGTGTGCTCAACCCTGACACCCATAGACAGTGTGTCCCCCCCACACCCCATGGACAGTGTGATCAACCCTAACACCCATAGACAGTGTGCTCAACCCTGACACCCATAGACAGTGTGCTCAACCCTGACACCCATAGACAGTAATACAGTGTGGTCAACCCTGACACCCATAGACAGTAATAGACAGTGTGGTCAACCCTGACACCCATAGACAGTGTGCTCAACCCTGACACCAATAGACAGTGTGCGCAACCCTGACACCCATGGACAGTGTGCTCAACCCTGACACCCATAGACAGTGTGCTCAACCCTGACACCCATAGACAGTAATACAGTGTGGTCAACCCTGACACCCATAGACAGTGTGCTCAACCTGACACCAATAGACAGTGTGCGCAACCCTGACACCTATAGTCAATGTGCTCAACCCTGACACCAATAAACAGTGTGCGCAACCTGACACCTATAGTCAATGTGCTCAATCCTGAAAGTCATAGACAGTGTGGCTCAACCCTGACACCCATAGACAGTGTGCTCAACCCTGACACCCATAGACAGTGTGGTCAACCCTGACACCCATAGACAGTGTGCGCAAACCCTGACACCTATAGTCAATGTGGCTCAACCCTGACACCCATAAGTCAATGTGCTCAACCCTGACACCCATAGACAGTGTGCTCAACCCTGACCACCCATAGACAGTGTTCTCAACCCTGACACCCATAGACAGTGTGCTCAACCCTGACACCCATAGACAGTGTTCTCAACCCTGACACCCATAGACAGTGTTCTCACCCTGACACCCATAGACAGTGTGCTCAACCCTGGAGACCCATAGACAGTGTACTCAACGTGTACTTTATTCAATCACCCTATGACGCAAACAGTAAAAAACCAATGCACTAACAAACCTATGCTCAACTCCATATTGCCGGTGTAGAGAAACCGCATCACGTGACGCCAAGTTTCCGGACTAGTATCGCAAATATCGACTCTATTTGACGAGGATTCTTTGCATCGATGCGCAAACATTGCTTTAAAAAACGCTAGATCTGGCCGCTAATACGGTTTTATGAGCTCGGAATACGGTCTCACCGATGCCGATGCTAATATCAGCGAAAGTGTGATCCTCTAACAAGCTAGACATGTCTTCAGCTAGACAAGCCAGATTGTCACCCGATGGCGCAGCTACGGCGCTAGAACACACGTGCTGATATTCGCCCTTAAGTATGAAATCTAGATTGCAAATAACTGATAGAGATGTGCCGCGTAATTTGCCTTTCTCAACAAATCGTTTGAAGCCCCAGTCGTTTTCTTCTTTGTTGAACATGTGCTGCAGGTGCTTCTTGCCGAATTGCACCTGGGGCAAGGGGGGTGCTCTTTTATTAGTTCACTCGGGTGTGATGTGCCCGGAGAAAACTGGTAACCACTACCGTCTCTTCCCGATGCTTCAGGGCCTCATTGCACTCTCTTCCCGATGCTTCAGGGCCTCATTGCACTCTCTTCCGATGCTTCAGGGCCTCATTACACTCTCTTCCCGATTCTTCAGGGCCTCAGTACCCTCTCTTCCCAATTCTTAACGGCCTCAGTACCCTCTCTTCCCGATGCTTCAGGGCCTCAGTACCTTCTCTTCCTGATACTTCAGGGTCTCGGCAACCTCTCTTCCCGATGCTCCAGGGTCTCAGTGCCATCAGGACCTCCCTATTCTCCATCGTTTTGTTCAGGTATCCCGTTTCTCCTTTTCCCCAAAACTTTAGGGATCCCGTTTCTCTGCTCTTCCCGATACTTCATGAATCCGTTTCTCTGCTCCTCCCGATACTTCAGGAATCCTGTTTCTTCTCCACTCTTCCCGATACTTCAGGAATCCCGTTTCTCTCTTCCTGATGCTTCATGGATACCGTTTCTTCCTTTCTTTCGATACTTCAGGGACCTCGCTACATATTCTTCCCTATGCTTCAGGGGTTCAGCTTATCTTATACTCGTATTCTTTTATAAGCATCATATTAAACCACAAACCTCCATTTCAACATCGTTATTCCGCTTCTCCAGCAAAATCAGATCAAACTTGGATGGTATCTGACAAGTCGTCTCACTGATTGACACTCCATTGACTTCTTTAACTTCAAGGAACAGGCTTAGATAGCCTCGGCATCTCTATCAATTCCATCTGGATAGAGGTTCATGCAGCATTTAATTTCTGGCTTCTCTGGCGACCAGAACGGGCTGCTAGATAGCTTGTCACCCGAGCCAAGCATGCTGACATAGTCCCAGTTGCTTATTGTCCATTTGAATCTGACACTATACAACCGGTGGTCAGTGATGCACTGGGTGTCAAAGCAAGTCTCTTTCTCTGGCATAGTATCCAGTTCGATGCCTTTTGTTGTCTGGATAGTGCTTACACGAAAATAAATTTCGATGAATTAACTAATCAGTAAGTGAATAAACTGCTAGCTTGTTGCTTCTTGTTGTTGCTAGTTGCTTCCAGTCCCTTAGCTCAAAGGATTGCTAGCAGAACAGCATTGCTGTTGCATTTAAATATTGCAACTATTGCAACAATTTCTTTGTGTTTATTGCTGTGTTGCATAAAGATCAATATCATTAATTTAAATTTCAAGCAATCAAGCACTTGGTAACATAAATGAAGCCTTGGGACAATGGCATTCTAGCTTCTGATACATCTTTGATCATTTTTTTTTAAAAGTTACATTATGTCTCTTTTTTAAGATCTTGAGACATCACTTTATTAATAATCCATATAGCATTACTTGCATTAGATAGAAATTACTATACATCAAATATTTTATAGTTATTTTTTATTGATATTTCTTAAAAACCAAACTAAAAATCTAAATGTCTCTTTATTGTTGAAATAAATATCTTTAAGATATTAGGTAGGGAATGGGGTTCAAAAAGAAAGTATAGGGTTATATGTATTATAAGATAATCATAGGTCCCCTAATTCTGCTAAGCATAGAAATGAATCGGTATCTAGTTGGCAATCAATATACTTGCATACTTAACTAACTAGCTAGATCAACTAGTCTAAATGGGGGTATTCATTGACTTTTAAGTCTTACATTTGATAAGTAGCACCTCACCCTGCCACTGTTTTACTCTCTACAAAGAAACTAATTTGTCACTATCAATTACCTTTTCTTAACTTGGCCTTGTCTAATATTATGCAAAGCTAGTATATTAGTAACATTAGTATATAAATGAAGATGAGAAAAATGAGGACTATATACCTCATTACAACAAATTTATATAAAATACTAGCAATCTTCGCCCCCCGTTGGGGGGCATCTGGATAGAATCTCTGTTCTCTACAAGTAACAAAAAGACAGCCAAATAAAGCCTTCATAAAAACAACAGACAAACTGCTCAAATAAAGTGTAATGCAAAAATAAATCATCCCAAGACAGCAAGCATCCCCAGATAGCAAGCATCCCCTAGATAGCAAGTATCCCCCAGATAGCAAGCATCCCCCAAATAGCAAGCATCCCCCAAATAGCAAGCATCCCCAGATAGCAAGCATCCCCCAGATGGGAAGCATCCCCCAGATAGCAAGCATCCCCAAATAGTAAGCATCCACCAGACAATAAGTAGCTAGTGCAACAATTTCCTTAGCTCTATAGTGGCTCCTTTAAAATTGGTATGACGCTTACTTTTACGTTTGAAATTTTGTATCTTTTATGTTTGACATGGTAGCTCTTTTATGTTCTACATGATGGCTCTCTTATGTTTGATTCGGGGTTTTTTTAATGTCTGACATGGTGTCTCTTTAATGTTTGACATGGTGGCTCTTTAATGTTTGACATGGTGGCTCTTTAATGTTCGACATGGTGGCTCTTTAATGTTTGACATGGTGGCTCTTTATTGTTTGACATGGTGGCTCTTTAATGTTTCACATTGTGGCTCTTTACTGTTTGACATGGAGTCACATATATGTTTGAAATGGTGGCTCTTTTATGTTTGACATGGAGGCTCTTTTATGTTTGACATGGTGGCTCTTTTATGTTTGACGTGGTGGCTCTTTAATGTTCCAAATGGTGGCTCTTTAATGTTTGACATAAAGTCACATATATGTTTGACATGGTGGCTCTTAAATGTTTGACATGGTGGCTCTTTAATGTTCTTCATGGTGGCTCTTTAATGTTCGACATGGTGGCTCATTTAGGTTTGACATGATGGCTCTTTTATGTTTGACATTGTGTCTTTTTTATGTTTGACATGGTAGCTCTTTTATGTTCGAAATAGTGGCTCTTAATGTTTGACGAAAGTCACATATATGTTTGACATGGTGGCTCTTAAATGTTTGACATGGTGGCTCTTTAATGTTCAAAATGGTGGCTCTTTAATGTTTGACATGGTGGCTCTTTAATGTTTGACCTGATAGCTCGTTTATGTTCGATATGGTGGCTCTTTAATATTTGACATGGTGGCTCTTTAATGTTTGACATGATAGCTCTTTCATGTTCAATATACGTCTCTTTAATGTTCAACATGGTTGCTCTTCTATGTTTGACATTGCGCTTCTTTTATGTGTAGCAGTTTTGTGTGTTTTTAAGGTGTTTTAATAAAAAATATTTTTGCACTACTAAGATTCGAACCTAGGTTGCTACATTAGCATTCCAGTCTGTTCGCATCTGGGCGATCTCTTTTTAATTGGAGAACATGAATTGTGGCCCTTATAATTCAATTCTTAAAGCAAGTTGGTTAGAGTAAAATGTTATGACATAATCAATTTCTCAGTCAGCCAGTATCAGTCCCAATTTAAGTTAGCAATATGGTTACGCAATTTCAATCAAGTTGGGTGTGCATTTCTTCGACACTGTTTTCAACTTGAAACTTGGGACATCTGGATAGAATCTCTGTTCTCTACAAGTAACAAAAAGACAGCCAAATAAAGCCTTCACAAAGACAACAGACAAACTGCTCAAATAAAGTGTAATGCAAAAAGAAATCATGTCCCAAGACAGCAAGCATCCCCCAGATAGCAAGCATCCCCCAGATTGCAAGCATCCCCCAGATAGCAAGCATCCCCCAGATAGGAAGCATCCCCCAGATAGCAAGCATCCTCCAAATGGTAAGCATCCACCAGACAATAAGTAGCTAGTGCAACAATTTCCTTAGCTCTATAGTGGCTCCTTTAAAATTGGCATGACGCTTGCTTTTACATTTGAAATTTTGTATCTTTTATGTTTGACATGGTGGCTCTTTAATGTTTGACATGGTGGCTCTTTTATGTTCTACATGGTGGCTCTTTAATGTTTGACATGGTGGCTCTTTAATGTTCTTCATGGTGGTTCTTTTATGTTTGACATGGAGTCACAAATATACTTGACATGGTGACTCATTAATGTTAGACATGGTGACGCTTTAATGTTTGACATGATGGTCCTTTTATGTTTGACATGGTGTCTCTTTAATGTTTGACATGATGGCTCTTTAATGTTTGGCATGAAGGCTCTTTGATGTTTGACCTGGTGGCACCTTAATGTCTGTAATGATGGCTCTTTAATGTTTGAAATGGTGGCTCTTTAATATTTGACATGGTGGCTCTTTAATGTTTGACATGGTGGTCCTTTTATGTTTGACATGCTGGCTCTTTTATGTTTGACATGATGGCTCTTTAATGTTTGACATTGTGCTTTTTTGTGTTTAGCATTATGTGTTTTTAAGGTTTTTGAATAAAAAAATCTTTTTGCACTACTAAGATTCGAACCCAGGTCGCTGCATTAGCAGTTTAGTCTGTTCGCATCTATCTATGCTATCTCTTGTCAATTGGAGAACATGAATTGTGGCCCTTATAATTAAATTCTTATAGCAAATCGGTTAGAGTAAAAAGTTACAACATAATCAATTTCTCAGTCAGCCAGTATCAGTGTCAATTTAAGTTAGCAATATTGTTACGCAATTTAAATCAAGTTTTGTGTGCATTTCTTTGGCACTGTTTTCAACTGGTTGTGATGTAATCTTTATCACAATCGGAATTCAGTCAGTCAGTTTTTTCTCTAGCATTCTTATAATGCATTTCAGGTCGAAAGAGCTGCTTGACCTTTGCAAAAAAGCATGTTTTCCGAATATTTAATCCCTTTTTAATATTGAGCAATTTCTTAGCCAAGATGCATGTACCGTCCCAGGAAAATTTCTGATCGAATGGTGCAAGTTTGAAGAAAATCAGTTGAGCCATTTTTTCTGAAATCTATCTCACAGAGACACAAATCATTTTTAGTATAAGGGATTATACAGTTAACTATATAGACATAAGTATGAAAATTATGTTATTGAAAGTTCTATTATAAACATTGATATAGTCAAAGCCCAAGTTTTTAGCAACTTTTCTTTTTGTTTTCTTACATAGTCTTAAGTATAATATATGCTAAACTATATGATTAAGTGTTTATAGCATATTTTTTATTTTGAGAATAAAAAAAAACTATTAGTTATATTTTTCAAAGGACTAATGCAAAATAATCTACAAGAAAAATGCTAAAAATGACATATAAAGAATGAAAATCCATTGAATAGTTCAAAAGTTATGTAACTTATTAGTCAAAAAAATGCTTCTTTTCGCAAAAATGATCACAGTGGCTTATGGGAAAAATACATTACGGAGACAACAAAATATATGGCACTAAAAGTGCTATAACTTTTTTATTACTTGACCAAAATTTAAAAGTGAGGTGTCATTTTGCTCATATAACTAAGATCTACCAAATGGTATAGAAAATAATTCTGAATTTAGAAGTTTCAAAATCTCACTGGACTCCCTAGTGTTTTACATATAGGATTGCAAATATTTCTAAAAACATGATACAAATAATTTGAGTTGAAACTAGCAGGTTTACACAATTATTATAGGCCTAAGCTTAACTATTCTATACTAAACTCTAATAAAAAATGAAATATATACAAAAAATAACTTCTAAGCCTATACTTAGAAGGGGTTGCCATCATAAACCTGAAAAATCACAACTCCAAAAGCACTTCCTATCATAAACCCAAAATATCATAAACCCGAAATATCACAAACCCAAAATATCACAAATCCAAAATATCACAAACCTGAAATATCATAACTCCAAAAAACAAAATAGCAATGCCTATCATAAACCCGAAATATCACAAACCCAAAATATCACAAATTCAAAATATCACAAACCTGAAATATCATAACTCCAAATAACAAAATAGCAATGCCTATCATAAACCCGAAATATCAGAAACCTGAAAAATTACAACTCCAAAATTAATAGCAACACCCATCATAAACCCAAAAAATCACAACTCTGAAAACCAAAAATGGCAAATAGCATTGCCCATCATAAACCCAAAATATCACAAAGCCAAAATATCATAACTCCGAATACCAAAATAGTGTTGGACATTGCTAGAACTTTTGGAGTTATGATATTTTGGGCTTATGATGGGCAATACTATTTTTGTTTTTGGAGATATGATATTTTGGGTTTATGATGTGCATTGCTATTTTGTTTTAAGGAGTTCACTATGTTTTATATCACTATTTAGCTGACAGTCCTGCCCCACTGCTAGTCAAATAAGCCTGTCACTATTTAGCTGACAGTCCTGCCCCACTGCTAGTCAAATAAGCCTGTCACTATTTAGCTGACAGTCCTGCCCCACTGCTAGTCAAATAAGCCTGTCACTATTTAGCTGACAGTCCTGCCCCACTGCCAGTCAAATAAGCCCATCAGTATTTAGCCGGCAGTCCTGTCCCACTGCTGGTCAAATAAGCCTATTACTATTTAGCTAACAATCCTGGCCCAAATGGCCATGCTGGTCAAAATACATTTATGCATTTTATAGCTGCATTGCTTGTCATGACCTTAAATTATAATTTAACATACTATGAGCTATATTAATCTCTACATATAAAAATCAAAACTCCGTCTATGTGTCTGTCTGTGTGTCTGTAGGCCCTAGACAAATTTGTTCGCTATGCCATGGACTCCCAAACCACTCAACCAAATGACACTAAAATTTACACCCACCCTTAACTCACTACAGAGAATGTCTTAGGCTACTGTGGACTGCTGAGTAAATTTTTGTTTGCTATGGCGACAATTCTAGGCCACTAGAGTATGACTGAAGTCTGTTTTTTGGGATTGGAAGGGATAATTTCAGGTTGTTGTGGAGACATCTCAGGAACTGCTGAGATTTCAAGGCTTATTGGTTGAATTACTGAGATGTCATGGCTTTTTGGGATAATTTCTGAGATTTCAAGCTCATGGGAATTTCTCAGAGGTCAAGGCTTACTGGGGTAATTGCTAAGATGTCAAGGCTTACTGGAAGAATTGCTGAGATTTCAAGGCTTACTGAGGGAATTACTGACATTTCAAAGCTTACTTGGGGAATTGCTGAGATGTCAAGGCTTACTGGCCTGGGAGAATTGCGTAGATGTCAAGGCTCGAGTTTAAATCTGCGATGTCGACGGCCTACTAAGGGAACTGCTAAGATGTCAAGGCTCATGGGGATGGCTGAATTATTGAGATATCAAGGCTCATGGGGGGTGGCTGAATTGTTCGGGGAGGGGATTAGGTTGTTGAGCGATTGTCAGATCGTCAAGTTGTATGGCTCAAGTAGCTCATTTAATTCAGATAATATAATAGTACATACAAGTGATGCTAAATTCTGCTGATAGGAAATACCAGCATATTTATTAAAAGTTTGATTCTTTGAGTTAGGCTAATAAAGAGGGGGGTCAAAGGCCGTCAGGGATTGGCATATTGAGCTCCTGCTGCCGCTGCGGACCAGAATATGCCCAGGCCAATGACAATATGTTCTAAGAGTTTGTGCTTGAAAGGATAAGCACTATTTGCTGATTGAAAAAGGGTTCTGGGCTGCTGAAGGAAACTTTTTTACTGGTGAAAGTTTTGATTCATGGCAATTTATTTTTTTTTCAAAGTGAGAAAAAGTAATTTTTGATTAATAGAAATGGAAATTAATGGTTACTGTTAGGCCAAAATAAAAATCACTTGGTGTCATTTTAAAGCCCCCTAGTGGGGGGCTAAATGGCTAGTAAAATTTCCTAAATTTGAGTCTTCCTACCTAAAAGTGCAAAAAACTGCTCAAAATGCGCAATTTTTTCACTAAATCCTCTATAGCGCCGCTCCACTTCTACCGACCCTCTTTAAATTTGACACAATCAATCTTTAACTATTTTGACACAATCGTGTAAAATTTCAAGTCTTAAACTTAATCCTGAATGGCACTATGCACTTTTAAAGTTAGGCTGTTTTTTTCAGAAAGATGGGAGAGTAGAAATAGAGGAGAGGTTACAGAGACAAGAGGAGAGAGGAGACAAAGGTAGAGAAGTGAGTGAGGAGAGAGGAAAGAGAAGAATAGAGAGGGGAGAGTGTAGAGAGAGGAGGAGAGATAAGAAAGAAAGACAGAGAGAGAGAGAGAGAGAGAAAGAGAGAGAGAGAAAGAGAGAGAGAGAGAGAGAGGAGCAGAGATAAGAGAGAAAGACAGAGAAGAGAGAGAGAGAGAGAGAGAGAGAGAGAGAGAGAGAGAGAGAGAGAGAGAGAGAGAGAGAGAGAGAGAGAGAGAGAGGGAGCAAAAGAAATGAGAAGAGATAAGAGAGAAAAGATAAAAGAAGAAAAAAGAAAGATGAGAGAGCAAAGACAAGAGAAAAGAGGTGAGGGAAGAGACAAGGGAAGAGGGGAGAGATGAGAGAGTAGAGGAGAGAGTTAAGAGAAGAGAGAAAATAATAGAAAGGAGAAGAAAGATAAGAGAGAAGAGGGGGTAAAAGGAGAGAGGAGAGGGAGAGAGAGGAAAGAGGAGAGGAGAGAAGAGAGAAAAGAAGAAACAAGAGATGAGATAAGAGAGATGAAAGAGAAGAGAGATGAGGGAACATACGAGAGAAAAGGGGAGAGAGGAGAGAGGAGAGACGAGGGACGAGAGAGATAAGAGGAAACAAAGAGACGATAGAAATTTTAAAGGATCCAAGGGATATAGGGAGAGTCAGGGAGAGGCCAGAGTTTAGCAATACATATTTTAGAGTCAGACAGACATTGCCTGACATTCTGCGCAGTACCCCAGCCAACAATGTCTCAAACCCTAATTTTACACAAATGTGCTCCATTTTATGTCTACCACTATCCTACTAACTATTAACAAGTTTTTGTTTGTGTATGGCCTTAGATTTCAGAATACATGCAAAAGTAGTTCCAGGTATTAGAATTCCCTGGGTTCAAAATCCGCGGGTTTCAACAGCTTGTATTATATATATTACAATTTTGGAGTTTTTCAATAAAGGTATTTACAGTGGTTTTTAGGCTTTAATGAGTGGTTTTGACTCAGAGATTGAAGTGAAAGTAAAACATGCATAATTAATTTTTAATTTGTTTAATATGTCTTTTGCTGAGCACTACAAATAATTTATAGAATATGCAAGACTTCCAGAAACAATTAAATGAACTTGAAATTGAAAGTAAGTAATGAAATTGTACTGAATTTGCATTTGATTTCTATTCACTGTAACTAATTTTGTAGGGCCTATTGCTCAATGTTTAAATATCTTGAATAAATATAGTGGGGCAGGACTGCCGGCTAAATAGTGTCGAGATAGTGACAAGCTTAGGCCTATTTGACAAGCAGTGGGGCAGGACTGCCAGCTAAATAGTGACATGCTTATTTGACTGTCAGTGAGGCAGGACGGCGCATGACCAAGACCGCCACACACCAAGACCGCCACAGCTCTTACTGGCTACTGGAATTGAGGGGGAGCTACTAATCTTCCAGCATTGCTATTGGTTGTGATGGGTTGTGGAGTTAGATGAGGAGGAAGCGTCCCAAGATTGGTCACGAATAAGTGGCCCAAAACGATTGCAAGTCAACCAGGCAATTTTAACAATATCTTTAACAAAACCACAATTTGTTACTTTTAGCAGTAGATGAGCATGAATAATGCTTTTGAGAGCAAAAGCTTGAGTAATTAGATTTAACTTCACTTTCAAAAAAGCGCCTCTCAAAATGCAATTGCAGGTTGCTGTAATTTGAAAAGTTTTTTACGAGCTCGCACATTCGTATATTCGGCGTCTGGGTGCGTAGTGCATTACGGACAAACAAATCTAAGCGTCTTGATATGTGCTATGGTATGTGGATTTAGAGGTGTCATTCATTTTGACGAAGGTTTACATGTATTTTGACGAAAGCAAGTTAACAACTATCGTTCACTCACATAACAGAAAAAGCGCATCTTAGGCCCAATGCCTATGATATGTTACATGTCTGGAAATGTACGAGCACGAGCACTGTGTGTATTTCATTGTGTACTCAAAGCCGGGAATTTCGGAGAAAGCAAAGGGAGGAGATGAGAGTAAATTTACATGCACATGTAATGAGAGAATTTATGGAGAGGGGTTAGGAGATCTCGATCTCTCTCACTCTCACTCTCTCTCTCACTCATTTCACACCCACTCCCACACTGACACACTTTCTCACTCTCACTCTCTTACTCACTCACTCACTCACTCACTCACTCACTCACTCTCTCGCTTTTAATTCATTTCTGAATTTCAGGCACTATAATAAATTACAGAATTTTTCACACATTTGATCTTTTGCCTCCGATTTTTAAATGCAAATATCCTTTACTCTCGCGCACTGCGGCAACTTTGCACAGGTACAGTGTGAGCTACATGTACATGCATTTTTTCAAAGGGTACTGATCGATAAATACTGATTTTGACAATTCTGACATCTCTTCAAAATATACCAAACTTCTTGATACATTTAATGTAATAAATGTAATACAGAGATGCACGTATGTGCATATGAGTGCAAGGTACATGTACATGTACACGTTTTCCAATCTATCTGTGACGTTTTTTCTAGCCGATCAGGAATTATCAATAGCAGTCAAATTTTTGCAGCTGAAATCACATTCAGCGTTATGCAAAAAGGAAATATTTGCGAAATCAAAAAGCCGTTTTTAAAGCACTGCAAACTGTGGTCTGAGCCTTGCCGCTCGCAAATAAGTATTGCGGTGTGATGCGCTCCGTTTATATTTCGGGAGTCCATGCGGTGGAGATGCTTGAATTAGGTGAAAAATATGCAAACTTGAAGATATCAGTGGATAGGGCAGATCGAAGGGAGATTTGCGAACAAATTGTTAGAAAACAATGGTTGCATACTTTTGCAAAATGCTTGCATTCATCTGTTAGAACAGTTGTAGCTAGTATCGGACATGTGAAATATGCAAAATACCATAGATCGGACCAATGGCACAATCATTTTTTATTTTAGATAGACTTCTTTTAGTCCCATCAAAGTTTGCATGTACTTCTGAGGTCATGACCTCATGCTCATGCTGTACTTGGCAGATCCAGGTTTTCGCTCCAGGGACCTCGCTTGGTTGCACTATTACACATGGGAACACCAACTGCAATGTAGATGCCAAGCCCACATACGCTCGTACGTTGCTCAGAATTTAATTGAATTCAATCTGATCACACTATATTGAATACCCGCAGCTATTTTGAAATATTTGATAGCTATATCTCTAACGCCGGCCCCTCGTAAAAAATCCGTTACTATCCAAATCTTTTTTGTGCCCTCCTTTTGAACTCAGTACATTAATTGGAACTTACAGTTATATATACAAACAGTTTTTTTAAGCTCGACTCGAGTCCATGCAGTTCAGGGGTTGCACCCAGAGGGGGAGGGGTCAAGGGAGGAAAATTCCGGGGTCTGCCCCCTCTTGCCAGTGCCACCTCTCTCCGTAACACCCCCCCCCCCTAAAATTTTTTGAGTGCGCCCCTCGTTCCGTTTAAGATTTATGGCTTGGTATTTTAAAAATGTACGGCCGTTGCATGTAGCCTATAAGCGATGAATTTCAGAACCTATAAGAGATAACAAGTTAAGTACAGCTGTTTTTGTTACTATACGATCTATTCGTGGTAACTGGGTGGAGAGTATTTGCTTCCTGTCTTGATTTAATAAGAACCCTGAGACAGTTGGCTAACCAAGCCAGCTGTCAATGCATTCATTCTAAAAAAGTGATAAATTTTTGACTGAAATAAAAGTGCAGAATGTAATGGCATGCGAAAAATGTTGGCATTTAGAAGGTAATAATTAATAGCTTTACCTGTGCGCCGCATATGGACTGAAATAAAAGTGCAGAATGTAATGGTGTGCGAAAAATGATGGCATTTAGAAGGTAATAATTAATAGCTTTACCTGTGCGCCGCATATGGACTGAAATAAAAGTGCAGAATATAATGGTGTGCGAAAAATGATGGCATTTAGAAGGTAATAATTAATAGCTTTACCTGTGCGCCGCATATGGACTGAAATAAAAGTGCAGAATATAATCCTATATACTAAAAATGGTCTGTCTGTGTCTATCTATCTATCTATCTATCTATCTATCTATGTGATCGATTAGAGAAAAAATGGCTGGACCGATTTTGTTCGAACTTGCACTGTTCGATCAGAAATTTTCCCGTGACGGTACATGCATCGTGGCTAAGAAATTGCTCGATGCTAAAGGCATTAAATATTCGAAAAACATACTTTTTTGCAAAGGTCAAGCAAACTTTTCGACTTGAAATGCATTGTAAGAATGCTAGAGAAAAAACTGACTGGTTGAATTCTGATTCTGAAATAGATTGCATCATAACTGAATTGTAACTCCGACTTGAATTGAAAATGCAGTGTGGAAGCGTAGCACCAGACTTGATTTAAATTGCGTAACCACATTGTTAACTGATACTGACTGACTGAGAAACTGATTATGTCATAAATGCTTCGTGTGATTTACTCTATGCTTGGATTTAAAAGTGTTGAATTATATAAGTGCAAAATTTGATGTTAGAGGTGAACAAGTTTGATGTTAGAGGTCACCTCTAGCCTAGAGGTGAACAAACTGAACTGCTAAATGCAGCGACGATGGTTCGAATTTTCATAGAGTATAATTTTTTTAATTGAAGCTTTTCAACGTCAGGAAAACTAAAAGACTTTTTAAAAAGAAACGTCATGTAAAAATCATGGAAGCGTCATTTAAAAAATCATAGAAGCGTCATGTAAAAAATCATAGAAGCGTCATCTAAACAATCATCGAAGCGTCATGTAAACAATCATAGAAGCGTCATTTAAAAATCATAGAAGCGTCATGTAAACAATCATAGAAGCGTCATGTAAACAATCATAGAAGCGTCATGTAAACAATCATAGAAGCGTCATGTAAACAATCATAGAAGCGTCATGTAAACAATCATAGAAGCGTCATGTAAACAATCATAGAAGCGTCATGTAAACAATCATAGAAGCGTCATGTAAACAATCATAGAAGCGTCATGTAAAAAATCACAGAAGCGTCATGTAAAAAATCATAGAAGCGTCATCTAAACAATCATCGAAGCGTCATGTAAACAATCATAGAAGCGTCATTTAAAAATCATAGAAGCGTCATGTAAACAATCATAGAAGCGTCATGTAAACAATCATAGAAGCGTCATGTAAACAATCATAGAAGCGTCATGTAAACAATCATAGAAGCGTCATGTAAACAATCATAGAAGCGTCATGTAAACAATCATAGAAGCGTCATGTAAACAATCATAGAAGCGTCATGTAAACAATCATAGAAGCGTCATCTAAACAATCATAGAAGCGTCATGTAAAAAATCATAGAAGCGTCATGTAAAAAATCATAGAAGCGTCATCTAAACAATCATCGAAGCGTCATGTAAACAATCATAGAAGCGTCATTTAAAAAATCATAGAAGCATCATATAAAAATCATAGAAGCGTCATGTAAACAATCATAGAAGCGTCATTTAAAAAATCATAGAAGCGTCTTATAAAAACCATAGATGCGTCATTTAAAAAATCATAGAAGCGTCATTAAAAAATCATAGAAGCGTCATGTAAACAATCATAGAAGCGTCATTTAAAAAATCATAGAAGCGTCATATAAAAATCATAGATGCGTCATTTAAAAAATCATAGAAGCGTCATTAAAAAATCATAGATGCGTCATTTAAAAAATCATAGAAGCGTCATATAAAAATCGTAGAAGCGTCATGTAAACAATCATAGAAGCGTCATGTAAACAATCATAGAAGCGTCATGTAAACAATCATAGAAGCGTCATGTAAAAAATCATAGAAGCGCCATGTAAAAAATCATAGAAGCGTCATGTAAACAATCATAGAAGCGTCATGTAAACAATCGTAGAAGCGTCATGTAAACAATCATAGAAGCGTCATGTAAACAATCATAGAAGCGTCATGTAAACAATCATAGAAGCGTCATATAAAAATCATAGAAGCGTCATGTAAAAAATCATAGAAGCGTCATGTAAAAAATCATAGAAGCCTCATTTAAAAACTAATTAAAGTGTCATTTAAAAAATTAAGAAGCGTCACGGTAGAATAAAAGAAACGTCATGTCAGACATGAAGGGTTCATGTAAAAATTAAATGCAATTATAGTGCTGTGCTGGGGAGAAAAACTGAGACGTAAAGGCTCTCAGAGAATAACTGAGATTACGGGGGGGGGGTTTCTGAGATGTCAAAGCAAAAGTCAGAAGCTACTTCAAAGCTCATGTCACGGGGGGGGCGCTGATAGAAGAAAAGTCATGTAAAAAATAAAAGTAGCACTATGTATACATAAAAGAAAAGTCATGTCGAAGTTAAAAGATTCATTTGGGAATTGCTACGATGTCAAAGCTTGGTGGAAATCGTTATAGTGCTGTGATTCTTAAAGAAGGAATCACTAAAATGTCAAGGCTTAGGGGAGAAGAATTGCTGAGATTTCAAGGCTTTAGGTTGGGTTAAAGTTAGGTTTAGTTCAGGTGTGGGTTGAGGGTTATATTTTATCGGGTTTCAAGGTTAACAGGGGATTTTTTAGATTTCAATATTTATGGGGGCCATTGCTGACATGTCAAGGCTTACGGGGGGAATAGCTGAGATGTCAAGGCTCACGGGGGTATAAATGAGATTTCAAGGCTAAAGTCAGAAGCTACATGTAGTTTATTGAAAACTTTTTATTACATTATTTGATGCCTCCTCAGGGGAGGGATCGCTGATAAAAAAGCGTAATGTAAAAAATAAAAGAAGCTTCATGTCGAAGTTAAGAGATTCATTTGGGAATCCCTACGATGTCGAGGCTTGCAGGGAATCGCTATAATGCTGTAGTAGTGCTATAATGACTCTTAGAGAGAATTACTGAAATTTCAATGCTTTAGGGTTAGGTTAGGGTTAGGGTTAGGGTTAGGGTTAGGCTAGGGTTAGGGTTAGAAGGTTGACAGATATTTTTAGATTTCCAAGGCTTATTGGGGGCATTGCTGAGACGTCAAGGGGGGGAAGTTGATATGTTAAAGCTTGTGGGGGGGGATAACTGACATGTCAAGGCTTACAAGGTTTGACAGAAGATTTTTTAAGATTTCAAGGATACCCTGGTACATGTAGCTTATTAAAAAAACGTGTATTGCATTTCTTTGGCTCCCCAACGGGGGGCGTAGATTGCTAGTCCTATATACTAAAAATGGTCTGTCTGTGTCTATCTATCTATCTATCTATCTATCTATCTATGTGATCGATTAGAGAAAAAATGGCTGGACCGATTTTGTTCGAACTTGCACTGTTCGATCAGAAATTTTCCCGTGACGGTACATGCATCGTGGCTAAGAAATTGCTCGATGCTAAAGGCATTAAATATTCGAAAAACATACTTTTTTGCAAAGGTCAAGCAAACTTTTCGACTTGAAATGCATTGTAAGAATGCTAGAGAAAAAACTGACTGGTTGAATTCTGATTCTGAAATAGATTGCATCATAACTGAATTGTAACTCCGACTTGAATTGAAAATGCAGTGTGGAAGCGTAGCACCAGACTTGATTTAAATTGCGTAACCACATTGTTAACTGATACTGACTGACTGAGAAACTGATTATGTCATAAATGCTTCGTGTGATTTACTCTATGCTTGGATTTAAAAGTGTTGAATTATATAAGTGCAAAATTTGATGTTAGAGGTGAACAAGTTTGATGTTAGAGGTCACCTCTAGCCTAGAGGTGAACAAACTGAACTGCTAAATGCAGCGACGATGGTTCGAATTTTCATAGAGTATAATTTTTTTAATTGAAGCTTTTCAACGTCAGGAAAACTAAAAGACTTTTTAAAAAGAAACGTCATGTAAAAATCATGGAAGCGTCATTTAAAAAATCATAGAAGCGTCATGTAAAAAATCATAGAAGCGTCATCTAAACAATCATCGAAGCGTCATGTAAACAATCATAGAAGCGTCATTTAAAAATCATAGAAGCGTCATGTAAACAATCATAGAAGCGTCATGTAAACAATCATAGAAGCGTCATGTAAACAATCATAGAAGCGTCATGTAAACAATCATAGAAGCGTCATGTAAACAATCATAGAAGCGTCATGTAAACAATCATAGAAGCGTCATGTAAACAATCATAGAAGCGTCATGTAAACAATCATAGAAGCGTCATGTAAAAAATCACAGAAGCGTCATGTAAAAAATCATAGAAGCGTCATCTAAACAATCATCGAAGCGTCATGTAAACAATCATAGAAGCGTCATTTAAAAATCATAGAAGCGTCATGTAAACAATCATAGAAGCGTCATGTAAACAATCATAGAAGCGTCATGTAAACAATCATAGAAGCGTCATGTAAACAATCATAGAAGCGTCATGTAAACAATCATAGAAGCGTCATGTAAACAATCATAGAAGCGTCATGTAAACAATCATAGAAGCGTCATGTAAACAATCATAGAAGCGTCATCTAAACAATCATAGAAGCGTCATGTAAAAAATCATAGAAGCGTCATGTAAAAAATCATAGAAGCGTCATCTAAACAATCATCGAAGCGTCATGTAAACAATCATAGAAGCGTCATTTAAAAATCATAGAAGCGTCATGTAAAAATTCATAGAAGCGTCATTAAAAATCATAGAAGCGTCTTTTAAAAAATCATAGAAGCGTCATGTAAAAAATCATAGAAGCGTCATTAAAAATCATAGAAGCGTCTTTTAAAAAATCATAGAAGCGTCATTAAAAATCATAGAAGCGTCATGTAAACAATCATAGAAGCGTCATGTAAACAATCATAGAAGCGTCATGTAAAAAATCATAGAAGCGTCATTTAAAAAATCATAGAAGCGTCATATAAAAATCATAGAAGCGTCATTTAAAAAATCATAGAAGCGTCATGTAAACAATCATAGAAGCGTCATTTAAAAAATCATAGAAGCGTCATTTAAAAAATCATAGAAGCATCATATAAAAATCATAGAAGCGTCATTTAAAAAATCATAGAAGCATCATATAAAAATCATAGAAGCGTCATGTAAACAATCATAGAAGCGTCATTTAAAAAATCATAGAAGCGTCTTATAAAAACCATAGATGCGTCATTTAAAAAATCATAGAAGCGTCATTAAAAAATCATAGAAGCGTCATGTAAACAATCATAGAAGCGTCATTTAAAAAATCATAGAAGCGTCATATAAAAATCATAGATGCGTCATTTAAAAAATCATAGAAGCGTCATTAAAAAATCATAGATGCGTCATTTAAAAAATCATAGAAGCGTCATATAAAAATCGTAGAAGCGTCATGTAAACAATCATAGAAGCGTCATGTAAACAATCATAGAAGCGTCATGTAAACAATCATAGAAGCGTCATGTAAAAAATCATAGAAGCGCCATGTAAAAAATCATAGAAGCGTCATGTAAACAATCATAGAAGCGTCATGTAAACAATCGTAGAAGCGTCATGTAAACAATCATAGAAGCGTCATGTAAACAATCATAGAAGCGTCATGTAAACAATCATAGAAGCGTCATATAAAAATCATAGAAGCGTCATGTAAAAAATCATAGAAGCGTCATGTAAAAAATCATAGAAGCCTCATTTAAAAACTAATTAAAGTGTCATTTAAAAAATTAAGAAGCGTCACGGTAGAATAAAAGAAACGTCATGTCAGACATGAAGGGTTCATGTAAAAATTAAATGCAATTATAGTGCTGTGCTGGGGAGAAAAACTGAGACGTAAAGGCTCTCAGAGAATAACTGAGATTACGGGGGGGGTTTCTGAGATGTCAAAGCAAAAGTCAGAAGCTACTTCAAAGCTCATGTCACGGGGGGGCGCTGATAGAAGAAAAGTCATGTAAAAAATAAAAGTAGCACTATGTATACATAAAAGAAAAGTCATGTCGAAGTTAAAAGATTCATTTGGGAATTGCTACGATGTCAAAGCTTGGTGGAAATCGTTATAGTGCTGTGATTCTTAAAGAAGGAATCACTAAAATGTCAAGGCTTAGGGGAGAAGAATTGCTGAGATTTCAAGGCTTTAGGTTGGGTTAAAGTTAGGTTTAGTTCAGGTGTGGGTTGAGGGTTATATTTTATCGGGTTTCAAGGTTAACAGGGGATTTTTTAGATTTCAATATTTATGGGGGCCATTGCTGACATGTCAAGGCTTACGGGGGAATAGCTGAGATGTCAAGGCTCACGGGGGTATAAATGAGATTTCAAGGCTAAAGTCAGAAGCTACATGTAGTTTATTGAAAACTTTTTATTACATTATTTGATGCCTCCTCAGGGGAGGGATCGCTGATAAAAAAGCGTAATGTAAAAAATAAAAGAAGCTTCATGTCGAAGTTAAGAGATTCATTTGGGAATCCCTACGATGTCGAGGCTTGCAGGGAATCGCTATAATGCTGTAGTAGTGCTATAATGACTCTTAGAGAGAATTACTGAAATTTCAATGCTTTAGGGTTAGGTTAGGGTTAGGGTTAGGGTTAGGGTTAGGCTAGGGTTAGGGTTAGAAGGTTGACAGATATTTTTAGATTTCCAAGGCTTATTGGGGGCATTGCTGAGACGTCAAGGGGGGAAGTTGATATGTTAAAGCTTGTGGGGGGGATAACTGACATGTCAAGGCTTACAAGGTTTGACAGAAGATTTTTTAAGATTTCAAGGATACCCTGGTACATGTAGCTTATTAAAAAAACGTGTATTGCATTTCTTTGGCTCCCCAACGGGGGGCGTAGATTGCTAGTCCTATATACTAAAAATGGTCTGTCTGTGTCTATCTATCTATCTATCTATCTATCTATGTGATCGATTAGAGAAAAAATGGCTGGACCGATTTTGTTCGAACTTGCACTGTTCGATCAGAAATTTTCCCGTGACGGTACATGCATCGTGGCTAAGAAATTGCTCAATGCTAGAGGCATTAAATATTCGAAAAACATGCTTTTTTGCAAAGGTCAATCAAACTTTTTGACTTGAAATGCATTGTAAGAATGCTAGAGAAAAAACTGACTGGTTGAATTCTGACTCTGAAATAGATTGCATCATAACTGAATTGTAACTCTGACTTGAATTGAAAATGCAGTGTGGAAGCCTAGCACCAGACTTGATTTAAATTGCGTAACCATATTGTTAACTGATACTGACTGACTGAGAAACTGATTATGTCATAACTGCTTCGTGTGATTTACTCTATGCTTGGATTTTAAAGTGTTGAATTATTATATAAGTGCAAAATTTGATGTTATCAAAACGACGAGAGCTAGCCTAGAGGTGAACAAACTGAACTGCTAAATGCAGCGACGATGATTCGAATTTTCATAGAGTATAATTTTTTTAAATAAAGCTTTTCAACGTCAGGAAAACTAAAAGACTTTTTAAAAAGAAGCGTCATGTAATGACGTCATGTACGTCATGACGTCATGTAAACAATCATAAAAGCGTCATGTAAAAAATCGTAGAAGCGTCATATAAAAATCGTAGAAGCGTCATTTAAAAAATCATAGAAGCGTCATGTAAACAATCATAGAAGCGTCATGTAAACAATCATAGAAGCGTCATGTAATAAATCATAGAAGCGTCATGTAAACAATCATAGAAGCGTCATGTAAACAGTCATAGAAGCGTCATGTAAAAATCATAAAAGCCTCATTTTAAAAAATGATAGAAGCGTCATGTAATGAATCATAGAAGCGTCATGTAAACAATCATAGAAGCGTCATGTAAAAATCATAGAAGCGTCATGTAAACAATCATAGAAGCGTCATGTAAACAATCATAGAAGCGTCATTTAAAAAATCATAGAAGCGTCATATAAACAATCATAGAAGCGTCATGTAAACAATCATAGAAGCGTCATGTAAAAAATCATAGAAGCATCATCTAAAAATCATAGAAGCGTCATGTAATGAATCATAGAAGCGTCATGTAAAAAATCATAAAAGCGTCATGTAAAAAAATCGTAGAAGCGTCATATAAAAATCATAGAAGCGTCATGTAAACAATCATAGAAGCGTCATGTAAAAATCATAAAAGCGTCATTTAAAAAATCATAGAAGCGTCATATAAACAATCATAGAAGCGTCATGTAAACAATCATAGAAGCGTCATGTAAAAAATCATAGAAGCATCATCTAAAAATCATAGAAGCGTCATGTAATGAATCATAGAAGCGTCATGTAAAAAATCATAAAAGCGTCATGTAAAAAAATCGTAGAAGCGTCATATAAAAATCATAGAAGCGTCATGTAAACAATCATAGAAGCGTCATGTAAAAATCATAAAAGCGTCATGTAAACAATCATAGAAGCGTCATGTAAACAATCATAGAAGCGTCATGTAAACAATCATAGAAGCGTCATGTAAAAAATCGTAGAAGCGTCATCTAAGAATCATAGAAGCGTCATGTAATGAATCATAGAAGCGTCATGTAAAAAATCATAAAAGCGTCATGTAAAAAAATCGTAGAAGCGTCATATAAAAATCATAGAAGCGTCATGTAAACAATCATAGAAGCGTCATGTAAAAATCATAGAAGCGTCATGTAAAAAATCATAGAAGCGTCATGTAAACAATCATAGAAGCGTCATGTAAACAATCATAGAAGCGTCATGTAAAAATCATAGAAGCGTCATGTAAAAAATCATAGAAGCGTCATGTAAACAATAATAGAAGCGTCATGTAAACAATCATAGAAGCGTCATGTAAACAATCATAGAAGCGTAATTTAAAAAATCATAGAAGCGTCATGTAAACAATCATAGAAGCGCCATGTAAACAATCATAGAAGCGTCATTTAAAAAATCATAGAAGCGCTATGTAAACAATCATAGAAGCGTCATGTAAACAATCATAGAAGCGTCATGTAAAAATCATAGAAGCGTCATGTAAACAATCATAGAAGCGTCATTTAAAAAATCATAGAAGCGTCATGAAAAAATCATAGAAGCGTCATGTAAACAATCATAGAAGTGTCATGTAAACAATCATAGAAGCGTCATGTAAACAATCATAGAAGTGTCATGTAAACAATCATAGAAGCGTCATGAAAAAATCATAGAAGCGTCATGTAAACAATCATAGAAGCGTCATGTAAAAAGCATAGAAGCGTCATGTAAAAAGCATAGAAGCGTCATGTAGAAAGCATAGAAGCGTCATATAAAACTCATAGAAGCGTCATTTAAAAAAATCATAGAAGCGTCATGTAAACAATCATAGAAGTGTAATGTAAAAAATCATAGAAGCGTCATGTAAACAATCATAGAAGCGTCATGAAAAAATCATAGAAGCGTCATGTAAACAATCATCGAAGCGTCATCTAAAAAGTCATAGAAGCGTCATGTAAACAATCATAGAAGCGTCATGTAAACAATCATAGAAGCGTCCTGTAAACAATCATAAAAGCGTCATGAAAAAATCATAGAAGCGTCATGTAAACAATCATCGAAGCGTCATCTAAAAATTCATAGAAGCGTCATGAAAAAATCATAGGAGTGTCATGAAAAAATTATTGAAGCGTCATTTAGAAAATCATAGAAGCGTCATGTAAACAATCATAGAAGCGTCATGTAAAAAAATCATAGAAGCGTCATGTAAACAATCATAGAAGCGTCATGTAAAAAATCATGGAAGCGTCATGTAAAAAATCATAAAAGCGTCATGTAAAAATCATAGAAGCGTCATATAAAAAGCATAGAAGCGTCATGTAAACAATCATAGAAGCGTCATGTAAAAAAATCATAGGAGCGTCATGTAAACAATCATAGAAGCGTCATGTAAAAAAATCATAGAAGCGTCATGTAAACAATCATAGAAGCGTCATGTAAAAAATCATGGAAGCGTCATGTAAAAAATCATAAAAGCGTCATGTAAAAATCATAGAAGCGTCATATAAAAAGCATAGAAGCGTCATGTAAACAATCATAGAAGCGTCATGTAAACAATCATAGAAGCGTCATGTAAACAATCATAGAAGCGTCATGTAAACAATCATAGAAGCGTCATGTAAAAAAATCATAGGAGCGTCATGAAAAAATCATAGAAGCCTCATTTAAAAACTAATGAATGTGTCATTTAAAAAATTAAGAAGCATCATGGTAGAATAAAAGAAGCGTCATGTCAGACATGAAGGGTGTCATGTAAAAATTAAATGCAGCTATAATGCTGTGCTGGGGAGAAAAACTGAGACGTAAAGGCTCTCAGAGAATAACTGATCAGAGAATAACTGAGATTACGGAGGGGGGGTTTCTGAGATGTCAAAGCAACAGTCAGAAGCTACTTCAAAGTTCATGTACTTTACTCAATTTTTTTATTGCATTCTTTGTTGGCTCGCCACGGGGGGCGCTGATAGAAGAAGAGTCATGTAAAAAATAAAAGTAGCACTATGTATACATAAAAGAAAAGTCATGTCGAAGTTAAAAGATTCATTTGGGAATTGCTACGATGTCAAAGCTTGGTGGAAATCGTTATAGTGCTGTGATTCTTAAAGAAGGAATCACTAAAATGTCAAGGCTTAGGGGAGAAGAATTGCTGAGATTTCAAGGCTTTAGGTTGGGTTAAAGTTAGGTTTAGGTCAGGTTTGGGTTGAGGGTTATATTTTATCGGGTTTCAAGGTTAACAGGGGATTTTTTAGACTTCAAGGTTAATGGGGGCCATTGCTGACATGTCAAGGCTTACAAGAAGCTTCATGTCGAAGTTAAGAGATTCATTTGGGAATCCCTACGATGTCGAGGCTTGCAGGGAATCGCTATAATGCTGTAGTAGTGCTATAATGACTCTTAGAGAGAATTACTGAAATTTCAATGCTTTAGGGTTAGGGTTAGGGTTAGGATTAGGGTTAGGGTTAGGGTTAGGCTAGGGTTAGGGTTAGAAGGTTGACAGATATTTTTAGATTTCCAAGGCTTATTGGGGGCATTGCTGAGATGTCAAGGGGGGAAGTTGATATGTTAAAGCTTGTGGGGGGGGGGAATTACTGACATGTCAAGGCTTACAAGGTTTGACAGGAGATTTTTTAAGATTTCAAGGATACATGTAGCTTATTAAAAAAACGTGTATTGCATTTCTTTGGCTCCCCAACGGGGGGCGTAGATTGCTAGTCCTATATACTAAAAATGGTCTGTCTGTGTCTATGTGATCGATTAGAGAAAAAATGGCTGTACCGATTTTGTTCGAACTTGCACTGTTCGATCAGAAATTTTCCCGTGACTGTACATGCATCGTGGCTAAGAAATTTCTTGATGCTAAAGGCATTAAATATTCGAAAAACATGCTTTTTTGCAAAGGTCAAGCAAACTTTTCGACTTGAAATGCATTGTAAGAATGCTAGAGAAAAACTGACTGGTTGAATTCTGACTCTGAAATAGATTGCATCATAACTGAATTGTAACTCCGACTTGAATTGAAAATGCAGTGTGGAAGCGTAGCACCAGACTTGATTTAGATTGCGTAACCATATTGTTAACTGATACTGACTGACTGAGAAACTGATTATGTCATAACTGCTTCGTGTGATTTACTCTATGCTTGGATTTTAAAGTGTTGAATTATATAAGTGCAAAATTTGATGTTATCAAAACGATGAGAGCTAGCCTAGAGGTGAACAAACTGAACTGTTAAATGCAGCGACGATGGTTCGAATTTTCATAGAGTATAATTTTTTAATTAAAGCTTTTCAACGTCAGGAAAACTAAAAGACTCTTTAAAAAGAATCGTCATGTAAAAATCATAGAAGCGTCATGTAAAAAATCATAGAAGCGTCATGTAAACAATCATAGAAGCGTCATGTAAAAAATCATAGAAGCGTCATGTAAACAATCATAGAAGCGTCATGTAAAAAATCATAGAAGCGTCATGTAAACAATCATAGAAGCGTCATTTAAACAATCATAGAAGCGTCATGTAAACAATCATAGAAGCGTCATGTAAACAATCATAGAAGCGTCATATAAAAATCATAGAAGCGTCATGTAAACAATCATAGAAGCGTCATGTAAACAATCATAGAAGCGTCATGTAAACAATCATAGAAGCGTCATGTAAACAATCATAGAAGCGTCATGTAAAAAATCATGGAAGCGTCATGTAAACAATCATAGAAGCGTCATGTAAAAAATCATAGAAGCGTCATGTAAACAATCATAGAAGCGCCATGTAAAAAATCATAGAAGCGTCATGAAACAATCATAGAAGCGTCATGTAAAAAATCATAGAAGCGTCATGTAAAAAGCATAGAAGCGTCATGTAAAAATCATAGAAGCGTCGTATAAACAATCATAGAAGCGTCATGTAAACAATCATAGAAGCGTCATGTAAAAAATCATAGAAGCGTCATGTAAACAATCATAGAAGCGTCATGAAACAATCATAGAAGCGTCATGTAAAAAATCATAGAAGCGTCATGTAAAAAGCATAGAAGCGTCATGTAAAAATCATAGAAGCGTCGTATAAACAATCACAGAAGCGTCATGTAAACAATCATAGAAGCGTCATGTAAACAATCATAGAAGCGTCATGTAAACAATCATAGAAGCGTCATGAAACAATCATAGAAGCGTCATGTAAACAATCATAGAAGCGTCATGTAAAAAGCATAGAAGCGTCATGTAAAAATCATAGAAGCGTCGTATAAACAATCATAGAAGCGTCATGTAAACAATCATAGAAGCGTCATGTAAAAATCATAAAAGCGTCATGTAAAAATCATTGAAGCGTCCTGCAGAAATCGTAGAAGCGTCATGAAATAATCATAGAAGCGTCATGTAAAAAATCATAGAAGCGTCATGTAAACAATCATAGAAGCGTCATGTAAACAATCATAGAAGCGTCATGTAAACAATCATGGAAGCGTTATGTAAAAAAATCATAGAAGCGTCATGTAAAAAGCATAGAAGCGTCATATAAACAATCATAGAAGCGTCATATAAAAAATCATAGAAGTGTCATGTAAAAATCATAGAAGCGTCATGAAAAAATCATAGGAGCCTCATTTAAAAACTAATGAAAGTGTCATTTAAAAAATTAAGAAGCATCATGGTAGAATAAAAGAAGCGTCATGTCAGACATGAAGGGTGTCATGTAAAAATTAAATGCAGCTATAATGCTGTGCTGGGGAGAAAAACTGAGACGTCAAGGCTCTCAGAGAATAACTGAGATTACGGGGGGGGTTCTGAGATGTCAAAGCAAAAGTCAGAAGCTACTTCAAAGTTCATGTACTTTACTCAATTTTTTTATTGCATTATTTGTTGGCTCGCCACGGGGGGGGCGCTGATAGAAGAAGAGTCATGTAAAAAATAAAAGTAGCACTACGTATACATAAAAGAAAAGTCATGTCGAAGTTAAAAGATTCATTTGGGAATTGCTACGATGTCAAAGCTTGGTGGAAATCGTTATAGTGCTGTGATTCTTAAAGAAGGAATCACTAAAATGTCAAGGCTTAGGGGAGAAGAATTGCTGAGATTTCAAGGCTTTAGGTTGGGTTAAAGTTAGGTTTAGGTCAGGTGTGGGTTGAGGGTTATATTTTATCGGATTTCAAGGTTAACAGAATAACAGGGGATTTTTTAGATTTCAAGGTTTATGGGGGCCATCGCTGACATGTTAAGACTTACGGGGGGAATATCTGAGATGTCAAGGTTCACGGGGGTATAAATGAGATTTCAAGGCTAAAGTCAGAAGCTACATGTAGTTTATTGAAAACTTTTTATTACATTATTTGATGCCTCCTCTGGGGAGGGATCGCTGATAAAAAAAGCGTAATGTAAAAAATAAAATAAGCTTCATGTCGAAGTTAAGAGATTCATTTGGGAATCTCTACGATGTCGAGGCTTGCAGGGAATCGCTATAATGCTGTAGTAGTGCTATAATGACTCTTAGAGAGAATTACTGAAATTTCAATGCTTTAGGGTTAGGTTAGGGTTAGGGTTAGGGTTAGGGTGAGGGTTAGGGTAGGGTTAGGGTTAGAAGGTTGACAGATATTTTTAGATTTCCAAGGCTTATTTGGGGCATTGCTGAGATGTCAAGGGGGGAAGTTGATATGTTAAAGCTTGTGGGGGGGGGAATTACTGACATGTCAAGGCTTACAAGGTTTGACAGGAGATTTTTTAAGATTTCAAGGATACATGTAGTTTATTAAAAAAACGTGTATTGCATTTCTTTGGCTCCCCAACGGGGGGCGTAGATTGCTAGTGGTGTGCGAAAAATGATGGCATTTACAAGGTAATAATTAATAGCTTTACCTGTGCGCCGCATATGGACTGAAATAAAAGTGCAGAATGTAATGGCATGCGAAAAATGATGGCATTTAGAAGGTAATAATTAATAGCTTTACCTGTGCGCCGCATATGGACTGAAATAAAAGTGCAGAATATAATGGTGTGCGAAAAATGATCAAAGACGCAAATGGCATCCCGGTCCCACACAGGGTGCTGTAGCCAGGTTGCACGCACGTATTCCGTTAGCTCTAGAAGGCGCTGATTCTCTCCTGCCATTGCAGTGCAGACTGCAAGGCCATCTAGCATGCAAGGAGCCGGCAGACAAGGAATTGAAAGCAGCATGCGTACTAATAACTTTACCGCAGGGGAAGTCGCATACTGCACCTGCAATCCAAGAGACTGGACTCGCCTGAAAACAGCCTGGCAGTAATGAAAAAAGCAGCCACGAACTTGGGCTGCTGGATAAACTAGCCGAATGGCTTGCCAGGCGGCCGACTCAAAGTCGCAGATAAATTGGACAGGTGCATTACCAGTCAACTCCCATACCTGCCGGAAGCAGGCTTGGTAGTCAGCCTGAGCCTTACCTGACATCAGAAAGAATGCCAGTGGTACCAGACGCTCTTGATTGTCGCAGCGAATGGCTCCATGAAGGCTGTACAGCTGCATGAAAGGCGCCTTGACAATGCCGAATGTGCCATCGCAGTGCAGAATGCGTCGTGTGGACAGGATCTCCCGTTGTGTCGCAGACATGAAGACAAAGTGCCGTCCATTTGTCTCTGGCACAGTAACGTCCTGCAAATGGAACTCTGGGGGCACGTGCTCGGGATCAACCTGAAAATGGATGTTAGCTGGCTCTGCGGGGCGGCTTTTTTTACGAGAATAATTAGCATTGCGACTTAAGGAATCTATATTAATCACTGCCTGCACTTCTTGGGGTAGCTCTCTTACTTTCTCCTCAGCGATGATGCGAGCAGATTTGAATGGCGCTCGCTTTGCTTCCGCTTTTACCTGAGCTGCAATACGTCGTTTTTTAACTGGCTGATCGACTGGATCGCAGGTGTGCTCTTTCAAGGCTTCAATGGTTCCGTCTTGTCGCTTGACGGCTGAGCCCAGGCATTTCGGTGCAGTTTTGTTGCAACGGTAGTAAGTGTTGCCGTTTCGCCGGCTCTTGACATGCATCAAGCGGCCAAGATCACGCCTGACGTACTGCACCAGCAAGTCAAAAATAGTTTTAGAACGTATTTTTTAATAAACAGGGAGAACATCCGAAATCAAAGTAAACGATTACTGTACATGTGATATGTGCATGCATTTTTGTGCCATACATTTTGATTGTATTAAGAGCGATTAGAGTAACTTTTGAGTGAGTGATCAGTGTGCAAGTGAGTGAGTGAGCGAGTAAGATACATGTAGAGGGTGAGAGAGTGAGTGAGTTAGTGATTGAGTGATTTAAAGTGAGCATGAAAGCTGCTTATAACAGGCCTCGTACAACTCGATCGAGGCCCAGCTCGTACAAATCACGGACTACTTTAGTGTCGTTTTTATAGGAAGCCTGTACATGTACACGCAATAAAAACGGTATGGCTGCACGACTCACCATCCCGTAACCTCTAAATACATGTGCATGTTAGCCTGCCTGCCTGCGATCGAATTGGCAAATTTGCATTGGCAATCGGACATGCTCGAATCACACATGAAAACTCACATTATAACAAATTATAACAATGATAACCAACTCAAGGACCACATTCGAAACTGCGAATTAAGAATGCAGTTAAGTCAAGAGCCTTTTTTCACAGCTTTCTACTAATAGTAGCTGTTTATTTAGGATTGATAGTTCCTTTACAATTCAAATTGAATGAAAAAACGAGGAAGGCTCACTCAGGTCCGCCCGGCCCGCTCACCGGTTCCTCTCTCGCGGCCTTGTCGTCCCCATCTCACCCCTCCCCCAGCACCATCCAATAACATGGCGAGCCAAATTCCTCCCCCTAGCTCCCCTAAGTGTGGCAGTCTTGGTGTGTGGCGGTCTTGGTCCTACACCGGCAGGACTGCCGGTTAAATAGTAGCGAACTTATTTGGCCGGTGCCGGCTAAATAAGCACTGCCTAAAATTCACTGGCTTTCAGAAAGAATCTTTTACCCAGAAAAAAAGATTTATCAAATGGAATCAAAAAGTTACTGAAAAAATAAGTTGTTTATTATCTAAAGATAATAAAGTAAAAGTAGGCCCTAGCCTAGGCCCCTAGGCCTAGGCCTACACAGATACACAAAGTAGACAAAATATTTGTAAAAAAATCAACCTACAGGCCCACAAGCAAGAGACCAAACATGCTGCGCAACACAAATTGACATATTAATAAGAAAACTGATCCAGTTTAAAAAACAGTGAAAAAATAATACTGACCTTTTTTGTCTTGTTGTTGTTAAACGAAAGGGTCCTAGGGGACCCGCGGATCAGCCCTGGGGTGGGCTCTGCCGCGAGGGGCACTTCCAGGGGCCAAGGCATTATCTGTCCAGGGCCCGAGATACCCCATGGATGCAATTGGATTGGACCCGGCTCAAAGCGCGGGTGGGCGAGTTGACCCAAATCTACGGTACAAGACACCGCCAAACCAACAGTGGAATCAGGGATGGTGCTAGGACCGAGTCCACCCAGGCCACCCCCCAGCAGACAAGTCCTTGGGAGTGCGCGAAAAACAGAATTGGAATTACTGAAAAAGCCGTCCAAGAGCGGGAAAACCCAGAAGTCTTGGAAAGGGCTAACTATTGGAGAGAGTCTGGAAGGCTTGTATCCGAGGGGGAGACTCTAGGCGGATATTGATACGCCTCTATTGCTACCAACCCAAGGGCATCGCCTATCCAGCTCAATATTGGAGGCCAGGCCAAGGGGGGAGGGGCACAAGGAGCAAGAGGAAACCGGACTCAGCCGGTTTTCCCCGATTCGGGACGAACTTCCTTCCCAGGACTCCAATCCACTGTCAGAGATGAGAGCCAAGACACAAAAGCAGGGAGACAACCAGAGGAGCCAGCAGATGGACCAAGGACAGAGCAGGATGGACCGGGCAGGTAGGGCAGAGCTCATAACTCCAAAGATTGGAAAGTGACCACCGGAATTTAATTGGGGGAGGAGCACCTGAACCCTGACCCGGGGCTCAGCCTCAGGGCTGGCATCAACTGGGCTCTACCGTACACTTTAGTGAATGGTCGTCTTTCCTGCAGGGCGGGTGCGACCGGGGGGCTCAAGTCCCGTTCTAGCCACACTGCAGTCCAGATCTCCAACTCACTCCAGGTACACCACCCCTAACCCAAGGCCGAGGGCCAAATAATTGGAATGTACATTATAGAAATAGGGTTTATTTTTAGAACGGGCACAGCCCCTCCGGGGCGGACCCTTAGAAATTGGCATAGCCAATCGGATTGCGCACAACCCTTAGACAGGCTACAAGAGAGGCAACCAGGGTAAAAACAGTCAGAGACCGTCTTTACGGCCGTCTACCTTTTTTGTCTTACTTCTTCTTTATTTCACGTTTTTAAGAACTCTTCACTTGTACTTTTTGTTACTATTTATTGAAAATTTTTATGGACCTAATGTAGAAAAGCATTTTTGTTTTAGTTTTTCTCTGAGTTGAAATCTGAATTTTAATTTTTTGGCTAAAACGACAATAATTAGTTAAATTTAATAGATGACAAAAAGCAGGAGCACAGCACACGAGTGTTTGCTTAGTTGAGTGCTATAAATATTTAGTATTAAGCCTAGCCGCAGTTTTTCTTTTTCCGCAATGTTATAACAATTTTAAATACGACCTACTGTCCTACAACAGAAGCTTCCCTTAACAAAAGCTTTTAAACTGCCAAACTGACAATGCCAATGGCAATTTTCACTAAATGACTAATTCGCTGAATAAATCTGAAAAGCTATCTGGTTAAAATAAGAATCAGTTTAATAGGGCTTAATCGAAGTCTAAAATAATTAATATAAATTTTTAAGATAGGCCTATAGGCCTATAAAACTTAAGTTTCATTGCTTGAGTCTTCAACCTTTTTGACAAGAGTTCCCTTAACAAAAGCTTTTAAACTGCCAAACTGACAATGCCAATGGCAATTTTCATTAAATGTCTATTGTTCTATCTCCTCTTACCCATTAGATCAAGAGCTTCAATGATCTTTTAATTTAAGCCTTTTCTAATATTGAATAGGCCCTGGTTAATATTACTAGATATCAAAGATATATCATATGCAATCCTTATCTGTTAAGAAGTTAGGCCTAACTAAATTAGGACCTATCTATATCCATCCATGGAGTTCTGATGGCTAGACCTTATTGGCTAGGCCTATATGCTTTAGGCTAATATTTGAATATTAATATGGTATATGGCAATGGCATGGAACCATAGTCAGGAAGGTGGCAGAGTGTGCGCCGGAACAAATTTTGGCCTCTCCCAAAATTGTGCGCCGTGCGCCGACATAAAAACCCTCGTGTGCGCCGTTGTGCGCCCGCCACTACCTGCCTTGCGACAATAAAAGACCTTTTTTTACAACATAGCAACAATTTTTGTGCGCCAATATTTTCAATTACGGGACGGTTACGGGCTATCTATGAGAAATTGAGATCGTTAAACCGAAAATAGAAATTTAAAAAATTTTTAATTTAATTTCTAATTTTTAAAACAAAACAAACATAAAAAGTAAGCAAATGGCAGAAACAAAGGTAAAAAGGAAAAGGAAAATATTTTTTTTTATTTTTTATTTTTTGGTAGAATGCAGTGTTACATTAGATAGAACAGTGAATAGTGTACTGTAACAAGTAACGACTTACATCGTTACATGGGATCGCCACAAGGGTAACGCTGCATGTGGCGCGGCGCCCGCCGCGCCGCGCCGCCATGTGCCGGTGTCCTCTGGTGTGTGCCGTTGTGCGCCGCTGTGCGCCAGTGCGCCACTGTGCGCTGTTGTGGCGCGCCGCTGTGCGCCGCTGTGCGCCGTTGTGTGCCCAAAAAGGGCTTGTGTGCGCCGGAATTTTCCGACCAAACTGCCACCTTCCTGACTATGGGCATGGAAATGCTTATCCCCATAGTCCTATGCCAATAATTCTAATTTTATCTATATGGATCCATGTTGATAATTTCCAGCTTATCACCATGGCAGCTTATTGAAATAGCTGTCACCATTCAAGTCTATAGGCTGTGTCAATAATTCCAATTTTATTCACATAGTCATAGATCTGTCTAGTGTCTTGAAATAATTTCTAGCTTATCCCCATGGTTAAGATTGTGTGGTTGTTTGTATTAAGTTTTGTATAGGCCTACTGCTTTAAATTGATATTATCATTATTAGGCCCTTAGTATTATTATCATTAGGCCTAGGCCTATATTACATTTTGAATTTTGCAAGTCTTTATTTGCCTCAATCTTAGGGTCTGTTTGGTCATTCTAAGCAAATCTGGTAGCTAAGCAAATATTTAAAATTAACCCTTTTAAAATTAAAATTAAAATTAAAGTACTTGATACTATTTAGTATTCAATAGCTTATTTGGAAGATTTTTATTTGTAAAACAATGAAAACAATTAGAGTTTTTGAATAGATTCATTTTAAGGTTCTCTATTCAAATATGCTACCATGAGGATAAGCTAAAAATCGTTGACATAGATCCATCTAAATAAAATTAGAATTATTGACATGGCCTATAGACTTAAATGGTGGCAGCTATTTTAATAAGCTGCCATAGGGATAAGCTAAAAATTATTGACACGGATCCATGTGGATAAAAATAGAATTATTGGCAGAGGACAATGGCGATAAGCACTTCCATATATAGCATAGGCCTAGTAAAATTTTGAACCTAGAATAGGCCTAGTAGGTAGCCTAGCTACATTGTATTGAATTATTGGCCTAAATATTATTAACTAGCAGTAGCCACTATTGCGTATAATTTATTAGGCCTAGTTAGTCTAGTCTAGCTTAATATGTTAATATAATATCCTTACTAGACCTTAGAGGTTAAAGCCTATAGGTTAGAGATATAATTACTATTTCTTGAATTTATGACAATTCTTTTCATTGATTTCTAAAGTTCTACCATTATTGAATTTTTCCTGTATATAAGGGATTTTTTTCCTTTTTCTTGATTGTCTTTTTTTGTATTATTTAAATAACTAAAGCAACAAAATCTCTAATTCTTACCATGCAAGGGATTGCAAGATCTTCTGTAAGGGCAATGGCCTACTTATTAGTTGGTTTCAAAGAAGCTTCCTTTGCATCTAGCCTTTGATAGTGGCAAATTCTAGGTGGCTTCCCTAGGTTTCATCTATTTTAAGCCCCTTAACTTAAGCCCCCATCATCACAAATATAATATGCATATATTGTCAAAATGTTGTTGGAGTCCCTGACCCTAGGGATTTATAAGCTACTTTTATATTAAAAGTGAAAACATATATTTTAACTTTAGCCCCCCCCCTTTTATTTTTCCCCAATGTGCATATAGTGTCTAAAATTTTTGTCTTCATTGATTGAATCTCCAATTCTAGGGACCTAAGAGCATCCTTCACATTGAAAGTGAAAATAGTTATCTTAAATTTAGCCCCCATCATCCCAACCCCATCTCAGTCATACATGCGCAACCTCTCTGATTTACACTGGCCATGCAACTTACTTTTTGACCAAAAAATGCAACTTACCTGTGAAAGAAACCATAAAGCAAAACTAATCCAATTATGGGTAAACAGCAGGAGTAACTATAACTGTCTTATTAAGGCTAAATGCCTTGTCATCTAATTGGTATTATGTCTGTATTCTTTCAAGTACCTTTCCTTTAGTATACTGTATAGCAAGGGTTCCTCTTACTTCAAATAGACCTACTGGCACTCTTTCGAATTCAAATATGATCCATAATTTCACGGGGCATCATTTCTATTTAAAAATATTTTCTTACTTAGTTATCCTGACCTATTGTGACATTATTTGATAAAATTTTTCACAAATTTCTGCGGCACTGTCATCAGTCCTTCTAAAAGCAGCAATGACTAGCAGCAGCAATTGCGGCGCCCAGAAGCAGCATGGATCAGGCGGCGGCAAATCTGCCGAACTATCAAAGCTGCCAAAGCCGCCGAAACCGCCAGAGAAGCCACTAGTACCCTACCTGCGCTATAGCCGCAAAGTTTGGGAATCTGTCAAAGTTGACAATCCCAATTTGAAGCTGTGGGAAGTTGGCCGAATTATTGGCAAAATGTGGCGCGAACTGGGCGACTCGGAAAAGCAACAGTTTACCGAAGACTACGAAGCTGATAAATTGCAATACGCCGACGCGCTGAAGCAATATCACAATTCTACTCAGTACAAGGCTTGGCTAGCTTTGAAAGAACGATTAGAACAGGAAAATAGTCGCCAGTCGCCTATGACTAGCGATGCCATTGTGAATGGTGACTCAACTGGTCCAGATTCTATTCTGCGGCAGCATCCACTGCCTGTTCAGCAGCTTCATCACCAGGCCCAGCTTCCGCCGCATTTGCAGCCTCATCAGGGCAGGTGAGTGGTCTATCTCTAGTTTATTCACCTTAACTGCTAGTAATAAACCTGTAATTGGATTCTGAGCCATCAAAATATAATGTAATTCCCCATATCCTAATGATTTTCTAACCAGCAGAATCCCAATAATTCCCCGACCCCATCCAGCAGAATCCAAATAATTACCCAACCCCATCCAGCAGAATCCCAAAAACTTCCCATCCAGCACAATCCCAATAATTCCTCATCAAGCAGAATCCCAATAATTCCCCATCCAGCAGTATCACAATAATTCCCCAACCCCATCCAGCAGAATCCCAAAAACTTCCCATCCAGCACAATCCCAATAATTCCTCATCAAGCAGAATCCCAATAATTCCCCAACCAGTAGAATCCCAATAATTCTCCACCCAATTATACATTAAAATCCCAATCTGCAATGTGAATTGGAGACTCGAAATGCCATCTACACCCCTTGCAGGCAGCCGCATCATCAGCAGCAGCATCACAGCCGGCATCATCACCACCACAGCGCCAGTAAGGAGGCCTACATCCAGGAGGATCTAGACGACATCCCCGATCCCTATTATCAGCAGCATCATCTCCCCGGCTCAGCTGCCGGCCCTCTCGATGACATGAGCGTGCCCACCGCTAAACACGTGGCCGCAGCTCGTTATCAGCGCAATCAACGATTAATGATGTGCGTGCTGACGGACTGCGAGCGATCGGTTCTAGAGGTAATTCTGACTGAACATTTTTTAAGCTTTATTTCTGCGGCTTTGTGCTGGAGCTGTCTTGAGTGATGAGTTGGTACAATTTACGTGGGGATTGGGTGAATTGGTAGGGTTTTCGTGGGGATTGGGTGAATTGGTAGGGTTTTCGTGGGGATTGGGTGAGTTGGTAGGGTTTTCGTGGGATTGGGTGAATTGGTAGGGTTTTCGTGGGGATTGGGTGAATTGGTAGGGTTTTCGTGGGGATTGGGTGAATTGGTAGGGTTTTCGTGGGGATTGGGTGAGTTGGTAGGGTTTTCGTGGGGATTGGGTGAATTGGTAGGGTTTTCGTGGGGATTGGGTGAATTGGTAGGGTTTTCGTGGGGATTGGGTGAATTGGTAGGGTTTTCGTGGGGATTGGGTGAATTGGTAGGGTTTTCGTGGGATTGGGTGAATTGGTAGGGTTTTCGTGGGGATTGGGTGAATTGGTAGGGTTTTCGTGGGGATTGGGTGAGTTGGTAGGGTTTTCGTGGGGATTGGGTGAATTGGTAGGGTTTTCGTGGGGATTGGGTGAGTTGGTAGGGTTTTCGTGGGGATTGGGTGAGTTGGTAGGGTTTTCGTGGGGATTGGGTGAATTGGTAGGGTTTTCGTGGGGATTGGGTGAATTGGTAGGGTTTTCGTGGGGATTGGGTGAATTGGTAGGGTTTTCGTGGGGATTGGGTGAATTGGTAGGGTTTTCGTGGGGATTGGGTGAATTGGTAGGGTTTTCGTGGGGATTGGGTGAATTGGTAGGGTTTTCGTGGGGATTGGGTGAGTTGGTAGGGTTTTCGTGGGGATTGGGTGAGTTGGTAGGGTTTTCGTGGGGATTGGGTGAATTGGTAGGGTTTTCGTGGGGATTGGGTGAGTTGGTAGGGTTTTCGTGGGGATTGGGTGAGTTGGTAGGGTTTTCGTGGGGATTGGGTGAGTTGGTAGGGTTTTCGTGGGGATTGGGTGAATTGGTAGGGTTTTCGTGGGGATTGGGTGAATTGGTAGGGTTTTCGTGGGGATTGGGTGAATTGGTAGGGTTTTCGTGGGGATTGGGTGAGTTGGTAGGGTTTTCGTGGGGATTGGGTGAATTGGTAGGGTTTTCGTGGGGATTGGGTGAGTTGGTAGGGTTTTCGTGGGGATTGGGTGAGTTGGTAGGGTTTTCGTGGGGATTGGGTGAGTTGGTAGGGTTTTCGTGGGGATTGGGTGAGTTGGTAGGGTTTTCGTGGGGATTGGGTGAGTTGGTAGGGTTTTCGTGGGGATTGGTTGAGTTGGTAGGGTTTTCGTGGGGATTGGGTGAGTTGGTAGGGTTTTCGTGGGGATTGGGTGAGTTGGTAGGGTTTTCGTGGGGATTGGGTGAATTGGTAGGGTTTTTGGGAGCGTTTAAATTGGTACGGTTTTGGTTGGGGGGGGGGTTAAATTGGTACGGTTTAGGGGCTTGGATTTGTACGGTCTTGTTTTTTGTTAGAAAAGGTTCGTTTTTTGGGATTTGGACGAGTGTACACTTGTAATTTCGGGATTTAAGTTTTGGCTATTTTCATTGAGGTTTTCGCGAGTTCGGTTTTTAGGGGCTCAGGGGCTTGGCTAAGAGGTTGGAATTTTCTAGTTCCGTTTTTAGAGTTTTGAATTTCCGCGGATATTTTTTACGCCAATTAATTAGTTTGTTTTTATTGGCATTTCTTTCACCAACAGCAGAACCAGAAGCAATCAACAGCAGCATCAGCAGCTGATGATGATGAAGAGAACAAAAAGTTGCGCATATTATCGCGCCAAGCCAATGCGCTGCGCCGGCACTGCGACAGTCTGGCTAGCGAACTGTTAGCGCTGGAGGCCAACCAGGCCAATAAGCGGGCTCGCTTTGCCGCCTCTGCTACTGCCGGCGATGCCAATTGGTTGGCTATGGGCGAGCACAGGCCTCGTATCGATTTTGCTAGCCTATTTGAAACTGTTTGCGCCGATGCTTAAAAAGCTAATGCTGCTACTACTGCGAGTAGTATTATTAGCAGCGAAGACTATTGGGGCCCAGCATTGGAGCCTATCGGATGTTGGAGCACGGCGCCTACTGTAGAGTGTTCCGCAGCTCCTGTTGGACCGTTTGCGACGGCACAGTCTGTCACATCAGCTACTACTACTAATAGTACTACTACTAGTAGTACCGGCGCGTCACTTTAAACATCTTTGTACGTTTGAGTCTGTTTAGTTGTATAGCGGTTTATAACATTAATTAGTTGATTTATACGCACCCAATATATGTTAAAATAGGCCTGCTATGTTTACATATCCTCCTCATTTAAATTGTCTTTTTTCAAACATTCTTGTCTCGTCTTGTCTTGGCATTATTTGTTCGGAATTTTCTACAACACACTTGACATTTTTTCAAGCAGCCTGCATCTGATTTAATACCTAAATTTAATAGTAATCATTGTATTAGACTGTCTTGCATTTTGTGTAGTTCTCGGTCTGTGTATCTCTGCCTGTTAAGGTCCCTACAGTTAATTATTAGTATAAGCTTAGCGAATTAAAGAACGCATTTTTCTAGCTAAAACTACCCCAGTTATAAGATTTTTGTTAACTGTGTGTTGTATGCTTATGTATTTTGTAGGAATTTTCGTCACTTTACCAGGACCGTACGTCTTTTGTTTGTCATGCGTCCCTTCTTAACTCCAGACTATGCGCAGCCGAACTCGCCCGAGTTAAGTGATCACAGGGGACTCTGATTCTTTGTGTACGATACTTCGTTGATTCGTATGACTTTTTACCTGTTATTACTACTGTTTATTTATTATATGCCTGACTATACAAGTAAAAATTACCCCCCATTCCACAGCTTATCATATGCGGAATTCAATTTTATATGGCCATACGGGTAATAGGTTCATTTATCTGTTTAAATTTACTTGTTTGATTATTAGACCCTACTTGTCGCTATCTGTTAATTTGTTTGCTGGTGTTTTGTGTATCGAGCCTAAATTTATAAATCAAAATTTTGTAATTTAATTTTATTAGTATAACCGCGTAGCTATACTGTAAATAATTTGTTAGCTAATTTTTCGTATAAATGTTTCGGCTACTGAAACATTGATCCACTATACAAGTATATCTTTAATATTCGTGTAATTTTCATGATATTGCAAATAGATAGGACAATTTGGAAACGTGATTGGCGTTCGTGCCAATATTCAGTGTTTATATAGCCAAGCTTCTACTGAAATTCTTCATATGTTAGACTAATTTGAGCAAACATGATAATAAAATCGTCTTTAGGTTCTTGCTACGCCCCATTACAATTATTACATGCAAATACCAACTAAATTTTTAGCCAATATCAAGTGGACTATTCATATTCTAATTTCTTCCAAAGTCTAAATTTATCGGATTAGTCAGAAAACGACCTAAAGCTCCAAGTAAAGGTACAAGTACAAGCGAAACGGTATTTCGATGAGACAAACAGTTCTGTACTTTCCCGTTATTTACAGAAATTAAGGTGAAAAATCTCGAATACTTTAAAAGCAAAAACATAACTGTTTGATTTTGTTATACAAAGAAATAGAGAAAGTGAAGTGTTTTGACTAGTAGCTTAGACGAAAATTTGTTTTACCGCAATGAATCTTTAAACAAATTTTAACTGTACAACAACAATTTACTTAGGGGAATTTTCGCGCCATCATTAACCAGCTTGTTGGCTTATATTAGAATTATTACCATCTACTTTACTGTTCACGCAGATCCGTAGAGTTTTTGGTTGTTGCAAAATTAAGAAATAGAGGATCCATTCATTCTTTTGCTCTGATTTTTTCCAATTAGACGGGTTCAGTGTTCTGTGCAATTTTAAATCGCAAACTTCTGCCATACATAAGAAAAAAGATTCATATAGTTTGTTTACTATCATTGATAATTGTGTTTGTAATTGTAAATCATGTCTTCTACTTCTAACAGTGCATATCAGATATCCAATCTTTTGGATAAGGTAAGCAAACCCTAACTGGCTTATAGGCAAAATTAGCTTGTAGCTCGTAGCACAATTTTTAGGCCTTAGATTTTTATCAATATCTAAGTAATCAAATCAAGCATTCAATCAATCAATCAATCAAGCTAGGAAATCAACATATAATGCTTCTTTTTAATCTTCTGAATGTTCTGATTCGTTACATAACCTATTCTGCAATTCATGGTTATCAAGCTATTATTATATTCTATAAACATCCACATAATGCCATAGGCAGCATAGTTCTAGTTTACTTCGTTATATTATTTCATAATTCTACTTTACTTCGTTATATTAATTTCATGTATTTTCTTGCAATGCCACATGCTACCCAGGACCTGTATCATCACCAATGGCTGGCTGGCCTATGCTGGGCTACAGAATCACGCAGTGGTAAACCACTGTCTATATTTCATGGATCCGGCTGACCTAACAGTGCACACAAACCACATCGAGGGGATGTGGGCCCTGGCCAAGAGGCGCCTATACGCCATGCATGGAATGAGCGACACGCTTTTTGAGGCCCATCTTGAGGAGTACATCCATCTGGCGCCGCATGTACCATAACAAACAACCCCTTTGGCGCCGTGCTGTACTGGGCCTCTGTTTATTATCCTGTTTAGGACTTGACTTAACCTTGAACCTGAAATTGATAGAAAAACAGGGTAAAATAATTTAACAAAAGGCAGAATAATATAACGAAGTAAACTAGAACTATGCCCCATAGGCCTATAGTTGTGTATAGATTGTCAAAAAACTTATGAAGTTATATGGACTTTTTGTAAAAGGCTTGTGCAATTAAAAAATTAGAAGTTAACATGTAGCAGCTTCATTAAATGAGTGAGACAGGAAGTGGTGTTTTTTGTATTCACTTTTTTATTATTAAAAAGTCAGATGAAGGTTGCTTATTAGCTGGGTTTGCCTGGTATATAGAAAAAGTAACAGTGTTCTCGAAATTTCTCAAGGATTATAATAACAATATTATATTATAATATATAAATGCCTTTAATAATATGCTACACTTAAAGACATGGGGACTGTATAATGCAGAAACTTATAGACATGGCCGCCATGTCAATGAAACTTGCACAGCAGCTATATAGTTAATATTGAATGGGTTCACACTTAGAGACACAATGGGTGGCCATGTTGTTAATATTGAATGGGTTCATACTTAAAAGTGTGTCTCTAATATTGGAGCTTATAGGCATGGCTGCTATGCCATGTATATAATCATTGATTGGATGAAAACATTGATTGATTGAAAAGTCTGTTTTTTTAATTTGACATTTTCTAAAATTAAATTAAATTTTAATTTTTAAGAGTAACAGGAAATCATTTTAAAGTGCAGCTGCAATTATATATATAGCTTGTACTGAAAAAGAATTTTTTTGATACATTTTAGTTGCATTTTAAGATTCAATGTTACATTTATTATAAAAATTATTTAATTAAATTAATTAATTATTTTATTTTAATTCAAAAACTTAAAAAGTTCAAGACAAAAATTTCTATTTGCTAAAAAAATCAAATAAAAAAACTCCAACCACTTGGGATTCTAACCTTGCTACATGCAATCTCAAGGCAATTGTCTTATCTATTAAGCCACCATTTGATTGTGAGAGTGCCCTATAAAACATGCTTTTTATATCAATGATTATAGCCATGCCTATAAGCTCAAATATTATAGACATGGCTGCTATGCCTATAAGTACCCGTTGATAATAATATGACTAATCTCTACATATAAAAATCAAAACTCTGTCTGTCTGTCTGTCTGTCTGTCTGTCTGTAGACAATTTTGATCGCTATGGACTCCCAAACCGCTCAACCAAATGACACCAAACTTTACACCCACCCTAAACTTACTACAGAGAGTGTCTTAGGCTACTTTTAAATTTCCTAAATTTGAGTCTTCCCACCTAAAAGTGCAAAAAACTGCTCAAAATGCGAGATTTTTTTACTAAATCCTCCATAGCACCGCTCCACTTCTACCAATCTTCTTCAAATTTGACGCAATCAATCTTCAACTATTTTGACACAATCGTGTAAAATTTCAAATCTGAAAGTTAATCCTGAACGGCGCTGTGCACTTTTAAAGTTTGGCTGTTTTTTTCAGCGAGGCAGCCACCCCAACCTCCGCCCGCCTGCCTCTCTTTCCCGATCTGGGCAAAGGGTGTGAATAGGTTTTAAAATGCCTAACTTTGGGCTGCCATAGTTTTGCTCCACGTGAAGCGATTGACTTCAATTTGACACAATTCTTTATTGACTTATTCTCTGCCTACATGTAAAGTCTCAACTCTGTATCTCAATCAGGACAGAAACTGTAAGCATGTGAAGTTTGTCTGCTTTTTCTGTTGTTTGTGCCGCTCACTCACTCATTCCCCCAGCCCAGACAAAGGGTCAGGCAATAGGGCTCAATGTACTTAGCAAATATACAGTGTTTTGGAATAACTTTTTAATAGCCTTCTCGGCACCCTGCGCGTGGAGAGGCTACGTTTAGCCATGACAGTTTAGCGAGAGATTCAAACCAGTGTCCTTGTATAGACAAGTCTGCAGCCGTTTAACAGTGGATGGCAAATCAAGGCGATGTGGGATGGTTTGTAAAAATAGCGAGAAATTAATGAATAACTGATTAGTAGTGATTACAATGCAATCCTACTAAATTAGTTACACCATGAAAATTTTAACATTAAGATTCGCATAAGGTACTTTAAAATTTAAATGGCTCCTAAGAAATACGTATTTCCTTGGTTGCTAGACTGCTGCAGACTGTGGTAGTGGAGCTGGGCTAGAGGGAGATACACAAATTCCTCTCAGGGCTGCTAATTGGCCAGAAATACGATGTGATTAAAGCATAACAACCATGAGAGTACTACGTCCCACAAACGCTTTCGAAGCGGGGATTGGCAGACTTTAACCTCAAATGCCAGATAAAGAATCAAGCTCATGGCTGATGAGATGAGAGTGAAAAGGAGAAGGAATAGACTATAAGAAGAGAGAAGAAGCGAGAGGAGGATAAGAGAAAAGATAGAAGACAAGAAGAGACATGATGGGGTAAGGATAAGGAGTGAGCAGATAATATTGGAGTAAGAAGCGAGAGGAGGGGAGAGAGAAGAGAGAGGAAAGAGTAGAAGTGAGAAGAGGGAGAGAGAAGATGGGAGAGATGAGACAGGATCGATGACAGAGGAGAGTAGAGAAGAGAGTAGAGATGAGATATGAAGGAGGAGAGAGCAGAGTGCAGAAAGGCGAGAGAAGAGAATAGAGGGGAGAGAGTATAGAAGAGAGAAGAGAAGAGGAGTAAGGAAAGAGAGTAATCAGAAGAGGGTAAAGAGAAGAGTACACTAAAGATTGGAGAGTACAGATGACAGAAAAGAGAGGGAATGAGAGTGAACACGATATCTGAGAGGAGAGAGGAGAGAGGAGTCAGATGAGGGGAAAGAGAAGAGTACAGAGGAGAGAGGTGAGAACATACGAGTATATGAGAGTAAAGATGACAGATGAGAGAGGGAAGATAAGACTGAGAGAGCAAAGATGAGAGTGAACACACGAGAGATGGGAGAGTAGAGAGAAAAGAGGATAGATAAGAAATAAGAGATGAGAGATGAAAGGTGAGACAAAGAGAGAGAGAGAGAGAGAGAGAGAGAGAGAAGTGAGTGAGGAAAGAGGAGGGGAGGGGAGAGAATCGAGAGGACAGGGGAAAGAGGGGAAAGGATGAGAGAGGGGAGAGGAGAGAGAGGGAGAGATAGAGGTAGAGAGCATGCAGAGAGAAATGAGAAGAGATAAGAGAGAAAAGATAAAAGAAGAAAAGGAGAGATAGATAAGAGAGCAAAGACGAGAGAGGAGAGGTGAAGGAAGAGACGATAGAAGAGAGGAAAGAGAAGAGAGGAGAGGAGAGAGACAAGAGAGTACAGAGGAGGGAGGAGAGGAGAAGTGTTCGGAGAGGGTAGAGTAAGGAGTGAGAAGAGGGGAGAGGGAAGAGAGAATAGAGAGCAGAGAGAAGATAGTAGAGAGCAGAGAGAAGATAGAGTAGAGAGCAGAGAGAAGATAGAGTAGAGAGCAGAGAGAAAATAGAGTAGAGAGCAGAGAGAAGATAGAATAGAGAGCAGAGAGAAATGGGAAGAGATAAAACAGGAGAAAGGGAGAGATAAGAGAGCAGAGACGAGAGAGGAGAGGAGAGGAGAGAAAATAATAAGAGGGAATAGACGAGAGAAGAGGGGATAGAGGAGAGAGAGAAGAGACCATAGACCAGAGAGAAGAAAGAAAACAGAAGAGAAGGTAGAGATAGAAGTTTCTAAGGATCCAACTTCCAAGGGACATAAGGAGAGGCAGAGGCCATGAGTTTGCCTGACATTCTGTGCAGCACCCCAACCAACAATATTAATGTTTGCTTCAAATACTAATTGTACATGAATGTACTCTATTTTATGTTTAACTCTATCCTAAATTCCTAACTATTAAAAAGTTTTTGTTTAAGTATGGGCTCAGATTTCAGAATACATGCAAAAATAGTTCCGGGGATTGGAATTCCCCGGGTTCAAATTCGCGGGTTTCAAAGCTTGTATTATAATAATTAAACTATAAAGTTTGTAAAGTTTAAGCATAGAAATGTTTTGTTATAGAAATTTGCAAAAAAGTGGAAAAATTTATTTATTTAATTAGAAAATTTTACCAATATCAGATGCCTTAAGTTGACAAAACTTTCTAGATATTAGGTAAATTAGAATTATGCTAACTAGCAAGATGTTGCAAGCATGAATTATTTAAAAAGGTTTGTATTATACTTGTGATACGAAATAGAAGCCATAGTCTAGAAGATGGCCTTTATGCTAGGGGGCGACCCAGTCCCAGGCCCAAAAAGTCGGGAATCCTGACCAAAATCAGGGCCTTACCAGGGCCTGGGCCTGACCCTAAAAAGTCAAGAAATTGGGACAAGTCTTTTTTCTCTAAAGGCACTAACCACATGCAAATATTTGATATTTTGATCATATTTTGATATTTTGATAAATATTTGAGTCTTGTAATATAACTCTTGTCTATTCTTAAGTCTTAACTAATTTATTATAATAATAATAATATTTATTATATATTTAATAGTAGTAATCCGCATATGCTAAAAGTATTAAGATTTATTATGATTTTTTTCCAATTCTTAAGCTGTCCTAAAGATCTTGTCCCGAATTCCTGAGGCCTGACCCCGGCCCAAGTCCTCATTCCTGGGCCCAACCCAGGCCCAACTTTGGCCATCCTGGTCATCCCCTACTTTACGCTGGAATTTTCAGGCATATTTTTGCTCTTGCTGACAATCTTGGCATATGCTTGGTGTATAGAATTTTCAGGTTAAACATAAAGTGTACACTGTTGGTGTGCAAAAAATAGCCAAGTTCAAGGCTAATGTAATTGTGTAGTTAAATATCAACCAATGGCAAAAGCTCTTTAAAAATAATTGGAAAATAAAATAGAATATATTAATACAATCACAAGAAAATTAAAACAAAGAATATCAATTTTTAGCAAAAAACAGCTGTTTTAAAGTTTAGTAAAAGTTTTGAATTCCTATAAATTCATTAAAAAATGGCGTATAAGCAATTTTAGTTTTGGCATAACAATTTTTATTTATTTTACATTGGCAAAAAATTGAAAAAAAACATGAATTTTCATTCCGGCATATGCCTGCCATTATCCGGACTATGGAATAGAAGTTTTACATGTATATTGTAAGACAAAATCAGCTATCCAAAAACATTCTTTATTGTAAAAATTTCAAGAAAGTTCTTTATTGTTTAAATTACAAGAGTCTTTTATTGTTGCAATGTAAAAGAAACTTGTGCATTTTAAAACATAAACTTGTGCAAAAAGTTCTGCATAAATTTCTGTTCCAAAATTGCTATGCAAAGGTTATATCCTGGCATATATATACTATTAGGAAGGCCCTAGCAAAACTAAAGGCACCATTGTTGTCACCATCACCATTGCCATTAAAGTTATTTATTAATGTCAATTATTCATGGTCTTAGGTATCATCTCAATAGTAGCTAATACATAGATAAAAACAAACTGTTTTAACAGTAGAACTACCAGGGGGGGGGGAATTTCCCCCCCCCCCTGACAATTTTTTTTGCTGCGCCGGAACGGAGCAACGCAGGCACACGAAATTCAAGAACACGGGCTAACTTTTTGTTGCGCACCTTCTCAAACAAGAATCAAGTCGCCAGCCCTCCGGACTGTCGAGATATTTGACGATTCTGCCAGAAGGTCGGATTTTTCCCATAAGCGCTAGTGTATTCAGTACACCCCTGTGCGCCAATTAGCACTGCGCCTCAGTGCAGCCTTGCCAAGTCTCCAAATTTCACCAGAACGTCGACCACACGTGTCTGCATCAGCTCTGACTTCGTTGGTCACTAGCCTTCACCCAGGTGGAGCTTCTGGACCCTCAACAGCTGTGGCACCAGGTGACTATGGACACCCTGATGCGGATTTCTCTAGTTTCGCCGATCAAGCCTCGACAGTGGGCAAGAATCAACCGTCAGACATTCTCAGCTAGTCTCTCAAGCATTCCGTCATCATCCTGACGCCGCCAGCACCTTCAACAGATTACACCAGGTGACTATGGACACCCTGATGCTGATTTCTCTAGTTTCGCCGATCAAGCCTCGACAGTGGGCAAGAATCAACCGACAGAAATTCTCAGCTAGTCTCTAAAGCATTCCGTCATCATCCCGACGCCGTCGGCTTCTTCAACAGATTACACCAGGTGACTATGGACATCCTGTTGCAAATATGTCAGGTTTTTCTTATCAAGCTCCAATAATGGGCAAACCTCAACTACCGGACATTCTCAGCTAGTCTCTCGAGCATTCCGTCATCATCCTGACGCCGTCGGCACCTTCAACAGGTGGCACGAGGTGAGTAAGGACACCAGAGCGTGATTTTTCATCATGCGCCGAACATTTCTGAAGCTCTCAATTTTTTTAAGCACGGACATTGCTATAGTTAAGCTTGAACTCATGTTGCTGTATATGTATATTATTATTGGGTTCTTATATTATAGTTCAATAAACTAAACAGCTTGTCAAATAAAGTATGTATGTAGCTCGTATGTATAAAAGTATGTGTAATAATAATATACATATACAGCAACATGAGTTCAAGCTTAACTATAGCAATGTCCGTGCTTAAAAAAATTTGAGAGCTTCAGAAATGTTCGGCGCATGATGAAAAATCACGCTCTGGTGTCCTTACTCACCTCGTGCCACCTGTTGAAGGTGCCGACGGCGTCAGGATGATTACGGTATGCTTGAGAGACTAGCTAAGAATGTCTGACGGTTGATTCTTGCCCACTGTCGAGGCTTGATCGGCGAAACTAGAGAAATCAGCATCAGGGTGTCCATAGTCACCTGGTGTAATCTGTTGAAGGTGCCGGCGGCGTCGGGGTGGTGACGGAATGCTTGAGAGACTAGCTAAGAATGTCTGACGGTTGATTCTTGCCCACTGTCGAGGCTTGATCGGCGAAACTAGAGAAATCAGCATCAGGGTGTCCATAGTCTCCTGGTGCCACAGCTGTTGAGGGTCCAGAAGCTCCACCTGGGTGAAGGCTAGTGACCAACGAAGTCAGAACTGATGCAGACACATGTGGTCGACGTGCTGATGAAATTTGGAGGCTTGGCAAGGCTGCACTGAGGCGCAGTGCTGATTGGCGCACAGGGGTGTACTGAATACACTAGCGCTTATGGGAAAAATCCGACCTTCTGGCAGAATCGTCGAATATCTCGACGGTCCGAAGGGCTGGCGACTTGATTCTTGTTTGAGAAGGTGCGCAACAAAAAGTTAGCCCGTGTTCTTGAATTTCGTGTGCCTGCGTTGCTCCGTTCCGGCGCAGCGAAAAAAATTGTCAGGGGGGGGGAATTTCCCCCCCCCCTTGGTAGTTCGACGGGCGGAAAAATGGCTTGGTATTCCTACTGTTAATCAAATTTTATTATTCATTATTATATTTTATATGTTAATTATAATTTGTTCAACTATGATTATACTAAAGAACTTAAAATTTTAGCACTAATGAAAGAACTGTTGGTTTTTATAGTTGTATTTTTTATTAGAATATTCAAATTGTGCTTTTTGTGATTCTGATTTTTAATAGTTCCTTAAGAGGGAAACTTTTGTATTTTTTAGTATTAGTAAATCAAAATTTAATTTAAATTGTTAAATGCTTGAAGCAAGTGTGCAATGCTATTTATATAGTATGAAAAAGTAACTTTAGTTTACCTTGTAATAAATTGGGTCTTCATAGTAAGAGACTATCTTTATAGGTCTATAGGTTGCAAGACAATGCCAGTGCCACAAATAAAAGGAGAGAGACAATTTATATGCTTAAAAATATTTTTTCTTTTGAGGTATCATTTGAATAAACTTGAAAGATAACTTAAGTATGGATTTGATACAATTAAATATAAATAAATTACTGCCACAAAGTTGCAGGAAAAATGAAACACCTTAAGTGACTCTGGGACACTTCTTGGCATAAGTGAAATTTTAATTGTTAGCATTGTAACTGTTTGTACTGCCCCCCCCGCCCCACTCACACAGATGGCCTCCTCCGACAAAGACTTCCGATTCATGGCCACAAACGATCTAATGCAGGAGTTGCAACGCGATTCGCTCAATATGGACGACGATTCCGAGAAGAAGATTGTACGAATGCTCCTGTCTAGACTGGAGGATCAGGTTGGCGAAGTTCAAAATCTCGCTGTGAAGTGTCTTGGACCGCTTGTGCTGAAGGTATATAAGTAATTAACTATTTACTGCTAATATTTTCTGACTATTACAGTTAGTATTAGTTTCTTTGATTTGACAGTCGTGTTAAAAGTTTTTTTTGATGGCTATTTTTCCTTAGGTTAAAGAAGCTCAAGTTGAGCACATTCTCGACTACCTGTGCAAGCAGTTATCTGGGTCGCCTAATCCTCTACTAAAGGATACCAGCGCTATTGGTTTGAAGACTATTATTGCTGCCGTGCCACCTACCGATCTTCAATTGCAGGTGAAACTTGTGTAAATTTGTCACTGTATCTAATTTAGCGCTCAGAGACTCAATAATTGGCCTCGGTATCCAATCTAGTGCTCAGAGACTCAATAATTGGTCACGGTATCCAATCTAGTGCTCAGACTCAATAATTGGCCTCGGTATCCAATCTAGTGCTCAGACTCAATAATTGCTCACTGCATCCAATCTAGTGCTCAGACTCAATAATTGGCCTCGGTATCCAATCTAGTGCTCAGACTCAATAATTGGCCACCGTATCCAATCTAGTGCTCAGACTCAATAATTGGCCACGGTATCCAATCTAGTGCTCAGACTCAATAATTGGCCACGGTATCCAATCTAGTGCTCAGAGACTCAATAATTGGCCACGGTATCCAATCTAGTGCTCAGGGACTCAATAATTGGCCACGGTATCCAATCTAGTGCTCAGAGACTCAATAATTGGTCATGGTATCCAATCTAGTGCTCAGAGACTCAATAATTGGCCTCAGTATCCAATCTAGTGCTCAGACTCAATAATTGGCCTCGGTATCCAATCTAGTGCTCAGAGACTCAATAATTGGCCACGGTATCCAATCTAGTGCTCAGGGACTCAATAATTGGTCACTGCATCCAATCTAGTGCTCAGGGACTCAATAATTGGTCACTGCATCCAATCTAGTGCTCAGACTCAATAATTGGTCACGTGACCATGATCACTTATATTAACAACTGCCCAAAACCGCAGGCCCAGCTGTGCCGCATAGTAACTCCCAGCCTGTTAGCGGCAATCGATGCCAGAGACAACGATGCCAGCCAGCTGATGGAGTGCCTAGAAATTCTGGCCGACCTGCTAGCTAAGTTTGGTTCATCACCGCACACTGTGCCGCATCACGGGGCGGCTATGAGAACTGCCCTAGGCCAATTGGACAGCTCCAGACAGTCGGTGCGCAAGAAAGCAGTTTTAGCTATAGCTCAGCTGGTGCTGTGCTGTAGCCAGACTCTGTTCGACAATTTGATGACTCACTTTCGGTCGGCTCTAGCGCCCGACGGCAAACCGGATCAGGTAAGGGAGGGGGGGGGGCTCTGTGGAAAATTCGGCAAATCATTAAGTCTAAGTTTGTGGTAACTCATCTGTATTTCTTAACTTTGAGATCTTCTAAATCCTCAAGTTAGGATCCCCTTTCATTTCATACCAAATCCTCAAGTTCGAGATCCTAATAGTCCCATATCCTCAAGTTACAGATCCCTATCATTTCATCTCATATTCCCAAATTTGAGATTTCTACCATCACAAATCATCATGAGATCCCTATCATCCCATATCCCCAAGTTCAAGATTCCTATCATCCCATATCCCCAAGTTCAAGATTCCTATCATCCCATATCCCCAAGTTCAAGATTCTTATCATCCCATATCCCCAAGTTCAAGATTCCTATCATCCCATATCCCCAAGTTCAAGATTCCTATCATCCCATATCCCCAAGTTCAAGATTCCTATATCATCCCATATCCATTGGATAGATTGTCAAGTTTGAGATCCCTATCATCCCGAATCATCAAGTTTGAGATTCCTATCATCCCATATCCATTGGATAGATTGTCAAGTTTGAGATCCCTATCATCCCATATCCCCAAGTTCAAGATTCCTATCATCCCATATCCATTGGATAGATTGTCAAGTTTGAGATCCCTATCATCCCATATCCCCAAGTTCAAGATTCCTATCATCCCATATCCATTGGATAGATTGTCAAGTTTGAGATCCCTATATCATCCCATATCCTCAAGTTTGAGATCCCTATCACCCCATATCCTCAAGTTTGAGATCCCTATATCATCCCATATCCTGAAGTTTGAGATCCCTATATCATCCCATATCCTCAAGTTTGAGATCCCTATCACCCCATATCCTGAAGTTTGAGATCCCTATATCATCCCATATCCTCAAGTTTGAGATCCCTATCACCCCATATCCTCAAGTTTGAGATCCCTATATCATCCCATATCCTCAAGTTTGAGATCCCTATCATCCCATATTCTGAAGTTTGAGATCCCTATCATCCCAAATCCTGAAGTTGAGATCCCTATCATCCCATATCCTTAAGTTTGAGATCCCTATTATCCCATATCCTCAAGTTTGAGATCCCTATCATCCCATATCCTCAAGTTTAAGATCCCTATCATCCCATATCCTCAAGTTTGAGATCCCTATCATCCCATATCCTCAAGTTTGAGATCCCTATCATCCCATATCCTCAAGTTTGAGATCCCTATCATCCCATATCCTCAAGTTTGAGATCCCTATCATCCCATATCCTCAAGTTTGAGATTCCTATCATCCCAAATCCTCAAGTTTGAGATCCCTATATCATCCCATATCCTCAAGTTTGAGATCCCTATCATCCCATATTCTGAAGTTTGAGATCCCTATCATCCCATATCCTGAAGTTGAGATCCCTATCATCCCATATCCTCAAGTTTGAGATCCCTATCACCCCATATCCTCAAGTTTGAGATCCCTATATCATCCCATATCCTCAAGTTTGAGATCCCTGTCAATGTTACCCCCCCCCCCTCAAGTTATCATCCTGTGACTATTCACAACAATATCAACTGAAAATCAACGACATCGCTACCCACCCACGCAAAGGTGAAAACAGCCGTCCAATGCCTTGGCGCTGTCAGCCGGCAAGCTCGCGCCAAATGCGGCCCGCACCTAACCAGCCTGTTGCCCCTAGTGATTCATCACTGCCAGTCTGGCGGCGACAGCAAATCCAACGATATAGACGACGAGTTAAGAGAATTTTGCTTAGCCTGTCTGGAGGCCTGCGTTCGCAGCTGTCCAAAAGAATCCGCCAGCTTCGTGCCCAAACTGTTGCCCCTCTGTCTGCAACTGCTGCGCTACGATCCCAATTATTCTTACGATAACGACGACAACGACGACGCGGCAATGCCGTCGGCCTACGACAATGACGACGAGCAGCAGGGGGCCAGCGACGACGATGACGAAGACGACGCTTATAGCGACGACGACGATTTGTCTTGGAAAGTTCGCCGCGGTGCAGCGAAGACCATACAGTGCTGCGTGTTGAACTATATGGATATGCTGCCCGAGTTCTACGATACCGTGGCTCCGGTGCTTATTCAGCGGTTTATTGGTGAGCTAAATGATAATTGTGTAATCAGTTTGTGCGAATTGGATGCTTGCTTCTCTGCTAATTGGAATCCCAATCTTGCACACGTCTACTAACTTGTGATTGTAGAATGTGTACATATTGTCATAGGGTGTGTACATCTCGGCATAGGGTGTGTACATCTCGGCATAGGGTGTGTACATCTCGGCATAGGGTGTGTACATCTCGGCATAGGGTGTGTACATCTCGGCATAGGGTGTGTACATCTCGGCATAGGGTGTGTACATCTCGGCATAGGGTGTGTACATCTCGGCATAGGGTGTGTACATCTCGGCATAGGGTGTGTACATCTCGGCATAGGGTGCATACACTCGGCATAGGGTGTGTACATCTCGGCATAGGGTGTGTACATCTCGGCATAGGGTGCATACACTCGGCATAGGGTGTGTACATCTCGGCATAGGGTGCATACACTCGGCATAGGGTGTGTACATCTCGGCATAGGGTGCATACACTCGGCATATGGTGTATACATGTGTAAACTGGGTGTGTACATGTGGAAATTGGGTACCTGAAATTTTACCATTATCTCTTCGTTAACACTTTTGTACAGAACGCGAAGAGAACGTCAAAGCGGAGGTGTTTCAGGCTTTCATCGCCCTACTGACTCAAACTCGCAATTTAAGCAGCATTACATCAGCGGCCGCCGCTGCTGCAGCCTCCTCTGTGCCATCGTCTGGTTCTGCCGACGATCGCATGGACATTGACGAATCCTCCCCAGCTAGACAGCTAGCAGGATTAGTGCCAGCCATTGTGCAGAATCTTCACCGAGCACTGCGACACCGATCTGTGCGAACTAGAAGCGGCGCCTTTCATATTCTGCGCGAACTGTGCGGCGTATTGCCAGGCTGTTTGAGCGTACACCTGGGCCACGTGCTGCCTGGCTTGCGATTCACTATCAAGTAATTGCTTTTGTGGCACTTTGTTAAACATTTCTATCTGGTTTACTTTCTTATAGTGTCTCTAGGGTCCACTACGAGCGTAGAGTCCGTCTAGAGGTTAGGATCTTAGATTAGTGTATGGACTAAACTGTCTATAGATATGTAAGTGTCTCTAGATTAACATGTCTGTCTGTAATTAGTTGTCTGTAGATTAGGTATTTGTCTGTACATGTGGATTAGGTATATTTTGTAGATTCTGTAGATTAAAGATTTGAGGCATCTGTCTATAGATTAAGGTGTCTGTCTGTAGGTTGGGGTGTCTTTAGATCGTGGTGTTGTCTGTAGATTTGGGTGTCTGTCTGTAGATTGTGGTGTCTGTAAATTGGGATGTCTGTCTGTAGATTGGGGTCTGTAGATTGAGGTATCTGTCTGTACATTGGGTTATCTATTGGGAGACTAAAGAAAGCATCTCTCCGAACGCATCTTATCCGATAAATGTGATGCGATATAGCTAATAAATCAGACAAATATGATAGTCAAATATTTTCAAATTTCCTAGGGTCATGACCTAACTTTTGGAGGAACTGGCGCCTTTGCCCCCACTTACATCTACTGATTAAACCACACAAAACATGACCATTGGATCGAAGTTTTTTCGTATAACATCTCAAAATTGTGCACGTATCATTATCATACTACTATTTATGTTACTTACTCATTTCATTGCAGCGACAAATCTGTGAACAACACAAAAATCGACGCCATACAATTTCTCAACACTCTGCTGCGAACTCACACGCCCGAGACCTTCTATTCGCATCTGCCAGTGATTCTCACCCTAGTGCTGGAATGCGTGAAAGATCCCTTCTATCGCATCTGCTCTGAGGCCTTATTGGCCGCCACCATCCTAGCAACTATTATTCGACCATTCGAACCGGCCGGGATTAGTCCATCGCCGGATCATCAGAAACTGACGTCTGTATTGTATCCGGAAGTTAAGCAGGTGCTTGTAGCGATTGACAAAGATCAAGAGGTTAAAGATCGGTCCATTTCGTGCGTGTAAGTTTTATCGTAGTTTATCCTGCCGATATGTATCGAAAAAGCATATAGAGGGCTGTTGGATTTCTGTATGTTTTCTTTTAAAACAAAGTTCCTTCGTGAGCACTTGTTGTTTGTCTCAAATTTTCCGAGCCTTATTTTTTATCTGGGGCGGTTCCTAGCCCCTCAAGCTCAAAATTGACAAGCTCAAAATTTCATACCTGTTATTAGCTTGAAACTTCCACAACCTTCATTTCACAATTTTCACAAAGTCAACGAAGTATTTATACCTACTTCCGCTAGCTCATAACTTCAGAATTATGACTCTTTTACATCAGAATTTGGGATCTTTCTAGCTTTGCATAAAGTCTCGAGCCTCGAGAAAGCGAGTCTAGTTATCCTTAAAATTTTGCCGATATGTATCGAAAATAAGCTTATCTGACACACTTGAATTTAGTATTTAACACCCAAACAAGATACAAAATTCAACAATTTGAATAGGATTAGATAGTTTCTATATTTTATTGTGCTTTTACCCCCCCCCCGCATTTCAGCGCTTCGATCCTGTACCACTCTGCCGACTGTCTTCAGGCCGAACTGCAGGACTGCCTAACAATTCTGTGCAACCGTCTGCAAAATGAAGTCACCCGACTGACTGCCGTCAAAGCTATCGACAAAATCGCCAAATCGCCGTTGAAAATTAATTTGTCCCCTATTCTTGTAAGTCAGATTGTTATAGATGATAATAAAATTATAAAAAAATGTTTTGGCAGCGGTGGGATTCGAACCCACGCCCTTTCGGACTGGTGCCTTAAACCAGCGCCTTAGACCGCTCGGCCACGCTACCTTGCCTAATGCGGCCGGCATTGAAGCCGTTTTATACCGCAAAATTAGCGCGCTTTGCTATCCGCGAACATTCCGCCTCTAGGTAGGGCCCAGGTGCCTTTCGTGGCGCCCAGGTGCCTTTCATGGCGCCCAGGTGCCTTTCATGGCGCCCAGGTGCCTTTCATGGCGCCCAGGTGCCTTTCATGGCGCCCAGGTGCCTTTCATGGCGCCCAGGTGCCTTTCATGGCGCCCAGGTGCCTTTCATGGCGCCCAGGTGCCTTTCATGGCGCCCAGGTGCCTTTCATGGCGCCCAGGTGCCTTTCATGGCGCCCAGGTGCCTTTCATGGCGCCCAGGTGCCTTTCATGGCGCCCAGGTGCCTTTCATGGCGCCCAGGTGCCTTTCATGGCGCCCAGGTGCCTTTCATGGCGCCCAGGTGCCTTTCATGGCGCCCAGGTGCCTTTCATGGCGCCCAGGTGCCTTTCATGGCGCCCAGGTGCCTTTCATGGCGCCCAGGTGTCTTTCATGGCGCCCAGGTGCCTTTCATGGCGCCCAGGTGCCTTTTGATGAATTTTTAATTTTGAAGCCATCATATCTGAAACAATTTCAGAACCAGTGCATCGAGACCATGGGTTCTCTACTAAGAAAAAATCAACGCTCGCTTCGCATACAAACTCTGCTGTGTTTGCAGACGCTGTTCTCAAATTATAGTGAGTCATTTTGGTGGTTTTTACTTACATGATTTCTGTAAAAAAAATCCATTTGATCAGTAGTATGTTTGGCAAATAAATTTCCTTTTTTATTTCATAGGCTCCCAGGTTAGCCAGCAGCAAATGCTCTGCATTATTGAGGAATTGCCGCCACTGATTAGCGGTATAGAAACGGACGTCGCTTCAAGTCAACAATCGGTTGCATTGACAACCGTTCTATTACAACGGGCCGGCGCTTTAGCAGCCGAGCCAATCAGATCTCGCGTATTGCCTGTGGCCTGCAGCCTAGCCTACAGTCATCATCTGCACGGCGGCGCTCTGGATGCTTTGTTAGACTTCTTTGGCCAGGCTGTGCTGCCGCCGCCTGCCGCCGCTTGCACGGACGGGCCCGAACTGTTGCAGACTCTGCTTCACGGCGAACGGGGACAGGTTAGTCGGGGTCTATAGCTGTCCGAGGTCTGTAGATTGTCTGTAGATTAGACTGTCCGGTATTTGATTGTCTGTAGATTAGACTGTCCGGTATTTGATTGTCTGTAGATTAGACTGTCCGGTATTTGATTGTCTGTAGATTAGACTGTCCGGTATTTGATTGTCTGTAGATTAGACTGTCCGGTATTTGATTGTCTGTAGTTTAGACTGTCCGGTATTTGATTGTCTGTAGATTAGACTGTCCGGTATTTGATTGTCTGTAGTTTAGACTGTCCGGTATTTGATTGTCTGTAGTTTAGACTGTCCGGTATTTGATTGTCTGTAGATTAGACTGTCCGGTATTTGATTGCCTGTAGATTAGACTGTCCGGTATTTTATTGTCTTTAAATTTGACTGTCCGGTATTTGATTGTCTGTAGATTAGACTATCCGGAACTGAGTTGTATAAAGTAGACTGTCCTAATTGCGGTGTCTGTAGATATGAGTGTTTACAATTTCGGGTGTCCGCAGTCATTAGACCCTAGTATCTATAGATCACGGTTCCTGACATCTATAGATTATCTGCCCTCTGTCCCGAATTCAACATTGTAGACATTTTTTGCCGCCCCGGTCACTGGCGCAATGCGCAACGAAGTGTACTTTAATTTGGCTAGGTGCGCCGCCCAAATCACTGTGCACTGCTCCGACTCGGCCAGGTCTGCTCTAATCCGCGACTGGATCGCTTTGGTAACAGCCCAGCAACAGTCCGCCGATAGTCGCAGACTGTTTGCCCTGCTCACTCTGGGCGAAATTGGCAAGCACGTGTGAGTAGTCTGGGATTTTGCTTTTTGTACACTTTGTGCTGTTGGGTTGGGTTAGCTTAGGCTGTGGGATGTGGGATCGGATTAGCCTAGATACTGGGTGTGGGATCGGATTAGCCTACTAAACACTGGGGGTGTGGGATCGGATTAGCCTACTAAAGATTGTGAGGTGTGGGATCGGATTAGCCTAGAGACTGGGGGGTGTGGGATCGGATTAGCCTAGAAGACTGTGGGGTGTGGGATCAGATTAGCCTAGAGACTGGGGTGTGGGATCGGATTAGCCTACAGACGGGTGTGGGATCGGATTAGCCTGTAGACTGTAGGGTGTGGGATCGGATTAGCCTAGAGACTGTGGGGTGTGGGATCGGATTAGCCTAGACTGTGGGATCGGATTAGCCTAGACTGTGGGGTGTGGGATCGGATTAGCCTAGACTGTGTGATCGGATTAGCCTAGACTGTGGGATGTGGGATCGGATTAGCCTGTAGACTGTGGGGTGTGGGATCGGATTAGCCTGCAGACTGTGGGGTGTGGGATCGGATTAGCCTAGAGACTGTGGGGTGTGGGATCGGATTAGCCTAGAGACTGTGGGGTGTGGGATCGGATTAGCCTAGAGACTGTGGGGTGTGGGATCGGATTAGCCTAGAGACTGTGGGGTGTGGGATCGGATTAGCCTAGAGACTGTGGGTGTGGGATCGGATTAGCCTAGAGACTGTGGGGTGTGGGATCGGATTAGCCTAGAGACTGTGGGGTGTGGGATCGGATTAGCCTACAGACTGTGGGGTGTGGAATCGGATTAGCCTAGAGACTGTGGGGTGTGGGATCGGATTAGCCTACAGACTGTGGGGTGTGGGATCGGATTAGCCTACAGACTGTGGGGTGTGGGATCGGATTAGCCTAGAGACTGTGGGGTGTGGGATCGGATTAGCCTAGAGACTGTGGGGTGTGGGATCGGATTAGCCTAGAGACTGTTGCAAACCGACCATTTGTTTTCAGCGACCTAAGCCCGCACCAGGACCTGAGCGAGGCGCTGTCAGCCGCATTCCACAATCCCCAGGAGGAGTGGCAGACTGGCGCGGCCGCAATCGCACTGGGCAAAATCTCCCTCGGCAATCTGGGCGCTTTCGTGCCCTACATTCTTAATAGAATTGGCGGAGTTAGCGGCAGTTCAGAGGCGCGCAATCATTATTTCATGTTGCACGCGCTTAAAGAGATTATCTCGCACGTGGCCGCCGCAGGCGCCGGCGCCAATTTTGCGCCATTGCAGCCGCACGTACCACAAATTTGGTCGCTACTTGAGCGCAGCGCTTTATCCACTGAGGAGGGAGCACGCAATCTCGTGTCTGAGTGTCTAGGCAAACTGGCTCTGCTAGACTCGGCTGGCCTGCTGCCTAGACTGAGCGAGCTGCTCACCGCCTCCGAGTGAGTGCAGGCTTACTTCTCTTATCTGCCTTTATTATCTGGTCTCTTTATTCTGGTCAGTATTAACCTTTAATTAAACTCTCGCATGTATATGCATAGTGTGTTTGCAAAGTACTTGGTGGCTCTTGATGGGTCATGGCCTCAGTGCCTGTACTCTAGAGATGATGGGTCATGGCCTCAGTGCCCTGTACTCTAGAGATGATGGATGCGTCATGACCTCAGTGCCTGTACTCTAGAGATGATGGATGCGTCATGACCTCAGTGCCTGTACTCTAGAGATGATGGGTCATGGCCTCAGTGCCTGTACTCTAGAGATGATGGGTCATGGCCTCAGTGCCCTGTACTCTAGAGATGATGGGTCATGGCCTCAGTGCCCTGTACTCTAGAGATGATGGGTCATGGCCTCAGTGCCCTGTACTCTAGAGATGATGGGTCATGGCCTCAGTGCCCTATCTACATGTAATAGATGATGAGTCATGACCTCGTGCCATACGATACGATTTGCACATGCATGCATGCATACACCCGTCAAATCCCTCCCCTATAAACATCCAGCGACTCGCCTCTAATGCTAAGCACAGTGCTCACCGCCATCAAGTTCTGCTTCATACCGCAAGCCCATCCAGCTGATCGACAGTTGAAAGCTTTGGTGCCTCGAATTATCGACTGTTTGGGCCACGCCGACCTCACGGTTAGACGGGCTGCCTTGGTCGCGATCAATACTGGCGTGCACAATAAGACAGCTCTGATTCGTGACCACTTGGACACTCTGCTGCCCAGAATCTACAAGGGCACGGCTGTTGACGAATCGCTGATTCGAGTCATCAATATGGGCCCGTTCTCGCATAAGGAGGACGCTGGCCTTGACCTGAGAAAGGTGACAATTTCTACTGAGTTTATACTGTACCAGCCTCCCAGATCCTCAGTTGCTGGGCCAGCCTCCCAGATCCTCAGTTGCTAAGCCAGCCTCCCAGATCCTCAGTTGCTGGGCCAGCCTCCCAGATCCTTGATGAAAACAGTGCAGTCTTGCCAATTGTCTCTTTCCAGGTGACATTCGAGTGCCTGTACACCCTCGTGGAGCACTGTGTGGACCGCATCGACCTGTTCACCTTCATCCAACACATCGAGGTCGGCCTAAAAGATGTAGCAGACATTCGAATCCTGTGCTTCCTCATCCTTGAGCGGTTGTGCAGCCGAGCGCCTAGCACGGTATTCGCCGCCACCGAGGCCCTCGTGCCAGCTATTCGGGCCACATTTGCCGAGAAATCCACGGAGAAATCCGTTAGAGCTGAATTAGACAAACAAATCGAACTGAAACACGCTGCTATGCGAGTGTTCCTGTGCTTAGCTAAACTTGGCGAATCCAAGGCTGTTCAGGATTGCACCCAGATGATCATGTCTGATAGAGGCGGCCTAACTGTCTCGGCTGCCCAGCAGCACCAGCTGCAGCTGCATCAGTCGGGCCAGCAGGGTCCACAGCAGCAAGTGGCCGCATCGTCTACGACTGTTGTTAGCCTCTACCAGCTATACCTTACCGTTGAAAAAGAGTTGGCCAGTCAGAATTGATTTTTGTTTAGTTTTTTATGGAAACAAATTACTTTAAATTAATTAATCGAGGCACTTGGAACTTCTCTGAGGCCCCTTTTGAATGGGCGACACTGTTTAGTGTATTTAGAAGTCACCTGTGAACGAATGGTTCATTTAGAGGTCCCTGTAGAACGGATGGTTCATTTAGAGGTCCCTGTAGGACGGATGGTTCATTTAGAGGTCCCTATAGGACGGATGGTTCATTTAGAGGTCCCTGTAGGACGGATGGTTCATTTAGAGGTCCCTGTAAGACGGACGGTTCGTTTAGAGGACCCTGTAGGACGGATGGTACATTTAGAGGTCCCTGTAAGACGGACGGTTCATTTAGAGGACCCTGTAGGACGGATGGTACATTTAGAGGTCCCTGTAGGACGGATGGTTCATTTAGAGGTCCTTGTAGGACGGATGGTTCATTTAGAGGTCCCTGTAGGACGGATGGTTCATTTAGAGGTCCCTGTAGGACGGATGGTTCATTTAGAGGTCCCTCTAGGACGGATGGTTCATTTAGAGGTCCCTGTAGGACGGATGGTTCATTTAGAGGTCCTTGTAGGACGGATGGTTCATTTAGAGGTCCCTGTAGGACGGATGGTTCATTTAGAGGTCCCTGTAAGACGGATGGTTCATTTAGAGGTCCTTGTAGGACGGAGGGTTGATTTAGAAGTCCTTGTAGGACGGAGGGTACACTTAGAGGTCCTTGTAGGACGGAGGGTTCATTTAGAAGTCCTAGAAGGTCCTTAATGTTTTAAAAGTCCTACGTTTACTGCGAATTGTTATCTCGGAGTTGAGTTCGGTAGCCTGTTCGTGTTGGATCGGAAAGGAACGAAGTTGATATTCAATTTATCAAGAAGTCAAACTTTGAAAAGGTATCTATTTAGCTAAGATTATGTTTGTATGTTTGTGTTTCACAAAAATAATTTATGAAAGTTTTCTAAATAATATTACATACCTGTCCGTTGATTTACTATGTACCCACTAGCAGCTAATTAATTATATCTTGATTGGGTATCTTTTTAGAATAATAAAAATAGTTGGTGTTAATTTCTCTACGTCTCTTCCCCCAATTGCTTGGTGGTATCTATCTTGTTAATTTTCAATGGCCGTTAATCAGTAAAATAAAATAAAAGCTTATTTATGCTTAACGTTTCAAACAAAACTATAATTTGCTTGTGTGTTTATCTTAGCTTTTTCAGCGTGTTTCGAACTTCTTTGATATCATTTTTAAGCGGCACATCTCTTCTTTCCAATGAGTTCAGTCCCGTGTATTTTGGTCATTTCTTTCAAACGTTATGCCACTGATAGTCTTACAGTAAAAGTTTAAAAGAAATATAAAAAGCGATGTTTTGTCCTCAAAGAAACGAATTGTAGTCATTCATCATCACCATCAACTTTCAATGCAGCCTTCTCAACATAGTCTTCACCTGTAGCAACACACTTCTCATCTCTTGAGCATTTCATACCTTTTGACTTCTTTCGATTTCACACTCATGATGGTTAAGCATGACTAAGCAAAATTTCGCAAGGTACAAAACAGTGAAATTTGCGTACAAGTGACATGACAGAGTTGATAAAATACTCAACACAGAAGGGGGTGGACAGTAAGAGAGGGATGTACTGTACACTGGCGCATAGAGTGGCGACTTTTCAATGTTGCTGAGTATACCTCGTGCTTGCAGCTGCTACTGTTTTTGCCCTGGTATTAAGGGTCAGAACTTTACGGATACCCCTCGTAGAAAATAATTTGCAAAAGTCCATGCGTAAATAGGAATTTTTATGCTGAAAAAGTTTAACGCTTCATTCTCCGTAATATATCCGCCTCCTAAAATTTTCCAAGAAACGTAGTTTCGCATTCCATTCGAGTAGTTGTGCTTGTACTGTACATGAAGATTTGGGTACATGCTAGGCTTAAAAAGGCCGAACCCATCAGTACATGTATAGCCATGATTGCAGAGATGCTAAAATCGTAGCTTATTAGAGAGTACGATCCTTATATTCACTTTCGTTATACGATGCCCTCAATGGAGAATTTGTTAACAATGCCATGCTGCCATGGCTGGAAAGAAATGAGTGTGACGGTATTAATTAACAAATAGTCCCTCATTTTCATTTCCCCACCCCCTCTCACTTTCGTTTTACGATGCATTCTTTACAAATTCTCCATTCAGGGCATCGTATAGTATAACGAAAGTGAATATAAGGATCGTGCTCTCTAGTAAGCTACGATTTTAGCATCTCTGCAATCATGGCTATACATGTACTGATGGGTTCGGCCTTTTTAAGCCTAGCTTCGGGCCTCAGAATTCAGAAATGAATCACTTAGAACTCTGGCCTCACTCCTGTCAGATGGTCAGCCATCTGACCAGATGGTAGCTAGATTGTGGGCGAGCAGCAAGGTCCTATAGCTTGGAGAGGACAGCGAGAGACAAGCAGGGAGAATTTGAAAGGTAGAGATTAGCTAATCCGCAGATTAACTAACCTGCTGCCACCAGTCCGTGCGCCCCGGCTCACCAAACCGGAGCTATCGAAATCGGACTTCCGACTAGAGGGGCACTGCACTTACCTGCCATCTAGTGCCTTTTAGCTGTCTATCTCGAAGTCATAGCCGAATAGAAGGGACGCTGCTGGGACTAAGATCGCATTGGCCATGCAGAGACAGAGAGGACTTCTGCAGGGGGTTCTTGCGCTGGCGAGCCTTCATACACTACTAAATGTACTATTTCATTACCAAATTCCCAGAAGTACATGTATAAGTACACGTGACTGCACGCTTTTGGCACTAAATGTGTTAACACGTCGACAGATAGCGATGATGTAGATGTATTGTTACTTTTGGAGACCTTCAGACTAATACTTATTTCGTTTTAGCCGCTTAGCTGCTTGAGACCGCGCGAAAGCGCCAGTCTGGCACTTAATTTGCATGCTTAACATATGATTTCTTAGATCGACTGATTGACTGGGAACTGTGCCGCTTCCGGTCCACCGTGACCTCTGCCTCTAGATTTAGCCGCTCATTTCAGCTGGCATTGCGAAAAAGAATGAAAACGCTAAGTCTTTGACGTCCAGATTTAACTTTCTCACAAATTAATCCGCAATCCTAAACACTTTAGATTGAGTTAGAGCAAATGGCTACTTTTAATATTAACTGACACTTCTGCCTCGAGATTGGCACACAAAAGCAAGTAAGCAAAAGTGCAACTCCTATCAGACTACCTAGGAAGGGGTCAGACAAAGGGTGCACCCAGTTGAGCAGGTCAAGAGAGCCTCTCACCAAACCAATCAGAGGACCTATCTGCCGGTAGCCAAGGGATCCGCAGAGACCGAAGCGCTCAGATGGGATGCTGCTGCTGATCTTAACTGACGAGTGCCGCCGTTACTCTTCACTTGCCGGTTGCTGTTGCTGCTCTTAGATCACTGCCGGGAGATATCGCGATGATGCTTCTCAGGGGGAACTTAGCTGCTGAAGCCGAAGCTTCCGGGGGAAGGGGGACCAGATGCCAAAGGGGCAGCCGGAACAAGACACCAGCAAGTCCAGAAACACCCGAAGGGTCGGGAAAGCAGAAGGTCCCAGGGTGTCCGAGGACGCTTTACTCGAGCGCGGGTCGAGTTGCCGCCTTTTATAGCTCTCACGCGGCCGATTTGTTATAATGCACGCCTAATTTTCCGATTGGCTGAGAGCTTTTGTTAAAATAGGCGCCGAATTTTCTGATTGGTCGAGCCGGGGGCAGTCAGGTCGACTCTGATTGGCTGAGCTCAAGACCCCAAAACCTACCCCACCAGGTGGCCTTCAGACCCCAGGGAAGTTGACAGGTGCGGTCATAAATCATAAGCAAAACATAATAAAAGTCACTTGTCTAGACATCCTGGCGCCAAAAGTGACAGCAAAACGCCCATAAATCCAAGGAGAAAGCAACAGAGCGAGTGGGGAGAAAGCTGGAAAGACCTCTTTGACCCAGACAGGCTGGAGCCCAAAGTGACAGCTAGACGGCCATAAATCGCTGAGAACAGTAAAAAAGCCTCAAATCTGGGGGTCAAAACGAGGTTGAAAACGTTCCTCCCAGACCTCCCAGACTTTGTCGCCTGTCTAGACTGTTGGAGGTCAATCCATTTCAAACCCAGACAGTCTGACCTTCAAAGGTGCGTAAAAAAACATTGAGTTTCTAACATAACTAATAGTAATGGCATAAATTAGTATAGAACTTAGCCTAGATGAGAGATGGAGAGGAATTCCTAAGCTAGCCTACTGACAGTAGGGGAAAAGCGCATCGAAGCAAAATGTGCGGTTCTAAGATTGAAAAAAGGTGCGTCCTCATCAGTACGTCTATTTCAATTCTCACTATTTTCCATTGGGTATAGCGAAATTGACGCAAAATGCGAGTATCGTAAAACGAAAGAATGCCAATTTTGTGATGCAAAAAGTCATTTTTCCTATCTTCGCGCGGTGCATTTTTTCCAGGAAATCGACCAAAAAAATGGTTCCTATAGTCATTTCGTCATCGGGGTGTCTGGGGTGACCACCGCGACTACTAGGGTCACTTCGTCATCTTAATTAGCATATATGCACTACCTGAAGAGAGTCATTTCGTCATCAATAGTTCCAACTTCCAAGTGAATTAATGTGGCAATTAATTAAACATTTACTTGGAATCCTAATGAATTCCTAGTCATTTTGTCATCTCGATTGATAAAACCTGTCGATCGATCGGTTCTGCTTGCCGCAGCTTATAGTTAATAAAAACAAAAAATCTAGTTTACACTAATTCGAATCTAACACTGACCTCAATGGACTTCGTAATTGCTGCACTTTCCCATGGAATTAGTGTTAGTGTTAGTTAGTTACATGTTAGTTACAAATTACAATGGTGCTTAAAATGACGCCATTAAGTTGGTGAAATGTACATGTACTATTGTGTGGGGCGAACATTGATGGAGTTAGAAAGTCAAGTGTCTTCCAGAGACCAGAGTGGAAGACGAAGTATAAATTACATTTACATCACGTTATATAAAGTGGCTGGAAAAGCAATCGATTATAGAACAGGTCGGTTATAAGGGCCAGAATTGGGGCCCAGTAAAAACTGAAGGGGCAACATCATATCGAATTAAGTTTTTTAATTATTGTAAAAGCAAATTTTCTCCGAAAAGTAAAAATGACATCCAAGAATTAGCGAGGCAACGTGATCAGCTGACAAGTTAAACTGCAAGTTTACAGGTGCTTTTTGGCCGCTCGGCTTCTCGAGTCCGGTTGGCAACTCGTACCAGCTTATTATTTATTCCTGGAACTTCTGGTCCTGCTCGAACTTCGTTGTACTCCAAAAGTGTTTCCTCTATTGCAGCTGCAGTAGTAATAAAGGGACTATTATTATGCCAACTTAAGCTCATAAAGTAGAGGTCCCTAATCCCTTTGCTTATTCTGCCCTATCCTAAGTCAAATTTTCATCGCTTTGTTGCCAAATCCAGCTTCCTACTATAGTGTCATGGTGATGAGCAGAAGACATCATTTGTGTACATAGGTTACACGGGCTCCATGCACTACTAGCCCCAGCTTTGAGCTTAAGTTGATCCAGGCCGTTTGATTCTTTTGTCGTGTAATTTGGTGGCTCATTTGATGAGTGTGAATGAGCCTTAATGTGTAAATTAAATGCAATAAATGCACTATATTTTAAATTGTTTCTATGTAGGATCTTTGGCAGTCCAGTAGTATACAGACCAGTGTTCAACTACCAGCTTAAGCAAACATTAGAGATAATTCAAGCCTGCAAAAGCTGAAAACTAAGTAAAGAGATTTTCATTGTTTCTCTTACAGCTCTTTAGCAATTAAAAATTATTAATTCGATTTCATACAACACGTATGCAGTCAAAATTCAGACCTGTAAGCTGGTACCAAAAAATGTTTTTCCTATCATGATGTACGTGTACGGGTTACTTTGTTTTTTTATGTATATTTGCTGTGTTTTACTGTTGTTTAAGCTTATTTACTTCTACATGTAGCAAAATCATATATACTAAAAATTAAGTGTACTAAAGGTGATACCAGACATGGACATTCTAGCAGTGCAGGCTATTAAGGTTTTGGGCTTGGCCTATGCATTAAATATTTATATTGTATACATGAAACTAGTAAAAGAGTGTATTATTGCACATTCAAGTTGATAAAAATTTGCGATTTTTTTTCATTTAATTGTCATCAAAAATATTTCATCCGTCAAGCCGTCCACATAAAAATTAGTATACGTCTTCTGTACAGTGTTACAAGTATTGATGTACTAAAACATTATTGGCCTATAACATTTTCATATACCCTGCAGAAAGTGGTATTTAAAAAAACATCTTAAAATTATTCCATTTCATTATTAACTAGAAGGCCAACGTAAAATTACAATCATATTTCAAAACTTTCTAAAGTCTCATATTTTCCGGCATCGTTAATTTTAACGACAATCGTGAAAGTTCGTGAACAAGTTTGCTGTTCCTCACCTAAATTTGAATTACTATCGCTCTTGTCTGAATGGACTTCTTACTGCAGATATCCTGAAGTAAGTCTTTCAATTTGTGAATTGTAAGTAAAGTATTTTTATTACTGCTATCATATTTGTTGAATTTGTTCCAAATTATTATTTCTTGCTTTTAATTCAGTTCCTTTTATTTATTCCTAAACTAAGGTAGTTTAACAACAGCATTGAATCAGAATGGCGCCGTCTCCGAAAATTCACGTCAACATCGTGGTCATTGGCCATGTCGACTCTGGAAAGTCTACTTCCACTGGCCATCTGATCTACAAGTGCGGTGGCATTGACAAGAGAACTATCGAGAAGTACGAGAAGGAGGCACAGGAGCTTGGCAAAGGCTCGTTCAAGTACGCATGGGTGCTCGACAAGCTGAAGGCCGAGCGTGAACGCGGTATCACCATTGACATTGCTCTGTGGAAGTTCGAGACTGAGAAGTACTACGTCACTGTCATCGACGCCCCTGGCCACAGGGACTTTATCAAGAACATGATCACCGGTACCTCTCAGGCCGACTGCGCCGTGCTGATCATTGCTGCTGGTGTTGGCGAGTTCGAGGCCGGTATCTCGAAGAACGGTCAGACCCGCGAGCACGCTCTGCTGGCTTACACCCTCGGTGTAAAGCAGATGATCATCGGCGTGAACAAGATGGACTCGACCGAGCCGCCGTACTCCGAGGCCCGCTACAACGAAATCAAGAAGGAAGTGTCCGCCTACATCAAGAAGGTCGGCTACAACCCGGATGCGGTCGCTTTTGTGCCCATCTCTGGCTGGCACGGAGACAACATGATCGAGGAGAGCAACAACATGTCCTGGTTCAAAGGATGGAGCATCAAGCGCAAGCTGCCCGGCAAGAAGGAGGAGACCACCACCGAGGGCAAGACCCTGATCGAAGCTCTGGACGCGATCATTCCGCCAGAGCGACCCACCGACAAGCCGCTGCGTCTGCCGCTACAGGACGTGTACAAGATCGGCGGTATCGGTACCGTTCCGGTCGGTCGCGTCGAGACTGGCATCTTGAAGCCCGGCATGGTCGTGACCTTCGCACCACAGATTCTCTCGACTGAGGTCAAGTCCGTCGAAATGCACCACGAGCAGCTGGCCGAGGCTGTACCTGGTGACAACGTAGGCTTCAATGTGAAGAACGTGTCTGTGAAGGACATCCGTCGTGGCAACGTGTGCGGTGACTCTAAGAACGACCCGCCTAAGGAGACTGGAGACTTTATTGCTCAGGTGATTATTCCGATGATTTTATATTTTTTCGTTTCGATTGCAACATTTATTATCACCACACTTAAAGACACGGCGGCCGTGAGGTTAGAGCTTATAGACACGGCGGCCGTATCCGTACTATATAGAATGCGTCTCACACTAGAGACAGCAGCCGTTCTTACTATTGAATGAGTTCACTTTCAAAGACGCGGAGGTAGGCCGTGTTCCTAATATAGAATCCATTTGACATTAAAAAGACAGCGGTGGTCTCTATTGTCAAAATTTAAAGCAACGGTACCATGTGTTTTTACACAGCGACGTGCCTTTAAGCTCCAACATTATAGACACGGAAGCCGTTTCTATAAGTAGTAAGGTAAAGTATGTTATTTTATTATTAAATAAAATTAAAAATGACTTAAAAACTTTAAACTTGTATTATCGGCTAGGTATATTCGGTGATTATACCTACCGAGAAACCATTTTTAGTATAATGGATACCATTATACTTCCTAATTATAGCTATAATCAATTATATTATTTGATTTCCTTTTTAAAACTTGGGGTCTGGCTAGTTGATTTGACCAGTTAACCTTGTCTGATCCTAGCCTTTGCAGTTTTTTTGCTTAGTATAAGTAATTCCATATATTAAGCAACTCTGCAGACTCCTAAATTATTGCAGCTGCAGTATCTATTTGCTGCGCTCAGGCCTGTATATTCCTTTTCCTCTTTAGCCTTATATGGGCTATGAATAGTTGGATAAACCATGCAGGTCACAGCTCACAAATCATTGGATGTTTACTGAAGAATGCGAGGGTAGGGGGCAGATGTCTACTGAAGGATAGGAGGAATCATACTGCGTGTTTTAATACCCCATTTACAAAATTAGGTTTTAAATTAGTGTTCCGCCGTAGCTACGGCTACAGGATCCTACTGAAAATATGGTAAAATTGGTGTCTGCCTAAGGCAGCTACGAATACGCCTACCGTAGACAGCTGCCCTTATGGCTACGTAATATGGTAGTTGCAGTCACATTCCGTAGATTTCCGTAGCTGCAGTTGTAAATATAAAAAATTATAAAATATATATCAACACTAAAACAGAGAGTAAAACAAACACTGGTAAACTGTATCATGTAATTCAAAACTTATAAGTTATACCTAATACAGTGCAGCAAAACACGAGAAAAAGCTCCATCTATATACTACTAAGTGATTTTCAGTAGTAGAATAGATAAAATGTAATCTTACGAAGGCAATCGAGTGTTTCAGTTTCTACCTTAATTTGCAGTCATTTAAGTACCAGTATGTCTTCCTCATTAAGGGTATTTTATTTCACCAGACAATCGAAACTATGGCTACGGGAATATAGTAAAATTGGGGTCCCTACGGCCACGGAATAGCGAAAACTGGAATAAGCCGTAGTTTTTCTTACTACCCCCTAAGCCCGAATTTTGTTTGTTCTGTATATCACAAGTATTAAAACTATTTCTTTGCAACTCCGCAGGTCATCGTGCTGAACCACCCCGGTCAGATCCAGCCCGGCTACGCTCCCGTGCTCGACTGCCACACCGCTCACATCGCCTGCAAGTTCAGCGAGTTCCTCAAGAAGATCGACAGGCGCAGCGGCAAGGAGCTCGAGGACTCTCCGAAGATCCTGAAGAGCGGCGACGCCGCCATGATCAAACTGATCCCCTCCAAGGCCATGTGCGTGGAGCCCTTCGCCCAGTACCCGCCTCTGGGTCGCTTCGCCGTGCGCGACATGAAGCAGACCGTGGCCGTGGGCGTCATCAAGGAGGTCAACAAGAAGATCGTCGAGGGCAAGGCGACCAAGGCTGCTCAGAAGGCTACTGGCAAGAAAAAGTGAATGACCCGCACCTGTGTAATTCTGGAGGCGTTGCAGTTAACTGAACTATTTGGAATGCTCCATTGTCGATTAATAAAGAATGCAAAGTTAAAGTTGCGAGACTTGTTTGTTTGGAAATTCCTGTCTCGATTTGTTTAATTTCTTTGTGTTTCAATCTATTTGTTGCTAGTGTTTCCTGACTAGAGAGTAAAGCCCGAACTTCAAAAATGTGGGCGAGTATAGGCTGCATAATGAAGTAGCCAGTTAATTGCAATGACTTAACAATTCATTTATTCATATTAGCTCGTACAAAGGGGGCGGGAACTGAAAAGTTGAGAGGCTGTACTTACTTTTTAATAACATTGCTTGGTAAGCATTACCTGAAGCAGTTTTTACCACAGACTAAGTGGCTGCAAAGGAACACTAACTCGTTAAATTAAATTAAATTTTTACTCCCTAAATTTGAGCTGTCTTCTGTTCAATTTCAACCAATAACTTGGAATCTCGGTAAAATTCTGAATCATCCAATTGTCAGTACTGTAATTATTATTAGTGCCAAAAACGGTACACGTCAACTTTGGGCTAGTATCAGCGAAATGTACTACTGTTAATCCAGAATGCAGAATTGTTGATTCCTTTTAGCTAAAGAGAATAATCTGCAATGCAGGTTTTAGCATACTTGTATACAAAATCCTAGCCTGCTGTGCTTGTACAGGATCGACCGTGGATTTTGCTGAATCATTCTGCAGCGAACTGCTGGTTTTTGGCCCGAAGCTTTAATTTGTTCATTGCTCTGCTGCCCCACTGAGTGAGCGCCCTTCAACTCCCACTCCCCCTTTCCTAAACCACTCATGCACAACCTTTGCACCGCGGCGCGGCCACGCAAGCTACTGCAGCAGCAAGACTTCATGCCTCTTTCCATTAGTACAAGACTATAGCTAATGTATAGTCTGCATGTAGTGCAATCAAAGCCATGCAATATTTTCCGTTCAGAAATTTTACACGATATTCACGTGTTTAATGTGATAATAAGTAAACAACAGTGTTTAAAATTATAATTAACACGTAAATTGTACGTTCATTCTTGCAGAAATCAGTTCCGGCCGAACATTAAGTCAAGTTTTGAAACTTGTTTTGAAATTTTTACAATTTGTATTGCAAGAGAGATCGAGAGCTGTAAAGATTCTTATTATACTGTTAGCAGAAGAATATTTATGCGTCACGCGGGTTGAGAGTAATTTGAGTGAGTCAACGCGGGTTCCACGCCCTGGCTGCAGCTGGGTCTGTATAGGCTCAACGCTTTCAGTCAGTATAAGGAAACGATTTGTCTGCCAAAGTTAAAATAGACGCGCCATTCTCCTATATTTCTACTACACACACTATATGTAGTAGCGCAAAAAGGATTTTTTATTAAAATAAAGAATACCAAGCCATTTTTCCGCCCGTCGAACTACCATCTCCCCGATCCTGACAATAATTTTTTGCTGCGCCGGAACGGAGCAACGCAGGCACACGAAATTCAAGAACTCGGGCCAACTTTTTGTTGTGCACCTTCTCAAACAAAAATCAAGTCGCCAGCCCTCCGTCAATCAGCACTGCGCCTCAGTACAGCCTTGCCAAGCCTCCAAATTTCATCAGCACGTCGACCACATGTGTCTGCATCAGCTCTGACTTCATTGGTCACTGGCCTTCACCAAGGCGAAGCTTCTGGACCTTCAACAGATACGGCACCATGCAGGAGACTATTATGGACACGCTGTTGCAAAATTCTCTAGTTTCGCCTATCAAGCCTCGACAGCGGGCAAATCTCAACTGCTGGACATCCTCAGCTAGTCTCTCAAGCATTCAGTCATCACCCGCGGACGCCGTCGGCGCCTTCAAGAAGACAAAAATATACGACTAAGGAGACCCAAAAAAAGATTTTTTTATTTTTTTAGCTATTAGTTACTTTTACTTGATCTTGAGTCCATGCAGATAATTTGATGCATTTTGATATTTTTTCTCTTGGCGAAAAATCGGTTCAACTAACTAATTACGTCATCACGTTTACGTCATCACGTCGGGTGATGATAGACTGTTTGAGAGTCTAGCTGAGAATGACCAGGAGTTAAAGTTTGCCTATTATTAATGCTTGATCAGCGAAACTAGAGAAATTTATTTCAGCAGGGTGTTCATAACCTGGCGCCACCTGTTGAAGGTTCCGACAACGGCGTCGGGGTGACGACGGAATGCTTGAGAGACTAGCTGAGGATGTCCAGCAGTTGAGGCTTGCCCACTGTCGAGACTTGATTGGCGAAAATTAGAGAATTTTCAACAACGTGTCCATAGTCACATGGTGACACCTGTTGAAGGTGCCGACGGCGTCGGGGTGACGATGGAATGCTTGAGAGACTAGCTGAGAATTTCTAGCAGTTGATATTTGCCTATTATTAAAGCTTTATTGTCCATTCATTAAATTATTAAATGAATTGCCCATTCATTTTTTCTTTTGTCCCGGCCTCAATTCCTCCAGGCCTACTAACGCGCAGAATCTCAAGGTGCGTCAAATGCAAGTTAACCAAAGTGACAAGAAGCTTTACACCTTAGAGAGTATGGCTCTCTGATTTTGCTTTTAGGGACGATCGACACCACTAATTGATTCACCTGCCCCAGTGGCCAGATGTGCAACCGACAGCTCAGCCGCAGCTATTGCGCGGCGCATCTGAAGGCTGCGTACGGCTGTTCAGTCCAAGGACTCATTGATGGTACCCATTTCCCATTGACCCATTGAGCTCAGTGTCTTGCTCAATCGGACACAAAAATTATTCCGAGTGGGAACGAGAAAGGAACACCCGACCTTCAATCTTGGACATCTTTGGCTAGCTTTCAAAGCCGACTGAAAAATTGATGAAACAAGTTCTTTTGAATTTTTTCTGACTTGAAGATAAGTCTTACACCATGCATGTTGTTCTCAATCTCCAAATTTTTAACAAGGCTTTGGCAAAAATTTTAAGAGATTTGATAAAATCTATATATTCCACAGTTTGTCGCAGTGTTCATGAAGAGTGCTCATCGTGCCTCTCAGATGGTGTTCCCATCAGCATCAAACGCGAATCATTTCGTCGCTTTTTATTTGAAAGCTTGAGAGGCTGCTAGAGAGGCTGCTTTGAGGCTGCTTTGAGGCTAGAGAGGCTGCTTTGAGAGGCTGCTAGGGGGAATTCGATCCGATCTCCCTGTTCTGTCACTATCCATTGTTGAACAGGTTAGAGACCTAATAGGGATTCAGTGGTTGCTATGCCCTTCATAAGCCCAGTTAACCAATAGACTTCCCGTATACCGTATCAATATACTCAAGCCAAGCGTTTGTTCATGTTCATGGTGCTTGACTGGGTGCTGCGGACTTCTCTCCCTTCTAACGACGACGCGGCTTCCTGCTGCAGCAACGCATGAGTCGACGCCAATTCTGGAAAGGCGGCTCAGCGTGCTTGGCTACGCCGACGATATCGGCCTGCTCGATGCTGTCTTCGACGACCATCGAGGGCGCCCAACGCCAGCTGGACCGGCTGGTGAGCTTTGCGGCGAGCGTCGGCCTGGTGGTCAACACGCAGAAGACTGTCGTGCTCTGCGTGCCGGATGATATCGAGGCTGCAATATCGAGGCGCCGACGGACAGGTGATGGAGCTTCCGTGCTGTCAGCAGTTCGTCTGGTGCCTGACGTTCGCGAGGACTCGACGTCGCCATGGACTTGCCTGAGCTGCTTTCCGTTCCGTGAGGGTCGTCCTGCAGTCCGAGGCCCTGCCCGATCGCAAGAGGGCGGCGTTGTTCCTGGCGGTGATCCAGACCGTCCTGGTGTACAACGCCGAGACCTGGACGCTGACAGATTCGCTCGAACAGCTGGTCGATGCGGCGCACGCTGGCCTGACAACGTATTTTGTGGTTGTTGTTGTTTTCGTTGTTGTTCATGTGCCCGATGTTATACTCTTTACCGTCGTCATTTGCACCCATAAAATCTGAAGTGTAAAGTACATAAAACATCTGCTCATGTGTGGTTCTTGATAAGAGATTCAAATTTTTTCACGAAATCTACAGCACTCAGTGAATCAATTGCAATTTCGACATTGAATTCGAGTGCTTGGAGTCAAGTCAGGAGTGCTACTTGCTATTTCGAACTCTGTGCACCTAACAGTTATACTGTTATCTGACCATGGGGGCCCAAGTGCGGCACCTGGCACAAACCGATGTTGAGCAGAGACAATGGACATCATGTAGTGCAGTGCAAACACAATGTGCAGTGTATGTACATTGTGCAGATTTGTTATAGTTTTACATATTGTTTGTAGCACAATAAATATTTTTTCATTTAAAAAATATTTTTGAGGCTAGCTGGAAATAACATATTTATAACTAAATTTAATTTTTTGCAGCCTGCACTCTCAAAACAGTGTTAAGAACGAAAATGGCGAATTCTGCTCGGAGGCTGTGCTCTTCTCAAAAACAAGTTATTTACAAAGACTAAATGCAGTTTTTTGACTAAATGATATATAAAGCGTGTGATATTTCAGTTGCATAGAACTCTGCACCAACGCCTAAAGGCAAGCTACAAACTGAAAATCCCAGCAATAAATACAGATAAAAGCTTTCTTAGAATTTAGATTCCGGATTTCAAGAATCATGTCAGCGACAAAGGGTAAGGTGCTGATCGTGTCTACACTAGCTCGGTAGGAAAGACTAGACTGGACTGCATCAGTTCCAGAGACTGGACTGCATCAGTTCCAGAGACTGGACTGCATCAGTTCCAGAGACTGGACTGCATCAGTTCCAGAGACTGGACTGCATCAGTTCCAGAGACTGGACTGCATCAGTTCCAGAGACTGGACTGCATCAGTTCCAGAGACTGGACTGCATCAGTTCCAGAGACTGGACTGCATCAGTTCCAGAGACTGGACTGCATCAGTTCCAGAGACTGGACTGCATCAGTTCCAGAGACTGGACTGCATCAGTTCCAGAGACTGGACTGCATCAGTTCCAGAGACTGGACTGCATCAGTTCCAGAGACTGGACTGCATCAGTTCCAGAGACTGGACTGCATCAGTTCCAGAGACTGGACTGCATCAGTTCCAGAGACTGGACTGCATCAGTTCCAGAGACTGGACTGCATCAGTTCCAGAGACTGGACTGCATCAGTTCCAGAGACTGGACTGCATCAGTTCCAGAGACTGGACAGACTCAAGCGGTATATTGTAATATACATGTACTATCAAGCCTTCTTCAGGTAAAGCTGCATTCGAAAATCTTTACTTGCTGATTTCCAGCTATCCGTGTCGTCACTGTTCTGCTGTTGCTAAGCTGCGCGTTTCACCGCTGTGGCAGTCATGAAAGCTGTGAGTCATACCCGCCATGGGGTTGAGTAGGCAGTGCATGTACAGTTACTAGTTAGGTGTGTTTTCAGAGTTTCACTTTGAGAACTTCTCTATTGGTCTCTGGGGGTCAAAGCGTTTTGGGAGCTAAACTTTGGTCTTTGAGGGTCAACTGGAGGTCAATCGGAAACAGGTCTTTGAGTCTGGAGGTCAATTGGAAACAGGTCCTTGAGGGTAAACTGGAGGTCAATTGGAAACAGGTCCTTGAGGGTAAACTGGAGGTCAATTGGAAACAGGTCCTTGAGGGTCAACTTAGTGGATCAGAAAGTCCCTGGGTCAACTGGGGGGGGTCAAATCGGGGTCAAGATATGTTTCGAGGTTACATTCGATTGCTACAATGTCCCACAGACTGCAGCGGACTGCAGAATGTGTCAGCAACTGAGGCCGGAGGGGACATCGTCAGTCACGCCAGTGGCGCTCACTGCTCCTGGTTCATTCGGGCCCCAGCCGGCAAAATCATAGTGGCCTGGTTCACCTCTCTTGACCTGGAAGAATCTAGCGAACAAAACGACAGCGTCTCTCTGTTTGACGGGTCCCCGAAGCCTTTCAAATTGCTGAAGGTGGTCAATAAACTTCAGCATACCGGCTTCATTTGGCCGCCAAGATCTTGGCCGGAGCCTCCCATCTCTCCGAGATTCGTTTCCAGCTCGAACCTGATGACTGTGAAGTTCCAGTCGGGAAACGGAAGCACAGAACGGAAAGGATTCAGACTGCACTTTGAGCTCAGCCACTCGCGTGAGTCAGGGTGGCGCCATTCCATACTTGTCAGGGTGGCGCCATTCCATACTTGTCAGGGTGGCGCCATTCTATAGTTGTCAGGGTGGCGCCATTCCATACTTGTCAGGGTGGCGCCATTCCATACTTGTCAGGGTGGCGCCATTCCATACTTGTCAGGGTGGCGCCATTCCATACTTGTCAGTATGGCGCCATTCTATAGTTGTCAGGGTGTCGCCATTCTATAAATTGCCATGAGTGGCGCCATTCCATAGTTGTCAGGGTGGCGCCATTTTATAGTTGTCAGGGTGGCGCCATTTTATAGTTGTCAGGGTAGCGCCATTCTATTTTTGCCAGGGTGGCGCCATTCCATAAATTGCCATGAGTGGCGCCATTCTATAGTTGTCAGAGTGGCGCCATTCCATAAATTGCCATGAGTGGCGCCATTCTATAGTTGTCAGGGTGGCGCCATTCTATAGTTGTTGGGGTAGTGTCAGGGAAGCACCATTCCATAGTTCTCAGGGTGGCGCCATTCCATAGTTGTCAGGGTTGCCATTCCACAGGTGGCGCCATTCCACCCTGAGAACTGGGTTGTCATGAGTGGCGCCATTCTATAGTTTTCAGGGTAGTGCCATTTCATAAATTGGCATGAGTGGCGCCATTCTATAGTTGTCAGGGTGGCGCCATTTTATAGTTGTCAGGGTGGCGCCATTCCATAAATTGAAGAGTGGCGCCATTCCATAGTTCTCAGGGTGGCGCCATTCCATAGTTGTCAGGGTTGCCATTCCACAGGTGGCGCCATTCCACCCTGAGAACTGGGTTGTCATGAGTGGCGCCATTCTATAGTTTTCAGGGTAGTGCCATTTCATAAATTGGCATGAGTGGCGCCATTCTATAGTTGTCAGGGTGGCGCCATTTTATAGTTGTCAGGGTGGCGCCATTCCATAAATTGAAGAGTGGCGCCATTCCATAGTTCTCAGGATGGCGCCGTTCTATAGTTCCCAATATAGTATCGTACTCAATCCCTCTCCTCAGCCAATGACAGCGCCTGCGGCTCCATCAGCTGGTTCTCTAACGATACTGAAAATTCTGGAGAGCTCGTTAGCCACAGGGAATACAACGGATTAGTGCCCTACGCTCGGAGCATGTCGTGCAGATGGGACCTGCCATCTGCTGGTTCAACTGTAGCCGTCGTGACAGTGCTGAATTTGTCTCTTTCTCAGGACTCTCTTTACATAATGGGCGCCATACCTTCTAAATATCGAACCAATTTGTATTATCAAAAGAAGACCTGGGCAGCTGTGAGCAATGCTGAGCTGCAGCCAAGATCCAAGATTTTGATATTGTTTAAATCGACCGGAAGACATCGATCAACGGGATTTCGGCTCAAAATTGGTTTGTAGCCTGGAGATCTTCCCATTACCCTCACTGTCTGCACTCTCAACCTGTCACTCTACCCTCACTGTCTACACTCTCAACCTGTCACTCTACCCTCACTGTCTAAACTCTCAACCTGTCACTCTACCCTCACTGTCGAAACTCTCAACCTGTCACTCTACCCTCACTGTCTACACTCTCAACCTGTCACTCTACCCTCACTGTCTACACTCTCAACCTGTCACTCTACCCTCACTGTCTACACTCTCAACCTGTCACTCTACCCTCACTGTCTACACTCTCAACCTGTCACTCTACCCCCACTTTCACTCTAACTCTAATGTGATCATCAAGCACACAAAACCGTTAATACAGTTTATTACAGGTCGCATATAATCAGCTCTCATAAAGTTGGCGAATTCAACGGCTCGAACGCAACGCGGTCCATCTGGTTCATCGAGGCCGCAGCTGGGAATGGCGTCCAACTCCAGCTGACATATTGTGGACTTCGTCCAGGAGATTCCATCAAGGTTTATGACGAGCGTATTACTAAAACGATAGCTCGAATTAATGATACAAATTGCAAAAAGTTCTTAGAAACGTTCGAATCGCGCTCAAATTTTGTGAGAGTCACCTTCGATCGAGGCGACAGAAGCACCGACAGAAGGTTCAGCGTGAAGTACGACACTACTCAGGAAAGTAAGTTGCTTTGGAGTTGAAATTTCTGCCTTTAAAGACGTCAACTACTTTTTGATTGGCTAAGCATACGGTGTACTCGTATAGGCCCTTGCAAGGTCACTAATGGTATTCTAAAAGGTGTTGGGATCTAATGGTCAGGGACCATTGTCTTGTATGTCCTTTAGTATAACAGGACGTAAAACTCGAAAATCGTGTAGTTTTTGGAGGCCGATTTCCTGCAAAAAATACACTAGCTTTCGATAATTTTAATTTTTTAATTCTTTAATATTAATTTTTCGATATTAATGATAAAAAAATAAAGTAAATATAAGATATATCTTTTTCCTATCTGCGAAGTGTACGAGCTACTTTTCCAGGAAATCGGCCTCCAAAAATTACACGAATTTTGAGTTTTACGACCTGTTATACTACAATGTTCGTTTCTTACGGTGTGGGTATGTTTATCCTACGACATGACAATTTTTTCGAAAGGTATTCCTAGAAAACCATGTCTCTATACTATAGCAAAGGGTCAAAATTCTAGGAAAGCAGCGGGTCAAAAACGAGATTGTTTCCTAGAATAGGAGGAGCTTATAAGTTTAGCCGGAAGGCCAAATTTTGCAAAGCTCAGTGCACGCAATCAAGTTGTCCAGCCAGTTACCAGCAACCTGACTGTTTAACTCAACTTTTAGTCAAGTACTGTTTCGGCTATGTCATTAAGGAGGCTAGCAGGGACATCGGAGAAATTTCCAGCCACAGAGAAGCCGGCTTAACCAATTACTTGAACCATATGCGATGCTTTTGGGAGCTGAATGCAAATATCAACGAAAGTGTTGTTGCCTGGTTTCCGCACATAAATCTGCAAAACAATTCCGGCGATTTTATTCGAATGTACGATGGCTGGCATGTGAACAAGGAGCATTTGATAGTCAACATTAGTCTGGAAGGCCACGCTGGTTGGATCTCGCCGGTATTTGCCACAACTTACCCTCGAATGGTGGCATTCTTTGAAACCGATGCTGCAGTAACGCGCACCGGGTTCCGGCTGCAGTGGAAGACCAGGAGACTGCGTGAGTGCACTTTGGTCAAGTCAGCATTTATGCATTGTGCGTAGGTAAATGAGTTAGAACTATGAGAGATGTGAGAGATCGGGAGGAGAGAGAGAGGTGACAAATGAGAGATGGGGAAGTGAGGTGTGAGAGGTCGGGAGGTGAGAGAGGTGAGATGTGAGAGATCGGGAGGAGAGAGAGAGGTGACAAATGAGAGATGGGGAAGTGAGGTATGAGAGATCGGGAGGTGAGATGTGAGAGATCGGGAGGATAAAGAGGTGAGATATGAGAGATCGGGAGGAGAAAGAGATGAGATGTGAGAGATCGGGAGGAGAAAGAGGTGAGATGTGAGTGATCGGGAGGAGAAAGAGGTGAGATGTGAGAGATCGGGAGGAGAGAGACGTGAGATGTGAGAGATCGGGACGTGAGAGAGGTGAGATGTGAGACATCGGGAGGAGAGAGGTGAGATGTGAGAGATCGGGAGGAGAGAGAGGTGAGATGTGAGAGATCGGGAGGTGAGAGAGGTGAGATGTGAGAGATCGGGAGGAGAAAGAGGTGAGATGTGAGAGATCGGGAGGAGAGAGAGGTGAGATGTGAGTGATCGGGAGGAGAAAGAGGTGAGATGTGAGTGATCGGGAGGAGGAAGAGGTGAGATGTGAGAGATCGGGAGGAGAGAGACGTGAGATGTGAGAGATCGGGAGGAGAAAGAGGTGAGATGTGAGAGATCGGGAGGAGAGAGAGGTGAGAGATCGAGAGGAGAGAGAGGTGAGAGATGGGGAGGAGAGAGAGGTGAGATGTGAGAGATCGGGAGGAGAGAGAGTTGAGATGTGAAAGATCGGGAAGAGAGAGAGGTGAGATGTGAGAGATCGGGAGGAGAGAGACGTGAGAGATGGGGAGGAGAGAGACGTGAGATGTGAGAGATCGGGAGGAGAGAGAGGTGAGAGATCGAGAGGAGAGAGAGGTGAGAGATGGGGAGGAGAGAGAGGTGAGATGTGAGAGATCGGGAGGAGAGAGAGTTGAGATGTGAAAGATCGGGAAGAGAGAGAGGTGAGATGTGAGAGATCGGGAGGAGAGAGACGTGAGAGATGGGGAGGAGAGAGACGTGAGATGTGAGAGATCGGGAGGAGAGAGAGTTGAGATGTGAATGATCGGGAAGAGAGAGAGGTGAGATGTGAGAGATCGGGAGGAGAGAGAGGTGAGAGATGGGGAGGAGAGAGAGGTGAGAGATGGGAGGAGAGAGAGGTGAGATGTGAGAGATCGGGAGGAGGGAGAGGTGAGAGATGGGGAGGAGAGAGAGGTGAGAGATGGGGAGGAGAGAGAGGTGAGATGTGAGAGATCGGGAGGAGAGAGAGGTGAGAGATCGGGAAGAGAGAGAGGTGAGATTTGAGAAGCACAGAGATTGAGGAGTCAGGATTCAATGCATGATCATTAAATGCAGTGCCCGTCAGAAAAGCATGTAGGCTTGGCACTTACAGACTTTGTGTTGATTTTTTAGTGACCATCAACAGGTGCGGATCTGTGGTGTGGTCGGACGCCTCAAACTCATCGGGCGAGCTGGCCAGCCACGAAGGATACGACGGGTTCACACCGCATCCGGGAAATTTGAGCTGCCTGACGTATCTGCCCGGACTAAGTTACAGCAGGGGTCTGGTTTACGTAACCCTGGTCAGCGCCTCCCTTGCGAGGGCGACTGCTTGCACGTGACCTCATCCGGAATCGTCTCTGGGGAACCCATTCACCTGTGCGGTTGGGTAGCCGTCAAGAATTTGACCCTGGTGGGCCCGGTTAACATTGTTGTGCGGTACAGGTCTTACAGCAAGTACAAGTCTGCTGGCTTTTTGATTCGCTTCCATAGCAGGATGGACGGTGAGTCTTGGGGTTGTCAGGCGCTCACTTAAGGAAGGTGTCTGGGGTTGTCAGGCGCTCACTGAGGTGTCTGTGGTTATCAGGCGCTCACTTAAGGAAGGTGTCTGTGTGGTTGTCAGGCGCTCACTGAGGTGTCTGGGGTTGTCAGGCGCTCACTGAGGTGTCTGGGGTTGTCAGGCGCTCACTGAGTGTCGAGAGATGTCAGGCCGAAAATCAAGCATTTCACTAAAGTACAAATGTATCTATTAGTGACTTATATGAATTTCATCATTAGACACAACTCGAACGCCGGAAGCTACAACTCGCACACCGGAAGCTACAACTCGCACACCGGAAGCTACAACTCGCACACCGGAAGCTACAACTCGCACACCGGAAGCCACAGCCTGCCCTTCGACTCCTCCGTTTAAACCTAACATTTTGCACCGGCTGCTCAACTCGTGCGTTAGTAGTCTCGAGTCCTGCTCTAAAATCTTGAGCTCGTGCTCCAGCAGACTGGAATCGTGCGTTAAGTCCACGTCATGGGACTCAAACGGGAATTAAGCATCAATCAACAAGGGAAATTGATTGCTATTTTCTCATCAACACTCTCGATGGCATATAAAGACAAGATTGATCGCATATCAATAAAATCGCATACCGAAGCTTATTCATTTTTTAATCGCCAGTCGCTCAAAATGTTTTTTTTTCACTAAAAGCATGAAAAATTTTATTTTCGTTTATCGGAATTCAATATTTCACTTTGTCACAAAAATAGACACAAGAAACTGTAAGACTATATGCCACAGTGACTTATTAAAGTTGATACAAGTCCTTGTCATTGCTGTAATCTAGAAACCTTACATAATGCTACATAATTTTTTTAAACTTCCAAGATTTGACAAAAGCCAGGTTTCATTGCTGTTTATATATTATGGAAACACATTAGCAAATATACTCCGTTCCGAATTCACGAATTTCTAAAACAAAAAAACGAATATTACGTCTTCATTTTAATAAAAAATATAAAGTTTTGCGCCGCCTTAAACTCCACTGCAAAGTTTTTTACGTGTATAATTTAAAATTCACTCAACCAAATTATTGAAACAATTGTTAAAAAGTTAAAACAAGTTTGTATTACTTCATGCTTAGAAGTTTAATTTAGCAAAAGTTATATGTCATTTAATAAACGCCTTTAAAAGCTAAATTAATAATAATTGTTATAATAAAAATCTCTAGCATTCTTTTCTGCCCAATATAGATGATTGTGAAGTAAAGAATAAAGCTAAAATCACTGTTTTCAACTTTCATGAAAAAATAAGGGATTTAATAACGTGAAACTGCACCAAATATAAGGTTTTAAGGATTAGCTAATTAATTATAATTCGGACTTTGTCTAAAGAGCAACGTTTAATTTACGCTCGTAAGAGGTTTGGAAGCTTTAGACTTGTGAACATTTTCTGTGATACTAACACAAATTAAAATGAAAATGCTCGCAATCTCCTTTCTTTAACACAAATTAATTTGAATGAAAAAAATGGACCTGCTTTTTATATTGCTGATTTCAGCTGACAACAACAAATTCGCCAAAAGTTCTTTTATAAAGCAGCTACTATAAATCAGATGAAAACAGTGAGTAAACGGGCCCGCGCTATATTTGCGACATCGCATTTCAAATATCGCACGTCATAGTTATTGAACCACTTACTAGAATAACAAATTTAAACGAAATATTTTATTTTTTATATACTTTACTAAGAATCTAAAAAAATTCCTGCTAGTAATATTTGATTAAAGTTTAAAAAAAATCTATAGGTATTTTTCAGACATAGATTTCGTCAATTTGGTATAAAGTGATGAAATCGATTGCAAGGCAACTGATGGGTTATAAATATTGTACGCTGTCGTCAGCAATAAAAGCCATTAAATCAAACATTCGATTATGATTTCCTGACGATATAGCTTTAATTGCTACACAAAGATCTGAAAGCCGCAGATGCCGTCGGATAAGGTTCACATTAGCATTGTGGTCATTGGCCATGTCGACTCTGGAAAGTCTACTTCCACTGGCCATCTGATCTACAAGTGCGGTGGCATTGACAAGAGAACTATCGAGAAGTACGAGAAGGAGGCACAGGAGCTTGGCAAAGGCTCGTTCAAGTACGCATGGGTGCTCGACAAGCTGAAGGCCGAGCGTGAGCGCGGTATCACCATTGACATTGCTCTGTGGAAGTTCGAGACTGAGAAGTACTACGTCACTGTCATCGACGCCCCTGGCCACAGGGACTTTATCAAGAACATGATCACCGGTACCTCTCAGGCCGACTGCGCCGTGCTGATCATTGCTGCTGGTGTTGGCGAGTTCGAGGCCGGTATCTCGAAGAACGGTCAGACCCGCGAGCACGCTCTGCTGGCTTACACCCTCGGTGTAAAGCAGATGATCATCGGCGTGAACAAGATGGACTCGACCGAGCCGCCGTACTCCGAGGCCCGCTACAACGAAATCAAGAAGGAAGTGTCCGCCTACATCAAGAAGGTCGGCTACAACCCGGATGCAGTCGCTTTTGTGCCCATCTCTGGCTGGCACGGAGACAACATGATCGAGGAGAGCAACAACATGTCCTGGTTCAAAGGATGGAGCATCAAGCGCAAGCTGCCCGGCAAGAAGGAGGAGACCACCACCGAGGGCAAGACCCTGATCGAAGCTCTGGACGCGATCATTCCGCCAGAGCGACCCACCGACAAGCCGCTACGTCTGCCTCTACAGGACGTGTACAAGATCGGCGGTATCGGCACCGTTCCGGTCGGTCGCGTCGAGACTGGCATCCTGAAGCCCGGCATGGTCGTTACCTTCGCGCCACAGATTCTCTCGACTGAGGTCAAGTCCGTTGAAATGCACCACGTGCAAATGTCGGAAGCCGTTCCTGGCGACAATGTAGGCTTCAATGTGAAGAACGTGTCTGTGAAGGACATCCGTCGTGGCAACGTGTGCGGCGACTCCAAGAACGACCCGCCTAAGGAGACTGGAGACTTCGTTGCCCAGGTAAAGGCACACCGTTGCTAAGAAGGACATTAAGTAACCAGTAAAATTTCATGTTCATTTACATAACCTGTACTTGTATACCTTCCGCAGGTCATCGTGCTGAACCACCCCGGTCAGATCCAGCCCGGCTACGCTCCCGTGCTCGACTGCCACACCGCTCACATCGCCTGCAAGTTCAGCGAGTTCCTCAAGAAGATCGACAGGCGCAGCGGCAAGGAGCTCGAGGACTCTCCGAAGATCCTGAAGAGCGGCGACGCCGCCATGATCAAACTGATCCCCTCCAAGGCCATGTGCGTGGAGCCCTTCGCCCAGTACCCGCCTCTGGGTCGCTTCGCCGTGCGCGACATGAAGCAGACCGTGGCCGTGGGCGTCATCAAGGAGGTCAACAAGAAGATCACCGAGGGCAAGGCGACCAAGGCTGCTCAGAAGGCCAGCGGTGGAAAGAAGAAATGACTATGGAATGCTGCCATTGACTTGCTTGAGGGAACGAGTTCCAGCAAACAGTTTTCACATGCAACCAGTCTGTGCGCCGCATTCGTTGCGGCAATTCAGAACGCTGAATTTTTTCACCTTTTAATAAAAAACCCTACAGAGTGGCATTAGAGAGTGCAGACGCACTGACCTCTAGTTTAAAGATCTCAGGAAATATTTTCAGCCGATTTGTCAGTGTTCAGCCGCTCAGGAATCAGCGGATGGGCAGAATTGCCTCAATTTCGCCGAAGGCGTTGTGTGCCCTCAGCCCTCCTAAAAACAATGATGGCTTGTCTAGTAGGTAACGGAGTAAAATAATGGCCATTATTTTACTCCATTACCTAGCTACTATGCAATGTCATTGTTTATCTAACGCACAGCGATAGTTCAATGAAAAACTTGATTGTAGGATTGACATTCACACACGATAAAACTGGATGTAAGACGCATTGTAAAATCGCGAATGTATCAGCCATAGACAATCATTTACTGCACGCTTTTTATTTACTGCAGAAAACAGGATATCTCTAGGCCATAGAAGTTTTCTATACATAAAGAGGAGATCAATCCACGAACTAGAAGAAAGTGTTGCAAGTGTCGGCACCAGACGACGTTCTCTGTACCCTCCCGAATTTTACGATAGGAAACTGTTCGACTTTATGAAACGTAATCCATCTGTAAGGATTGACCTGATCACTGCGGATCCACCAGCCATCAATCGTTTGTTTCGGACTTTTTATGGTGCGTCTTGAAAGCCTGAAGGTAGTTTTTATGCGCCGGCGACGCTTATCTGCATCCGTGCGGCAATCCTCCGCTTCCTAATGCGGAACAGGCAACTAATAAAACATTATCGAGGACGATGCATTTATGCCGCTAACGCGACGCTGAAGGCGATGGCGCGTAATTCATTGCATCCGGTGCCCGAGCTAAGTTTAGTTTTGCCCATAGAGTGGGATTTAGTGCACTCTTTTTTCATTGCTTGAAATACGATTGCACCATAGACTAAAGTCATTTACAGCACGCTTGAGCGTTTTACAATGGTCATTATTTCAGCCGGACTGAGGGGAAATGAATGCTTGATTTAACCATAGACTATAAGAAATTAAATGTATATCGAATTGCTTCAGCCTCTTTTTATGAAGGGACTTATCTTAAAAGTATTACTATAGCTTTTTGCGTTCTAGTTTGGACTGCGGGCTTTTAATTTGGACACAGAGTTGAGCAAAGCCCAGAGAATGCTGGCTAGTCTATGGCACAAACCAGAAGCAACTGACGGGCTTTTAAATTCGACAGCGGGCAAAAAACTATATCTTATAATCTTGTATATATTATTATGTATAACATTGAAGTGTGTTTCGGCCATAGACAGAAGCTCGGAACCAATGAAACCCCAGATCTGGACTTGACTATGCAATAAATGTGTTATGAAATGTTTTCTCTGCATGAATTCCCGTCCCCTTTTTCTAGTTGTCCCTACTCATTAGCTGAAAGAGTGACTCATCTAGTAAGACAGAGAAGACAATCACAGGTATTTTGTTAATCAAACAGACTTAGTCAATCAATGGGTCTCTGGAAAACAATCTTAGAAACAAGAGACCGTTATTTCAAAAACTTTATTGCTGCAAAATCTTACGACAAAAGCCGTAGAGAGTAAATGTAGATTACGAGCTAAATGTGAATCGGAATGGCAAAAATGATCAATACTGACTGCTAGAAAATCAGGTTAATTATTAGAAATATTGCTTAAAACTATCCCATACCTCATACGTGTAAATTATGCGCCGTGAAAAGTAACTAAGGAACAGAAACGGTTGATTTTAAAAAGCGAAAAGTCAATAAAACAAAATCAACCTGTATGACAGAAAGCACTTTGAAAGAATGAATTACAGAAAATACAGAATTAGGTGAACTCTTTTTGAGCAAAATGAATTAATAAAATTCTTTGACACAACGTTAAAAAATTGTAACACAGTGTATATATTATGATGAAGCAGAAATGTAGAAAAATCTTGCGAATGTACTTTTAATTGGCAGTAAGAGGGATAATAGAAACACACTAGTTCAATCAAAGGCTTTGTTAAGATGCAGATTTAGGTCAGTGCTCAAGTTTAGGCCATTGTCATGTTTAGGTCAGTATTCAAGTTTAGGGATTGTCAGATTTAGCTCAGTATTCAAGTTTAGGGATTGTCAGATTTAGGTCAGTATTCGAGTTAAGAGATTGTCATGTTTAGGTCAGTATTCAATTTAAGAGATTGTCATGTTTAGGTCAGTATTCAGTTTTAGAGATTGTCAGATTTAGGTCAGTATTAAAGTTTAGGGATTGTCAGATTTAGGTCAGTATTGAGGCCATTGCAGTGTCATAGGTCAGATGCAGCAGGTCAAACTAAACTCAAACTGAAGCCAGACCTGTCAGGCAGTGTCACAGTCCGCTCGTCAGCTCCTTGCCTGACCCGTCAGAGTCAGAGCCATCAGCGGCCACCAGCCTGCGCATCTCGTGCCGTTGAAGCCGCCATCGGCTTCTCAACCGACCGGCGCTCCTGCGCAGGCGACACAGCTTGGCAACCAGGCAGGCGTTGAGCAGGCAGCTGGCGGCCAGCACCGAGGGTAAGACGACCACCGCCCAGTTGATGGTCGACAGACGGCGTCTCACAATGAGCAGCAGATTGTAGGCTGGGGGGAGGGGGTGAGGGAGAACTGCTCACTGCCAGCGCCTTCATATCCCTCATCTCAGCCATAAATAGCTAACCTCATTTCTCGAACCTTCTAATCTTCTTAGAATCTCCAACTCTCACCCTTGAGAATCTCTAACTCCCACCCATGAGAATCTGCAAATCCTACCCTTGAGAATCTGCAAATCCTACCCTTGAGAATCTGCAAATCCCACCCTTGAGAATCTGCAAATCCTACCCTTGAGAATCTGCAAATCCCACCCTTGAGAATCTGCAAATCCCACCCTTGAGAATCTGCAAATCCCACCCTTGAGAATCTGCAAATCCTACCCTTGAGAATCTGCAAATCCTACCCTTGAGAATCTGCAAATCCTACCCTTGAGAATCTGCAAATCCTACCCTTGAGAATCTGCAAATCCCACCCTTGAGAATCTGCAAATCCCACCCTTGAGAATCTGCAAATCCCACCCTTGAGAATCTGCAAATCCTACCCTTGAGAATCTGCAAATCCTACCCTTGAGAATCTGCAAATCCTACCCTTGAGAATCTGCAAATCCTACCCTTGAGAATCTGCAAATCCCACCCTTGAGAATCTGCAAATCCTACCCTTGAGAATCTGCAAATCCCACCCTTGAGAATCTGCAAATCCCACCCTTGAGAATCTGCAAATCCTACCCTTGAGAATCTGCAAATCCTACCCTTGAGAATCTGCAAATCCTACCCTTGAGAATCTGCAAATCCTACCCTTGAGAATCTGCAAATCCTACCCTTGAGAATCTGCAAATCCTACCCTTGAGAATCTGCAAATCCCACCCTTGAGAATCTGCAAATCCTACCCTTGAGAATCTGCAATTACCACCCTTAAGAATCTGCAATTCCCCCCCCCCTTGAGAATCTGCAATTCCCCCCTTGAGAATCTGCAAATCCTACCCTTGAGAATCTGCAAATCCCCCTTGAGAATCTCTAAGTCCCACCCTTGAGAATCTCTAAATCCCACCCTTGAGAATCAGAAAATCCCACCCTTGAGAATCTCTAAATCCCACCCTTGAGATTGAGAATCACCCCATAGAATCCCCATATCTCACTCCTTAGAATCTCAAAATCTACCCCTAGAATCCCCAAATCTCACCCCTAGAATCCCCAAATCTCACCCCTAGAATCCCCAAATCTCACCCCATAGAACTCCCAAATCTCACTTGATACAGTCTACAAATCTCCCAAAAAACTGCCAATCTCATTGTCAGACAAACCTCCATTAGCGGTGAAGCCTTCGCCGCTGCCCCTTCCGCCGCCGCCGCTGCCCAAGCAGGTGCCGTTGACGTGATGGCAGACTGCGGGCTCGCCGCGGTCTGGGCAGACGCAGACCCTGGCGCAGCCGGCCCCGTAGAAGCCGGGAGGGCAGCGGCTCTCGCACAGCCGGCCTCTGTAGCCAGGCGGGCAGTCGCAGTCGCCGCTCACCGGATGGCAGGACGGCTGGAAGCCCGGTGGGCTGTTCAAGCACCGGCACCTGGAGTGGCAGCCCCAACCGGTGTAACCGGGACGGCACCGGCATTCGCCTTGGAGGCATTGGCCGCCGATTGGGCTGCAGATTTCACCGTTGCAGCCGCTGCCACGGCTGGCGTTGACGCACAGAATTGATGTGACCGGCCGCTCGCAGGACCGGTGCGGGCTGTCCGCGGAGTCCGGGCTGGGAATTGGGGAGATTTTGGGATTCTTTGGTGGTGAGATTTGGAGATTCTATGGGGTGAGATATGGGGATTCTATGGGGTGAGATTTGGGGATTCTATGGGGTGAGATATGGAGATTCTATGGGGTGAGATATGGAGATTCTATGGGGTGAGATATGGGGATTCTATGGGGTGAGATATGGGGATTCTATGGGGTAAGATATGGGGATTCTATGGGGTGAGATTTGGAGATTCTATGGGGTGAGATTTGGAGATTCTATGGGGTGAGATTTGCGGATTCTATGGGGTGAGATTTGGGGATTCTAGGGGTGAGATTTGGGGATTCTAGGGTGAGATATTGGGATTCTAGGGGTGAGATGTGGAGATTCTAAGGGGTGAGATATGGGGATTCTATGGGGTGAGATTTGGAGATTCTATGGGGTGAGATTTGCGGATTCTATGGGGTGAGATTTGGGGATTCTAGGGGTGAGATTTGGGGATTCTAGGGGTGAGATTTGGGGATTCTAGGGTGAGATATTGGGATTCTAGGGGTGAGATTTGGGGATTCTAGTGGTGAGATTTGGCGATTCTAGGGGTGAGATATGGGGATTCTAGGGGTGAGATTTGGGATTCTAGGGGTGAGATTTGGAGATTCTAAGGGGTGAGATTTGGAGATTTAATGGGTGAGATTTGGAGATTTAATGGGTGAGATTTTTTAAATTTTATGGGGTGAGATTTGGAGATTCTAGGAGTGAGATTTGGAAATTCTATGGGGTGATATTTGGAGATTCTTAATTTCTTTGGAATGCTATTTGGGCTTTCTGCTAGGATTTTACAATAGTTCAGTTCCCAAATTTGTTGCTAAAAATAGATTAGGGAAGAGAGGCATAGGGCGCAACGCTTCAGCTAGTCTGCTGCTAGTGCAATAAAAATGTTGAAATGTTGTTGCAATCATTTTTAATGCCATCACAAATTGCGACATTAATTTGCTAACCAATAAGTAGACAAGTGAGTAGCGCGAATGAATATTTTCAAAGAATTTTTTCTTGGCAGTTTAGTTACAAAATTTTTATCATATTTAGAAGACATAAAAAACAATTATTCATCATTCACTCACCACCTGTCTGACGGACTGCCAACTACAGTGCCATTCGCGACCAGGGTTGACGAGCCGCCGCCGTCCAGGTTGACGGCGTTGTACACGCCAAGGTCAATTAGCAGATCGGCCAAGTCGAACAGATTTATGCTGTTTGATGGGGCGAAAAGGAATTCGAGTCATGGAGGAGTTCGGGAAAAAAAACTGCGTGCAATTAAAGGGGCTCCCTTGTCGAATAATGAAGGGGAATGGTACGAAGGGAATTTCATTAGACAGTCGGAAAGGGAATTACAGTAGGGAATCGATAGGGAATGACAGTAGGGAATCGATGGTGAATTACAATACGGAATCGGTGGGGAATTACACTACAAAAAATTGATGGGGAATTACAGTAGGGAACCGATGGGGAATTAGATTTAGGGAATCAGTAGGAAATAACAGTAGGTAATCGATGTTAAATCGATAGGGAATTACAGTAAGGAATCGATGGGGAAGCAATAGGGAATTACAGTAGGTAATAGATGGGAAATCGATAGGGAATTAAAGTAGGTAATCGATGGAGAATTACAGGAGGGAATCATTAGGGAATTACAGTAGGGAATCGATAGGGAATCAATAGAGAATTACAGTAGGTAATCGATAGGGAATCGATGGATAATTACAGTAGGGAATCAGTAGGGAATTACAGTAGGCAATCGATGGGAAATCGATGGGTAATTACAGTAGGGAATCGATCGAGAATTACAGTTGGGAATCGGTAGGGAATCTTAATAGGAAAATAATTTTTACAAGTCGTAAAGGCCTCATTAATATCAGTATTTGAACAAATACAAGCAAATTGATGATGATATGCTCTAGGTACTCTACTTATAAACTTTATAAGTAGCAACATTAGAAAATGGCTCTAATTTTGCTCTTTAAACAAAACAATTATCATGCTATGAAATTAAGTAATCATAATTGAATAAATAATTTCACTTGCTCACCCGGAAACATCGGTTTTGCCAACAATTTTAATCAGAACGAGGTCGCCGTTACGCAATTGACCAACCGCGGAGCGAGCGGATACCACCGTGGCAAATCGTCTCAAACTGCCGGTTGTTTGAGTTTCAGAGCACTCGGCCTTGATGCTCTGCTCGACAAACTGGGTCATGGAATTGTGGTGGACGGTGGAGCTAAGCAGGGAATTTAATTTGGAATTTCTAGGTCCAGAATCGGGTGTACACAGTAACTCACGTTGCTGCCATTGCGCACAAGCCAAATAGCTCCACCCACTAGTTGATGAAACAGCCCAGACAATAGTTGATCCTCAGTGAGATAGCTGAAATTAGGTAGATGATAGATGATAGATTAGATAGATAGATAGATAGATAGATAGATAGATAGATAGATAGATAGATAGATAGATAGATAGATAGATAGATAGATAGATAGATAGATAGATAGATAGATAGATAGATAGATAGATAGATAGATAGATAGATAGATAGATAGATAGATAGATAGATAGATAGATAGATAGATAGATAGATAGATAGATAGATAGATAGATAGATAGATAGATAGATAGATAGATAGATAGATAGATAGATAGATAGATAGATAGATAGATAGATAGATAGATAGATAGATAGATAGATAGATAGATAGATAGATAGATAGATAGATAGATAGATAGATATAGAAAGATAGATGTTGATCTCATTTAAAAATCAACATACCCAAAGAACACCTCCTTCTGCGCTGTAATACCGAAATGAGCATTCTTTACACCGCCTGAGTCATGTAATCTTCGATCGTCACTAACCAGGTTGCCAAGGCAACGGGAAGTGGAAGGGTCGAATAGGCCGGCATTGAGGGCCACCGAGCAGCCGTGGCGAGCGGCCGTCTCGGACACCGTAGCCTGTGGGGGCGGTTTGGTGCTTTACTTTGACTGAGAGTTGCTCAGGCCTAGAGGAGGTTGGGAGGCTGGACCAGCAACTGAGAATGTGGGAGGCTGGCCCAGCAACTGAGGATGTGGGAGGCTGGCCCAGAAACTGGGGATCTGAGAGGCTGGCCCAGCAACTGGGGATTGAGCAACTGAGCTTTACTGTTGCAGATGCAGCGGAGGCGCCGCAGACCCCATCAGGTGCAACCACTCGCAGAGCGGCCGCAGCACCCGACCCTGACAGTGTGACTAAACTGCCAGTCCAGAAGCCGCGGCTGCTGGTCGAAGATGGCGGCGACATCAGAGAGTTCAATCGCACTCTGATGTCATTCGAGGTCAGGCCTGCTGCTGATGTAGGCGAAGACATCAACGAATGGCGCAGAGAGCGATGGACAAAATTTGGACAAGATGAGGCATCGCTGAGCTCAGATGGATGAGCTAGTGGAAGCAAGTTGTCGCTTCCAGGTTCCTCTGGTGGTCTGGCATTGGTGGTTTTTGATTGTTTGAATGTCATATTTTAATTCAAATTAGAATTTACTTTATCATATGCTTTTGTTTGCATGTATATACATGTATATAGTTTTTATAGTTCATTATTACTTTGCCAGTCTAATTGATTATTATGATTATTAAGAAATTAAAAGTTTGACTAAAAGAAATTTACAAAGCAACCTAAATATTGAATTATCTAAACTTCAACTAAAATAAACTAATTTATTAACTACTTTGGCAAGTAGTAGTGCTACTAGGGAGGGGGTATGGGGTGGTCATCCCTTTAGGTGGTGACTTGAAAAGTAAATCAAAAGGGGGACCAAGCACAGTTTTGCCATAGTAAAAAACCACCCCTTCCATCCCTTTGGGTTTTTACCATCTAGAATCTATCTCCTTCAACAAAATTTCTAGTTGTACTACTGATAATAAAATATTATGGTAAGACACAAAAACCTTTGCCTAAATTTAGCATTACTTAATTGTACTTCAGAGTGAACAGTGGCATCTAATGCTGTTATCAGGACATTTCCTTATGTAAGGTTAATTTAACTCTATTTATTTAAGACCTTGCAAAATATATCTGAATGTTTTGTGCTTATTAACTATGCTTATTGAACATGAGAGTATACTGATGAATACTATACATGTTTCTATCAAAAGTATATATGTATGCACGTAGAATCATAAAACAAAACAACATGAAACTAATGTCAATGACAATGGTCATGAAACTTATCAACTTTGGAAGACAAACATCTGAAGTAAAAAAATAAATATTACATACCTGTCGACATTTATTTCAAACGTTTTAGAACTAAGGCCAGCTTGAAATACTGCGATGATGATAAGCGTAATTAATCGCATCTTTCGAAATATCACTCAAGACATAGATAGCTTAATGATTTCAACATAAAAACGATAAGCACTGTAAACAAGTTCTGACACCCTGTTTAAGTATTTATAATTTTTTATGTACCCAAATCTTCGTAGCCTTCATTTCCTAGTGTTCAGATAGTTCAAGGTCATGATGTGGGTGGTATACGTATACAATTTTAAAGTTTGTGCGCCTGCAGGGACACTGGTGTGGCCCGGTGTATATTGATTTCGTATAAAACAAGCCAAGTTAAAACAGCGCGATTTTGTTGAAAACCTACGTTTATAACATTTTTAGTTTTTTTTTAAAATTAAAGACGAGAGAAGTATTTTAGAACTAGTTGCTTCTGTACCTTAAAACATTATTCTTAAAAGTTACGTGATAATTTCTGCTTAATCTGTATGTTCTTTTTCGTATCTATTGTCGCATTTTCTTGACTTAAAAAATCGCATCATTTTTCATTTATGAACAGCAAACCTTGGTCGAACTGTATCAATAAAAAGTTTCTCTATTTGCTTTTTTCTCCGGCTACCTATATGCCTCGGTTAACAGTACATAATCAAAAAGGAAAGATTCTCAAAATTCCATTGTGCGTTAATTTTCTGCTTTTAGAAGAAACGTTTAGCCTTGGAAAAATTTCGATCCAATCTTCCATTAGATATCTGAAGAGTCACATAGAATTAGTTACTGGAATTCCGGCTGAACTACAACAGCTTTCCTATTTGGATGCTGGTAATAACGATCGGAGACTTTATTGCTATTTTTCAAATTTTTCATATCATGACATAAAGTCTTTGGTTCAATTAGATCAATAGCTATACTTTTTATTCTAGACTAAAAGAAATATCGTGAAATTTCTTAGTGCTTGCCCAGTCCATAGAATAAACGAAATATATATTTTTCTACCTGAAAAAAACATTTTTTGTCGCTAATTGTTTCAGGAGTACTATCTGATTGCGAGCTAATTAAGAACATCGATATTGTTCCTAATGCAATCTTACATCTAAACTTATGGCACACTTGGAAGGATCTCGTCAGTGCAAGCTGCGCAAATAATATTGAGTTGGTGAGTTAAAGTTTTATTCTTAATGACAGCAATTGCTTGCTCATACTGTTAGAGCATATATATATGATGAATGTATAATATACATTGTAAAATCTCAGGTATATTGTCAAACATACTTCTTTCTCAATACAATTTACAAACACTTTTAGCACAAGAACATGTGAATTAAATGTTCCTGGAGTTAAGTTTCTATACAGGTAACATATGCTGAACGCTTCAAGCAATGAAATTTTAATACTTACTTAACATGACTAATACTTAACTTTGCAACTGAATGTTAATTATACAAAACATGACTACATATAGTAAATTAAAAAAAACAATTGCTAACAAATTATATTTATCAAGTGGCTTTTTAAAATTAAATTTAATTACATTTTAACATCTCACACTTAATGCATTTTCATTAAAAGTCCATGTATATAATTGTTGGCTAATTATTATTAACATGCAATGCAAAAAGCAATCTACTTTAAGTAAGCTGTACTGGTAGATTAAATTTAGGAAGAAAAAATATTTTATTATTAAACAATCTATCAAAAACAATTTCAACAAATCTGCTTGCTAGCTACTTTACTTAAGCAGTTGACGATACAGAAGTTAAACAAACTTATTTTGTTTGAATTAAGTAAGTTTTTATTTGTCTCAAATGCAGCTATTCTCAATGGGCGTTACGAAGGACTCAGAATTTCAAACGGCCACCTCGGAGTACATGCTGCCGAGGCAGAGGCGCGACTGGCTTGAGCATCGGGCCACAGTAGTGCTGTTCATCGCTTGCCATCGAGGCTACTACGAACTGGCCCGGCGACTCTTGCAGAGTGGTGGGTGCGGACTTAAAGAAACTAAATAAATAAAAATCTTTTCCTCAAGTTAATCCTAACTAGTAGATTTTAATTTAATGATACATAACATAGAAAATTCAAGCTTCAAAGTCTAGTCTCTAGTCTATGGCCGAAACCCATGCAAATTAAGCCAGTAACAATGGGTTAGGGATGTGGGGGCGAAGCCCTCACTTCAGCACCATAGAAATATTTTCATAAAGAAGGTCATAGACATTAGTAGAAAAGAATTTAGGAAGTGGCTAGGGAGAAGAGAAGGGCACTATGACAATGACTATTCCGGTTGTCTGGAAGTGGAACTTCCAAAGAGTATTGAGGTCGCCTAGTATAGAGTGCCAATAAGGATGAAAATCTGAAGCCGATTTTTAGAATCCACCCACCCCCTCCGGTCACCAAGCTTTTTAGTCTATGGCACAAGTTGTGGCTAGAATGGTGTAGAAAGCCGATGCTCAGAAATATAAGACATTTCACACTTAGAAAATGCATGCATCAAATAAGCAAGACAACATCGCTCAGACTCAGTTGCCGTCGTCGATACACAACTTGTGCCATAGACTAAAAAGCTTGGTGACCGGAGGGGGTGGGTGGATTCTAAAAACCGGCTTCAGATTTTCATCCTTATTGGCACTCTATACTAGGCGACCTCAATACTCTTTGGGAACTTCTTACGGGCCTCTAGGTCTATTTCTAAGATAATCGAGTGTAGTTTTACCATAGACAAAGTCAATTATGACAAGGTCGTAGAGTTATAAACATTGGAAGAGTTATTAAAAAAATAAAATTCCCAACTAGTTCGTAAAGCATTCTGCACCGAAAACCGACATCACCTGTAGGTGACGTTATTAAATTATTTAGTTGACAATACTTCACCTGCTACCTACACAGCTGTCAAACTGCATGATTGACAGGTGCAAACGTCAATTGTCAGACAGGAGCCGGAAGGACGCCTCTGCACGTGGCAGCCGCCGTAGACAACTGCGACATTGTCGACCTACTGCTGGAGAACGGTAAGTCTGAAGTCTTAACCTTATTTAAAATCATAAATGCTAAAACTAAATATTTAGCTTGCATAATGATGCTACCTAAGGTACTTTCATTTGAATGTCTACTGTTTGAGCTTTCTCTTATTATAAGTTTCAGCGATGAAAAAAACTAATTCCAAAACATTTATGATCAATTATCCTATCTTTCGGGCAGAAATGGGAAGTGTCAAGGTCTCCGTTACTTCTCTTCTCTCTGTCTCTCCTCTGTCTCTTTACCTGTCTCTCTCTCCCTGTCTCTCTCGCTGGCAGAGAGAGACAGAGAGAGACAGAGACGCTCCCTGTCTCTCCCCTGTCTCCCTCTCTCTCCCTGTCTCTCTCCCTGCCTCTCTCCCTGCCTCTCTCCCTCTCTCTCTCGCTGGCTCTTCCCCGTCTCCCCCTGTCTCTCTCAGTGTCTCTCCCTGTCTCTCTCCTGTCTCTCCCCTGTCTCTCCCCTATCTCTCTCCCTGCCTCTCTCCCTGCCTCTCTCCCTCTCTCTCTCGATGGCTCTTCCCCGTCTCTCCCTGTCTCTCTCCGTGTCTCTCCATGTCTCTCTCCGTGTCTCTTCTCTGTCTCTCCCCTGTCTCTCCCCTGTCTCTCTCCCTGTCTCTCTCCATGTCTCTCTCCGTGTCTCTTCTCTGTCTCTCCCCTGTCTCTCCCCTGTCTCTCTCCCTGTCTCTCTCCCTCTCTCTCTCTCGCTGGCTCTTCCCTGTCTCTCCCTATCTCTCGTGTCTCTCTCAAAAGTCTCTGTATCCGGCCCGGGTTCTTTGAAACTTCACAATAGCAATCCGGCCCGCTCAAGGTTTGTGTCTCTTTTCAGCTCTCTTCTCTCTAATCTCTCTCTCTCTCTCTCTCTCACTCTCTCTTTCACTCTCTCTCTCCCTCCCTCTCTCTCTCTCTCTCTCTCTCTCTCTCTCTCTCTCCTCTACTTTCCTCTCCTTTTCTCTCCTCTTCTCCTCCCTCCTTTCCTCTCCTCCCCTTTCCTTTCCTCTCCTCTTCTTTTCTCTCCTCTCCCTTCTCTCCTCTCCTTTATCCTCTCCATTTTCTTCTTTCTCCCCTCCTACTTTATCTCTCTTCTCCTCTCTTCTTTATTCCCTTGTTTCTCATTTCTCCTATGTCTCATCTCTGTTTCATCTCTTTTCTCCTCTCCTCAGGCCCGCAGTCATGTGCTGGGTTCTCTGTGTCTGGCCCTCAATGTAAAAACGTTTGCCGACCCCTGAAATAAACAATTGTAACAAACAAATAGGATTTGATCATCCCCACCCACCACCACCATTACCGCAGGCGCAAACACCGACCTCACGGACTCGGGCGTCGGCAGTCAGGCACCTGGCAACAACAAGCTGGCGATGGCTGGCAAAACTGCCCACGATTTGGCCGCAGCCGCCGGTCACAAAGCCTGCGAACGCCGCCTGTTCATGCACCGCTGGGAGAAGCGAGTTTACGCCAGCAGAAGTAACCAGTCCAGCGCCGCTAGCAACTCCAAGGACGATCCTGGACTGCTAGTAGAAGCTCAGGAGACAGTAGGCGGTACAGCCGTCAGTTCAGCAGCTAGCGATGAAATTAAAGACAGGTAGGAAGGTATATCAATCCAGCAGGAACGTCTAGCGCGATGCTCTGATGTGCCAGCGACCCAGGCTCGATTCCAAGTGCAGTCGCATTAATTTGGGGCTGAATTGGAATCTCGGCTTGGCTCTGCTCACAGATACTAGAATAACTAAATGGGCCACTCAGGCATATATACTTAGTAAAACAGCTTTCTACTTTCAGTTCAGTAGCAAAGAAGAATGCAAAAGCTATTTTATAAAAATAACGGCAGCTGAAACGACTTTGATAAGTTTAGAAGTCCCAAGCTTGCAGGCGTAAACAACCTTGCTAATTGGTTTAGCAATAATGTACATTAGCCAGTCCACTGAAATGTACATGGCAGCTTTAGGCTGGAATTCCGAGAAAGGCAATAAAAATTGGAGTGGGGCGGGGAGATAGTGTGGAAAGATGCTCTTGGAGGGTTTACTTTAAGCTGAGGGGGAAAGAGCCAATAAATGAGCCTTGGCTTTAACAGTGCATTAAAATGCTTCTATTATACTTACTACTGAATTCAAAGTAGCTTACACGCAAATGTGCTGAGTGGCCCATCTAGTTATTCTAGTATCTGTGGGTCTGCTCGGCAGTTAACGTCCAACGATAAATGCCTACATGCCTAACGATAAATAAAGTGGTAGCTATCTCGCTGATGATAAGATGAGGGAAAGATAAGGAAGAAAATGGAGATGAGGGAGAGAAGGGAGTGAAGGGAGGGATGAGGAAGAGGAAGGGGATGACTTCGCTCTCCTACTAAAATCTGATTTAATTTAATATTAAACGATTACTTCTCCATCCGAATGGGCAGCTGGGAAATACGCTGCTATACTACTATAGATCTGAGTTCAGTAGCGTTACCTTAAAGAAAATTTAGCAGCTCCGATCGTACTTGGGAATCTATGGGATGGCAGTCTATATGGGATGGCAGTCTATATGGGATGGCAGTCTATATGGGATGGCAGTCTATATGGGATGGGAGTCTATATGGGATGGGAGTCTATGGGATGGCAGTCTACGGGATGGGAGTCTACGGGATGGGAGTCTATGGGATAGGAGTCTATGGGATTGGAGTCTGTGGGATGGGAGTCTGTGGGATGGGAGTCTGTGGGATGGGAGTCTGTGGGATGGGAGTCTGTGGGATGGGAGTCTGTGGGATGAGAGTCTGTGGGATGGGAGTCTGTGGGATGGGAGTCTATGGGATGGGAGTCTGTGGGATGGGAGTCTGTGTGATGAGAGTCTGTGGGATGGGAGTCTGTGGGATGGGAGTCTGTGGGATGGGAGTCTGTGGGATGGGAGTCTGTGGGATGGGAGTCTGTGGGAAGGGAGTCTGTGGGATGGGAGTCTGTGGGATGGGAGTCTGTGGGATGGGAGTCTGTGGGATGGGAGGCTATGGGATCGGAGTCTGCTAGAATATATTCTTGTGTCGATAAATGGAGATAAATGCATTATCAACTCATGCATACAACCCCTATACTAATTCTCTTCATGCAGGGAGCCAACCCAGATTTCGAGCGTGGGATTCGGCCGGTCCCGTAGTGAAAAGACTCAGTCAAGTTTACAAAAGACCGCACACAATCCTATGACCAAAGGTGCCACCGCGGTTGCAGCGAGGTTGGTTACTTTGTTAATGCTAATCCATTTCTTTAGAATTTGCTTCCACTCGATTTCATAAAACTGCTTCCAGCCTATTTCCGCAGAAACTGCCACACTCAATTTCTACAGAAACTGCCACACTCCATTTCCGCAGAAACTGCCAATTCATTTCCGCAGAAACTGCCACACTCCATTTCCGCAGAAACTGCCACACTCAATTTCTACAGAAACTGCCACACTCCATTTGCGCAGAAACTGCCACACTCCATTTCCGCAGAAACTGCCACACTCCATTTCCGCAGAAGCTGCCACACTCCATTTCCACAGAAACTGTCACTTCATTTTCATTCAACGATGACCTGAGATAAAAGTCCATAAGTACTTTTCATTTGCCCCTGTTTCAGCGACACCAAAAAGAGATCTCAGCAGCAGAAGCAGCCAACGCGTCAAGCTCAAACGCGTCCTCGCGAGCAGCAGCAGCAGCAGCGGCGTCAGCCTGAGCTCGTGCTAAACCAGCTAATCGAAGCCGCGGCCACAAAACTAAGCGATATTCAGCCTGTCAATCAGGTTGATGAATCAGTGACTGCAGCATCAGCTGTACCTCCCAGCGGTTCAACCATTATCGGCAGGCGCAGAGGCCCCGTGGATCCGGATCTAAACGCCTACGAACAGTGGCTAAAAGATCGCGATTCAGGTGCTAATTATACTACTACTGCCACTGGCCAGGCTGCAGTGGACAGTAGTATAAATAGAGAATCGAAACCGATTCTACCTCCATACCAGTTGATGATTGAAGAATTTTGCAGAGAAAAATGCTCTAATGACTACTAAAACTCTATTTGAGTATTGAGTAGCAATTTGAGGTCTTATAGTCAAAACAGATCTGTTTGATACATTGTTTATGGTTCCTGCAATGGCACTTGTACTCTTTAACTGTTTCTCAAGCAATGTTTTTTTTATTTCTTTTAATTTACACGGTAGAGTAATTTTTTTCTGCACAGCCAAATTTGTTTACCAGGCTTCAATGAAAAAATCCATTTCGGGCATTTTATTGTCTTGCTAAATCTATTTAGTCTACTCAAGTTAGTAGAAGGTACGCCCTAACACGACTCTTGGATGACTCTCTTTCACGACTCTTTTGGGTGACTCTCTTTCACGACTCTTTTGGGTGACTCTCTTTCACGACTCTTTTGGATGACTCTCTTTCACGACTCTTTTGGATGACTCTCTTTCACGACTCTTTTGGATGACTCTCTTTCACGACTCTTTTGGATGACTCTCTTTCACGACTCTTTTGGATGACTCTCTTTCACGACTCTTTTGGATGACTCTCTTTCACGACTCTTTTGGATGACTCTCTTTCACGACTCTTTTGGATGACTCTCTTTCACGACTCTTTTGGATGACTCTCTTTCACGACTCTTTTGGATGACTCTCTTTCACGACTCTTTTGGATTACTCTCTTTCACGACTCTTTTGGATGACTCTCTTTCACGACTCTTTTGGATGACTCTCTTTCACGACTCTTTCGATTCGGCAACTCTAGTGATGCGCCCGCGACTCAGCAGTCGCCTCTCCGTCGTAAGGACAGTCGTTTGAGTCGTTGAAAAGTCACCAGAATCCCCAACGATGCAGAAATTAAGCAGAAACACTTGAAGCTTCGATGCCCAGTTAGTCAGCGATTAAGCAAAGACTTAATCGAAAAATTAATATAATGATATATGCTTTTTATTCTCAAAGTATATTAGCCATTTTTATTATCACATACTAAAGCTATACACTATGAATATGTATCAATGACAAAATGAACAATGCCAACAATTAAAACAAAACTGCAATGCCCGAGAATGATTGCTGTATTATAATATTGTAGCCGGGGCTACTGACGGAAAAAATTGTTTTAAAAAATAATGGTAAACCAGGAAAAATTAAATGGATTGCACATCAATGGATTGGACCGAGCGTTGCCGTTGAAGAGAAATTAGATAAAAATATGTCAACTAAGTGGCTAATAAGAAATTAAAGCTTATCATTTTCAAATGAAACTTTCATAGCTAATTATTTAAAAACAGAAGCAGTAGCTCAACAACTTAAGCTAAAAAATAAACTATAAAAGAAGTCGAGGCAAAAGATTCAAAAACCTCAATGTCAGAAATAAACTGTGTACAAAAAAGCTTATAAGACTAGGCAAAAAATAAATTGCTTTCTTTATATAAAGCGAAAACCTACTGGTGTGAGAGAATGGCATGCGATTCTCTACCTACCTGCTTTTTAATGGCCATGAGACAATTTGACAAAAAAACCGAAAATGTACAAACAATGATTTTGTGAATGCGATCGAAAATATTAGTATGATATAGCTTATAAACTATAATAGAAAAAATCTGATACAAAACATTAGAAGAATGTTTCAATGAATTGCGTTTTAATCAATTTAGAATTTTGTTTTTTCCCAAAATAAAACAAATAAAGGTGGTAGTTAACCTGGATGTAGCTAGTCTACTTACATAGTAAACGTTATCGTGTTTAATTGGAAAGAACTGAAGATGCTAGTCAGCCCGCTTCACCCGGAGGGGGGCACTACTCTAGTCTAATATACTAAAATGGCATCATGACTGAAGATGCTAGTCAGCCCTCTTCACCCGGAGGGGGGCACTACTCTAGTCTAATATACTAAAATGGCATCATGACTGAAGATGCTAGTCAGCCCTCTTCACCCGGAGGGGGGCACTACTCTAGTCTAATATACTAAAATGGCATCATGACTGAAGATGCTAGTCAGCCCTCTTCACCCGGAGGGGGGACTATTACTAGTCTAATATACTAAAATGGCATAATGACCAAGGATGTCCCCACCCAAAGAAGGGCACTGTAGCTAATCTAAAATACAAAAATAGTTAAGGTAACAATCTGTAACTTTCTGACACCTGCTATGCCATATTAAAATTATAAGAATAACCTGATTGTACACTCGTGGCCTACAGCCTTCCTCCGTCTATTCCCCAGTCGGGTCTACAAAGGCCCAGATTTCTAAATCGCGCACTAGAAAATCTTCTTCAGTAGAGTCGCCGCACAGCACCGGACTATTGAAGGTCTCGCAAGGCTGCGAGCGGCCACGGCAAAGATCGGCGTCTAGCCAGATTGCGCAACGACCGCCGGAGCTGCCAATGGCGAAGTGGTCCAGATCGCCACGCATAAAGAACATGTTCTCGCCCGTCCAAGCGTATTGATAGAAGTCTTTGTCTGCTTCGCACTCGGCTGAGCCATCGTTTGAGTCTTTGTCGCTTTCTGAATTATCTGAACTTGCTTCGCCGGCAAGTTGACCTTGGCCATGTGACTGTTTGCTGAAAATAATTTACGAAGTTGTCACTTGGGCGACGTAGAGACAACATGTGATGTAACACACGTATGAGCGAATGCAATGCCCAAGCTAGGGTAAGAAAGTAGGATTTCTAAGGCTGTCGAACTGTTGGGGAATCAGCGAGATGGAATTCAATGACAATCTACCAGATGGGAATCTATGAGATGAGAGTCTATGGGATTAGAACCTATGGATGGGAGTCTATGGGATGGGAATCTATGTGATGGGAATCTATGGGATGGGAATCTATGAGATGGGAATCTATGGGATGGGAGTCTGTGGGATGGGAGTCTGTGGGATGGGAATCTATGTGATGGGAGTCTGTGGGATGGGAGTCTATGGGTTGGGAATCTATAGGATGGCAATCTATAGATGAGAATCTATGGATGGGAATCTATAGGATGAGTCTATGGGATGGGAATCTATGGGATGAGTCTATGGGATGGGAATCCATGAGATGGGAATCTATGAGATGAGTCTATGGGATGGGAATCTATGGGATGGGAATCTATGAGATGAGTCTATGGGATGGGAATACATGGGATGGGAATCTATGAGATGAGTCTATGGGATGGGAATCTATGGGATGGGAGTCTATGGGTTGGGAATCTACGGGATGGGAGTCTATGGGTTGGGAATCTACGGGATGGGAGTCTATGGGATGGGAATCTACGGGATGGGAATCTATGGGATGGGAATCTACGGGATGGGAGTCTATGGGATGGGAGTCTATGGGTTGGGAGTCTATGGGATGGGAGTCTATGGGATGGGAGTCTATGGGATGGGAGTCTATGGGCTGGGAGTCTATGGGATGGGAGTCTATGGGATGGGAGTCTATGGGATGGGAGTCTATGGGATGGGAATCCATAGGATGGGAAGTTATGGATTGGAGTCTACATAAAAGCAATGAAATAAATTAGCGACACGCCAGCCAATAATTGTAATACATTGCACTTCTCCTCACCACTCGGGCCTCTCCCAGCGGAACACGAACGTCTCTCCAGTTCCATAGTAGCGTCGTTCGGACACGCGCAGCTCCGCCGATAGAAAAGCGCCAAACAGGCGCTCAGTCACGGTTGCCACTAGCAACAGGCAGTAGGGCTCCCGGGCGCCCATGCAGCTCTCTGTCGCTGTCAGTCGACAAGCTCGATAGGCCGACTTCAACGAGAAGCCGTCCCGACGAGCCGAGTGCACCAGCCGCAGGTCAAGTCCTTCCGCTCGGCTGGGCAGCGCGGCGACAACATGTCGAAGCCGGCGATGGTTCAGCAGCCATCGACGTCGAGCCGACGACGGCGACGATGTCGATAGGCGACGCGGCAAAGGCAGGTCGGAACGAGTCGGCAGAACGGCGGCGACATTGGCGGATTCTTTTGAATCGGCCACTGTCGTCGGGGTGGCGCTCATGGCAGCCAGAAGGCCCCGATAATAGTCCGGGTGACTGCAGTCGGACGCCGTTGCGGCGGCGGAGGCGGCGGCCGCTGCCACGTCATCAGCCGTGATGTCGTCGTAGCTGTCGTTGTCATCGTCGTATTCCTCCGCCGAGGAGGACGCGGCGACGTCGATTTCCACGGCGGCGACGTCAGCGCAGTCCTTGGCTTCGTTGGCAGCCTGGGAGTCGCCGCTGGCTGGCTGCTGATGTACAAGGCGTTATTGACAGATTTGGTTTGATTGACAGGCGTGCTTGGGCGCACTTTAAGCGACATTGTCACACAACCGGCTAGAGGCATTACTGACTGCCCATTTCGCCGACTCCCCTGAGCAGGCACACAAGAGCGCAGATACGTACGCAGCCATACGAAGTGTACTGTACAGGGACACAGGGGCATGGAGGACACAAGGGACATGGGGGACACAGGGGCATGGAGGACACAAGGGACATGGGGGACACAGGGGGCATGGGGGACACAGGGGCATGGGGGACACAGGGGGCATGGGGGATACAGGGGGCATGGGGGACACAGGGGCATGGGGGACACAGGGGGCATGGGGGACACAGGGGGCATGGGGGACACAAAGGGGCATGGGGGACACAGGGGGCATGGGGGACACAGGGGGCATGAAAAGGACGCAGGAGGGGCATGAGTGAGTGACAATGAAACCAAAAAGGACATATAAAAATTAACAGAAAAGCGACTGCCGAACTGCTAAGAACTTGAATTACCTGGCAAAGCAAAAATATAAAAAACATTTTACAATCAGTTAGCTAGTAATAAAAAATCAGCTACGTTGCAGAAATTATCGATCTACAAAATTATTAATCCTGGGTTAGGGTGAAATGCCTGCTGTTACAACAAAATCCTACCGCTAGTGACTGTGTACACATTAATTTTTCGACTCAATACCATGCTTGATTCAAGTGGTAGGCAATGTCTGCTAGAAATTTCATGTCAGATTGCAAATATTAAAAAAAATTGCTGAAATTTTTAACTTATGATCCGATAAAAGAGGATTTTATCTACTCCAGAGGGGTAAAGAGCTTTTTATACTAAAAATAACCATATTTTTATAAGGAAAATTCCGTATTTCACAACCGTAACTAAGTTGTTTCTAAACTTTCAGAGCCTTCACTCCTAAACCTTCCGGCGCTTTACTCCTGAACCTTCAGGCGCTTTACTCCTGAACCTTCAGGCGCTTTACTCCTGAACCTTCAGGCGCTTTACTCCTGAACCTTCAGGCGCTTTACTCCTGAACCTTCCGGCGCTTTACTCCTGAACCTTCAGGCGCTTTACTCCTGAACCTTCAGGCGCTTTACTCCTGAACCTTCGGGCGCTTTACTCCTGAACCTTCGGGCGCTTTACTCCTGAACCTTCGGGCGCTTTACTCCTGAACCTTCGGGCGCTTTACTCCTGAACCTTCAGGCGCTTTACTCCTGAACCTTCAGGCGCTTTACTCCTGAACCTTCAGGCGCTTTACTCCTGAACCTTCAGGTGCTTTACTCCTAAACCTTCAGGCGCTTTACTCCTGAACCTTCGGGCGCTTTACTCCTGAACCTTCGGGCGCTTTACTCCTGAACCTTCGGGCGCTTTACTCCTGAACCTTCAGGCGCTTTACTCCTGAACCTTCCGGCGCTTTACTCCTGAACCTTCAGGCGCTTTACTCCTGAACCTTCAGGCGCTTTACTCCTGAACCTTCGGGCGCTTTACTCCTGAACCTTCGGGCGCTTTACTCCTGAACCTCCAGGCGCTTTACTACTGAACCTTCAGTCCCTTTACACCTAAACATTCAGATCCTTCACTCCTGAACATCCAGATTCTTCACTTCTGAACATTCAGATTCTTCACTTCTGAACATTCAGTCCCTTCACTCCTGAACATTCAGTCCCTTCGCTCCTGAACCTTCAGATCCTTCACTCCTGACCATTCAGATCCTTCACTCCTGAACATCCAGATTCTTCACTTCTGAACATTCAGATTCTTCACTTCTGAACATTCAGTCCCTTCACTCCTGAACATTCAGTCCCTTCACTCCAGAACATTCAAATTCTTCACTCCTGAACATTCAGTCCCTTCGCTTCTGAACCTTCAGATCCTTCACTCCTGAACATTCAGTCCCTTCACTCCTGAACATTCAGATTCTTCACTTCTGAACATTCAGTCCCTTCACTCCTGAACATTCAGTCCCTTCGCTCCTGAACCTTCAGTCCCTTCACTCCTGAACATTCAGTCCGTTCGCTCCTGAACATTCAGATCCTTCACTCCTGAACATTCAGATTCTTCACTCCTGAACATTCAGTCCCTTCGCTCCTGAACCTTCAGACCCTTCACTCCTGAAACTTCAGTCTCTTCACTCCTGAACCTTCAGACCCTTCACTCCTGAACCTTCAAATCCTTTACTCCTGAAACTTCAGATCCTTCACTCCTGAAACTTCAGATCCTTCACTCCTGAAACTTCAGTCTCTTTACTCTTAAACCTTCAGATCCTTCATTAAGCGACTCCGGAACCTTCATGTCTTCAAGATTTAGTTTCAACAAAAAGTTGAATATAAAAATGCAATTTTATTGAAACACGAGTTAATAAGCTACTCACATTATTCCTATGCTTCTTTCTTGGCCTCTTATTACTGTGCTTGCCAATTCCGCAATGCATTTCCGCAAACATTAACAAAGCGTCAGCATCTGTCGGTCTAGCCGTAAACCAGAACTCGTCTACCGGTGCACTACTATTAGTAGCAGTTTTATTATTATGACAATCCTGTTCAATTTTTCTACAACCAAAGCACAGATACAAAGGCATTGATTGATTTTCGCTGGTTAAATCTTGACCAGGCTGATATTCGAACTGGGATTGGGCTGGCCGATCCTCAGGTCTGGTAGCAATCAGTTCGGGGCTGGTGTAGGCAGACAAGTAGGCCAGGCCGGCTAACGGCCTAGCAACACAGTAAGGCTCGGGCCCTCGGTCAACAACCAGCGGATCAGATAGAGACGGTTGGAACAGCAAGCTATTCGGCGTCACCAATAAGCAGCCCGTAGCAACGCCTTCGCAACGGGTTACTAATCTAGCATTGGCTCGAACAAATCTTGGCGGCCTTGACAACTGAGCATCGGGCTGATCATCTCTATCTGCTTCGGCTTTGTTCTCCGAATTCTTGCTGCCATGCTGCGGCACTGCCAAGCGAAGGCCCGGATACAGGAGGCCGCTGTTTAGTCGATGCCGATTCAAGCAGCGAATTTCGCCGGGGGTTGTGTCAAACCGAGCGGCTACACTGTTCAACGTGTCGCTGTCCGTCACCTGTTGGTTAAAATTGCGATTGCCGATATGTGTATAGAAAACTAATTATTAAAAGCAATTGTGTATAAAGGGGTTGGCAAACTTTATTACCTCGAGGCCCAGATATAGAATCTAGGAAGGGAAAGGAAGAACGAAAAGACAAGAGAGAAGAGGAGAGAGGGTAGCAGGGACAAGAGAAAGGAGAGGAGAGAAGCGAGAGGAGAGAAGGAAGAGGAGAAAGGAGAAGGGAGAGGAGAGAAGGGAGGGGAGAGAAGGGAAGGGAGAGAAGGGAGAGGAGAAAGGAGAAGGGAAGGGAGAGAAGGGAGAGGAGAAAGGAGAAGGGAAGGGAGAGAAGGGAGAAGAGAGAAGAGAGAGGAGAGAAGAGAGAGGGAAGAAGGGAGGGGAGAGAATGGAGAAGGGGAAGGAGAGAAGAGAGAGGGGAGAAGGGAGGGAAGAGAAGGTAGGGGAGAGAAGGGAGGGGAAAGAAGGGAGAAGGGAGAAGGGAAAGGAGAGAAGAGAGAGGGGAGAAAGGAGGGGAGAGAAGGGAGAGGAGAGAAGGTAGAAGAGAGAAGGGAGAGGAGAAAAGAGAAGGGAGAGGAAAGAGGGGAGAGAGAAGGGAGAGGAGAGAAAGTAGAGGGGAGAAGGGAGAGGAGAGAAGGGAGAGGTGAGAAGGGAGAGAGAGAAAGGATAGGTGAGGGGAGAGGAGAGGGGAGAAGGGAGGGGAGAGAAGGGAGAAGGGAGAGAAGGGAGGAGAGAAGGGAGAGAGAAAGGAGAAAGGAGCTAAAAAGAAACACCAACATTTAACGGGCCGGATTGCTATTGTGAAGTTTCAAAGGATCCAAGGGCCAAATAGAGAGGCTTGGTGGGCTGCATGTGGCCCATGGGCCAGAGTTTTCCAACCCCTGGTGCATAACAACTAAGATAAATAAACATACCTGGTATTCAAATGTAGTTTTTTCTTCAGATGCCATGGCTGATGAACTTCAAAAGAATCATTTACAATAACATGAAAAAAAATTTTTAAAGGTTGGATCGGATCAGGACCTAATTTCTGTTGGGATCTAATGATTTATTTTAGTGGTTGAATAGGATCCATTTTAGATATATGCAATCAATATAATGATCTATTATTAAGATGTGTTCCATTAGCCCCTTCTCTTTTGAATATAGCTCAGATTATAGAGGTCTGATTGCAAAACAGTTTCTTCTGAGCTATAAGAGTTTTTTGGTAACAGTCCACTTTGGTAACAAGTGACAATAGAAGTATATATTGATTGATATGCTCCAAAAGACTGTGCTAATAAACTTAATGAAAGAAAGACAAAAATAATTGAGATACATTCTTGCACACTTTGAGAGATTTTGATTGATGCAGAAAACTACTTATTTAAGCATTTTAACTAATCTTTTTTTAATAACTGGGTGCACTAGATGCATGCAACAAAGACATCCTATACTTGACCAAATATTGTACACATTAGAATCTCTGAGTTAGCAACTTGAAATTACAGAATCTACTTTCTTTTTCATTAATTACTTACAATATTTTAAGTTTCAAAATGCACTTTGAAAGTTAATGTGCAAATTTGAACAGATTATAATGTAGCTTAGCTAGAAAATTAAACCATATGTGACAATAAAAATTTAAAATGCTAATTATTAAATTAATTATTGCTAAAGTTAGGCCTAACTACTATAAAGATATAGTGTTGATAGTTGCAAATCTGCTTTGTTACTGAAGTGGCTGTTACCAAAGTGGATTGTATTTGTTTTTTTTTCAAAGCACTGGGTTTAAATAAATTGATATCTGCAAAAAGCTATTTTTTTTCTAGTAACAAACACCTTCATTATAAAACATGGCATTTAGTGCAAAATTAGATAATGTAGTAAATGACTCTATTAGAATTAAAAAAACTTATGTAAAGGTTCAACTAGCTTTCAAAAACTGCTTTCCAATTAGATTTCTATAGCTAAAGCTATACTCAATAAGAAAAAGACTTATAGAATACTCCATGTAACTTTATTTAATATAAAAGCCTATGACATTGTCAGTAAAGGTGGCCCTGACAAGGGCCATTTTAACAAAAGCAGTGCCATTTTATAATATTACTAATTTGATGTCATTTAGATAGTCTCATACTCTAACATCTGTTTATAGTAACGCCCAAAGAATTTTAACAACATTGCACAACATTCGTAAGGCCTATGTACAATTCAATCAATAATTTCTGTTTTCAAGTTGGTTTTCTCACTGGCCAATAGAAAGGCTGCGCATATTTTATGCCAGCCTAAAATTAAGCTTTCCTTGTGTGCCCACCCCTAGCCTGCTTGTTATCAGTCCTGTCTGGCTAGGGCACCTGGGGTTAGACCCTCTTTTGTTTTCTACTCTCTCTCTCTCTCTCTCCCCATCTCTACCAAGTTCACTCTGCCAAGTTCCTTGCCAAAGTGAGTGCTGCCTCTATCTCATTGCCATCATATTATTACCACTCCATCACCATAGCCTATTTAGCTATCCATCACCATTTTGTTGCCTGCTGCAGTGCCCAAAGTACCAACTTTTGGATTCAGCTTCTAATCAGGCCCAGTCATACTCTTTATTGCTAACTGGAATCTATAGTGAGCAAGCCTATTTAACCATAATAAATAATCACCATCATATCACCATTGTATCAACTGTATTAAGTCTAAGTGCTACCGCTACACCAATTGCCTCCATTATTTGTCTTCATCATTTGATCCTATGACTATATTATCATAATCGTCACAAGCCCTTAAACTGATGTTTTTAGGCCTATAAGATTATTAAAATTGAGATTAATTTTACAATCATTAGGTGTGACGTTGCCAGTTCAAAGTGGTCCCACAAAAGGGCCATTGGACTACAATTTCCCTACAATTTCTCATTTAAAATTTCCAATTGTGTATTCTCACGTTTACTTGTAGTAGCGTGTAACAAACCTGTATCAATTGCTAAATCACTGCATACTTTGTAATATTTGCATACGTCTGTAGTGTCTCGCGTGATCAATAATTTCAGTTTCTTGTTTTTCTCTTGCCAGCCAATGAAAACTCTCCGCATACATTATGTTAACCCTCCTGCGCTCCTTTATTAACCCCTGCCTAGCGGCAGCCTGGGGGGTTTTTCTCTCCTTCTGTCCTGGCCTCGTGTTTTCCTTCTCTCTCCCAGCTGCTGCGAGCCTCCTTATCTCTCGCCATGGCTCCTCTGTCTGGGCCAGCCTGTTTACACACTCTTACTCCACTGTGTACTGCCACGGGCTAACGCCCAATCTCGCCACTACTCATCTGCCTGTCTACTTGCTACTCACTGCCATCACTGTGCTCACCGCCATCACTTACCACATCGTGTCGCCATTGCATCCTTCGTCAGCTACTTGACTTCATATTCTAATTACATCAATTATTGTTGCAGCCGCCAGTGCCCCAGAACGCTATAAGCTTTGTATTGACATTAACCAATTATAATATTGATCTTGACAATAAATTAGCTACGGCAGTTCCCTGCCTTTATACGCCAAGTGCTCTGCTACACAATCCGCTTCGCAAGAATTGACTTCACAATTACTTTTGGACTACAACGACTTATCAACAATTCTCGTCAAAATGACCCTTTTAAGGGTTATAGTCACCATGCCACTAACGTGACATTAGGCAACTATTAAAAATAATTAGCAATAAAAACAATAACATTTTTACTAACTTAATTTTTAATAACTTATTATATACCAAAATTTATTCACTTATCTTTATAAATCTTTTCTAATAAAACAACTTTAAAAAATATATAATACTTAAAATTAAGTGGTAAATTTTCTAAAGATCTTTCCTTTATCCCAAACAAAACAATTCACACTAGCCTATTAATATTATATAATTATTATCAATTATAGACAATGTAATATTATAAAGCCTTGGCTCTTAGGCTTATAAGGCCTAGTTAAGAAGATAACATTCTATTTAAAAAGTTATATTATGCAAAAAGCATATATTAGAAATTTTGGAATATACTTTGAATACTTAGTATATACATAGTATAGCTAATAATAAACAAATACCTATATTTTGATATCTAAGCAACTTTTTAAATATTAACTTAAAATCAGTTTATTTATTAAAGCATATTTTGTCAACTCCTTTTACTAAAAAGTTTTGCTCTAGATGAATTAGTTCAATAAAAGTGAAAAAGATACCATTTTATCAACTATTAGCTATAGCTAGAAGACCATGGCTGATAAAGAATCAAACATGCTTTTTCAACATATTGACAAGTTCTTTATTAGCAATAGCTAATGGCAATGCTAATTGTCTTAAAAAATGTTTTTCTATTTGCTATATTTGATTGGGCTCAATATAGAAATAAATATGCCTTTAATGACCTTAACGGCAATCCTATACTTCCGTTTGGTAAATTATTTTGACATTTGAATTCGTACCACTGAGTCAAATGACGTCAATTGGCAATGTGTCTATGGCCAAAAGTTTGAGCGAACAGAGTTTAAGGGGGTGTCAGTTTAAGGGAGCTGTTGCTTGTGAGCTGCTTGTTTTTTGAGCTTCAATTTCTCATATCTTCCTGTCTTCAGTGCCATGGCTGGGCAACCTGCAGCACCTGGGTTCATCATCAGGGGGCTGATGATGACCATCAGGGGGCCTGGCGCGAGGGCCACTGGGTCGTTTGGTTACATTGTTATTTAACACGCCTGTTCAAAATTCAGTGTCAAAATAATTTACCGAACAGAAGTGTAGGATTGCCACCTTAACCTATTTGTATAAATTTAGTCTACCTTATTAATATTATATAGGAATATATATATAGACTTGATATATTATTTATTATTTTATTATTATTATTTTATTATTTTATTTATATATATTATATTATATATCATATATACCATTATTAGCTTTGTCATTGATGAGTTGAATAATGCAAGAGTAGGTCCTCCCTTTTTTTCAGTGGCGCAACCAGGGGGGGGCGGGGGGCGGTCGCCCCCCACCCTTAGGCGGAGACCCAAAAAAAATCGAAGGGGGGACCAAGCGAATTTTCGCCAAAAACAGAGCCTCCCCTCCGCCCCCCCCCCTCCCGGGACTTTACCTTCCAGAATCCGCCCCCCCTCAAAAAATTTCTGGTTGCGCTACTGCTTTTTTTAGCAATATATACTGGCATATATGAAGTCAGTCAAGCAAGTCAATAATAGTGCAAAATTTTGGTCCAAAAAATGGAGTCGGTGATTCATAGTTGCGTGATTCTGTAAGCCAATTTAAGCATGCAAAGTATTGAAGTGAAAGTAAATTACTTTATTGCAGATCATTGTTTCATAGAAAACAGTAGCTACAAATACGTAGGACAAACAGCGTTAAATTTGAATTTATTAAAACAGCCTTTAGAGTTTTTGTTAACTTATTAAACACTTAATCTTATTGTAATATGGAAGCTTATGTATAACACAGAATGCAAGTTTTCATAGTTATTTTGTTTTACTTTAATAAATCCATACTTTGTTCTGTCAATTGTAGCCGTTAGCTAAGTTAAATTCTTTGGCTGTTGTTACGGCAGTAACATAATTTACTTTGATATACATGTATAGGAGAAAATAACGTGTGTGAGTAAAAAAATACTTATACGAGTATCTACCAAAAGTTAATACCTTTGTGCTAATGAACCAAAACACCATTTAACACTTGAGCGAAAAAAACCAAAAACTATATATGTTCGTTCTTAATATTAATGGTTTATTATACTTGCCTTAGTTGCAGTTATTAAACTGGTAGAAATAAACTATGACATATATTTAGCTGAATAATTGTATCGCCTTTAATGTATGTACTATACGTTCGCTCTGAGAACTCTCTCTCTCTCTCTCTCTCTCTCTCTATCTCTTTCTCGGGCCTTTGTTGATTTTTGCACTGCCACATACATGAACATGCACCACGTCTTGCACAAAAATTGATTATAAATGCATGTATATTTAGAATTTTTAATACATAAGAATGTTATAAATTTGAGAAGTTTTGAGAATTATTGCATGTATGTGTTCGCTACATGTACTCGTATTTCCAAGCTATAAATAAGGTCTGGCAGAATTCTGCTTAGGTAATGTACGTATGCAGTGCAGTGCAGTCTCAACAGCAGAGTGCAGTCGGCTGTTGTGGGTTCACCGTATCCCGTGCAATTAATTAAGTTCACAAATTAACTTGTACGTTATTAATAAGACCATACGTGTACATGTACTATATATTGCTACATTTTATAACGGGTGTCTCAAAAAGGGCAATTTTCAACATCGTGGATCGGAACTTCCACTCAAATTGGATACGAACTCAATTAGAACTCTACAAATCAGCAGCAAGCACTTTTTGTAAGCTTTCCGGTGAAGTTTCATTTCCAACGGAAGCTGCTAGCTCTGTGTCATGTCAAAGACAGATAAAGCTGGGATGAGTTTTCATTTTGGCTGCTCTCATGCTTTGCCACAGATAACAGCAACTTCTCCAAAGAGCTGAACCACGTATTGCATCTGCACTAACACAAACAAATGCAAACAAACGTCATGGCTGTTGGGAAAAAAGCAGATTCCCGAGCATTTAAATGTTGATCAAAGACAGCAGCAGGTCTGCTTGCTGCTCAGTATTGTTGAGGAGAAAAGCAGATTCCACGTCACAGAACTGCATGCACTCGGCCATAGACAATAAAGCCAATCAAAGCCACTGTCACAGAACTGCACTCGGCCATAGGCAATAAAGCCAATCAAAGCCACACTGCCACAGAACTGCACTCGGCCATAGACAATAAAGCCAATCAAAGCCACTGTCACAGAACTGCACTCGGCCATAGGCAATAAAGCCAATCAAAGTCACTGTCATAGAACTGCACTCGGCCATAGACAATAAAGCCAATCAAAGTCACTGTCACAGAACTGCACTCGGCCATAGACAATAAATTCAATCAAAGCCACTGTCACAGAACTGCACTCGGCCATAGACAATAAAGTCAATCAACAAGCAAACAGGTCGAAATTTCAAGCTACACTCCCACAGACTGCAAGCCAAAGCAAACTGTTTAAGGCTCTTGCTCTTCTTCTTGCATTCTTCTTGTCTATTTTATGTTCAACATTCTATGCAAATGAACATGCTGATAAAATCTAGCTTACACTTTTTTATCCATGCATGCAAACGCTAATTTCTGTACGCTCGAAATGTTACACACACGCATATTCTGGCGAGTCAATCTGGTTGCAGACGCTCCTGCTATTTTTAGTTAGCGGCCGGCAGATCGACAGTACCAGACGCCTCTTGCCCGCCACCAGTTCCCAGAGTTTGAACAGCCAAAACAGAGTCGTCTCGCAGTACTCGGAGAAGCTGAGCTTCAACAGATATCGGCATTCGACGTCAAACTGCATGGTGGTGCCAACGACGGAGGACAGAACGCCAACTACAAAGTTGATGAACATTACTGGCACTAGCAGAATGAACGCCATGTGAGCCAGAATCAGATCTGTCCGATCCAGAGTCGGTTGAAACGCTGTCGTATCGAACACATTCAGCGTCAGTAGAAAAGTTCGGTAGATTGCCGAGAAAGCGTCGCTATCCTGCAGACTGACTTCAGCTACCGTGTTGTTGAAGCAAACCCTGGTTGACGACGATTGAACGGAGCGTTCTACGACTTGAAATATTCGCGAGAAGGTGACCAGCATCAGCAGGTAGATGATGATGAAGTTAGCAAACATTGCAAAGCTGCGATAGAAACTGTTGAAGAATTTCGACACCACTGGCAACAGTCTGGCGTTGGTCATCAGGATGCACACCAGCAGAAGCAGGTCGATCAGCACAAGACTGCCAGCAAACGGTCTGTAGCTGTCCGCTCCGAACAGGCTGCAAGCAGTGTCCGGGCTGCTCAGCAGGGCGATCAGCGACACATCGGTGATAATGCTGAGACAGATTGACACCATCCACACCAGACTGTCTCTGTCAGCTTTTCTTGGCGTGTCCGGAAATCCAACCCGACTACGATAGGAATTCTTGCGCAGGCGACCCAACAGACTGGTGAAAAGCGTCAACATTCTGACAGTCATCAATACGCATCGAACGGTCAGAAAGAATCGAGGACGCGGAAATCGAGGCCAACAGCAGGCGGTGGCTACAAAGTTCCGGTACTCGGCGTCGCAACTTCCCAATAGAAGGCTTGGATCTAATAAAGTGAACAGACAGAGCAAAGCCATTGTGAAGCGATGCCGCGAAAAGGACTCGTCCACGAGTGGCGCCAAGACCAGCGGCCTGCGGAATACGCCCAGTTCCGACACTCGAGACTCGCCGAATACCTCGGAAATGACGGATAGCAGGGCAACGGAGCGCTCGGCTTCCGTGGTAACAACTTCTGTAAAGTCCATTTCCACGTGTTCCATTAGGCCGGACATGTCGCAATGGACTACCGCAACGTGCGACCGGTAGAGCAGTTCGTCAACGATGTCCACGTAGCCGCAGTAGATGCCCCATTCGAGCGGTCGCATGTGAAACGTGTTCCGCACAGTTGACATCCACGTGACCTCCGTGGTTGAGAAAAAATGGTTTAAGAAATATTTTAGATAGTCTTGAGACCTGGACTGCAGGATGTCTATCGGTTCATTCTCAGCCTTCATGATGTCCAAACCAGCGAACAGCGTATGGTAGGACGTGAAGCCGATCTCAGTGATGGAGCTCAGCTCGAGGCCTTCTGTTGTCTCTCTCATGAGCTGACAGCAATTCCTGGCATCGTACATCACCGCCAACAGGAAAGGATTCGAGGGATAAGGATGACTCATCAAAAGTCTGCTGACTCGAATCGTCCTATCGTACGATCGGAACCGTTTCGGACAGTGTCGTTTCCGGCCTTTGGTGTCGTTGCTGGCCAGAAAGCGGCGCCAATCGATGCCAGAACTTTCTATTAAACGACGGAGCTTCTCAGCATTGTCAGTCAGCAGGGCGGCCACTAGGATTGGCCATTGATCCTCACTGATGAAGTTCCAGATGTCTTCTGGAGTGGAGTTAGCGTCTTGCGACTGATTTGGAATCGCCTCAACTCTGTTTCGCTGTTTCGAGCTCATTTTTGTGCTAATAACCCCCTGAATTGCAGCTTGATGCAAAAAAGAAGCAATCTTTTATGCGGAATTGCCGGAGCATCAAATCACAATGATCTTATTGTTTGGCACTCAAATAATGGCTAAGTCTACTGATTTAGGTACTCGTATTGTTTGCTCTGCGTTGGGTCTACGTTGCCTTTATACGCTGCTTAAATAATGTGACTGACGGACGGACTAATATATTGATCCCAGGCAAACAAGCATCAAAGCCTGTTTGACTAGACCCAACACGATTACTATAGTTAATTAACTTCATTAATCACGTTACCTCGAGAGCTTGTGCAGGTCCATGATGCGATTAATTTCTTGTAATTAATTAATGCGTGATAGCTCACAAACTCGAAGAACAAAATATTGTTAATAAATTTCCTGCATGCGCAACTTTGCAGTTTTACGAGCGTATGAAACTAATTATTGGCAAGAGAAGCTATATTTATTTATTTATATTTATCTGAGTTTTTACATGCGCTGCAGCCACCCAACATTTTACGTAAGTGCTAGCTAGGTAAGATCGCAAATATAAAGTTGCGGTCCTTGCTTCAGAGAGAGAGAGAGAGTTCATGTGAGTGTTTTGTTTAGCTAATTTTGTCACAGGCCTGTAGCCGTAAAGATGATCAGGCATTGGGAAGACTCATTTTTGCATGATTGAGAAGAGCGTCAAATTATCTGGTAGCAGAGCGTGGTTGGCAACCGGAGCAGCTAAAGATGAGGAGACTGCGGCGGCAGCTCTCGGTGTGAGCAACCGGCTTGCTCAACTAAAGGCCACGAAAGCTATTAAGAAGTGTTAGAATTTAGGTTTTGAGGACCCTAAGCTCGGTCGGAGCAGAGTTGGGCTAGAGCTACGAGAAGGTGAATGCCGCGATTCAAGAAGTTCTGCACGAGGTCGGAGGAAATCTGCCCGCGTAAATGCAAGCTGTGAAGGAACTGGAGACGCTGGAAAGCAATTTCGGTGAGGTAGTGAGTTTGATGACTGAGCTGCGGAAGAGGGTGTGGCAAGCGAAAGAAGAAACGGTGCGCTATGAGGAGAGAGAGATGAGGCAAAGGGAGGTTGAGGCGGCACGGAGTCTGCGGCCGGAAGTCGGAGAGTTACAGAGAAAAGTGCAAAAAGAATTTGAAGCTCAGAAGCGCGAGCTGGAGAAGAAGATGGAAAGGTTGGCAGCTGTTGCAGGAGATTTTGAATGGGAAAGCCGAGAAAGTGACCGGCGGGATGGAAGCCTTAGATTGGAGCCTGCTAGCAAAGCGTTGGGCTCATTTGAAGGGCGTGCCGTTCGACAAAATTGGTTGGAAGCAGACTGTGGATGCTCATCGGAGTGGACAATGCAGACCTACACGAAGTAGGTGGGCAACCTGGAGAGCCAATTGCCAGACTGACACCAATTGGATGGACCTGCTTTGGGCCAGTTAATCAAGCAGGAGCTGCAGTAGAGCAGCAGCAGCAGCAGCAGCAGATATTCCCGATCAGGGCGGCAACCGCCGACCAGCCGGGGCTCACTGCTGCAGTTTTACCGCCGAGCTTGCAGCCATTTTCGCTGCTCTTGATCACTGCCGCAATGCCGTCCACCGCCCTAGTAGCCTCGCTATACTTGCCTCTTCGCACTCAAAGCGGGGACCCATCGAGCAGCACACCACACTGGACGTCGCCTGCTGGCACGCCTCTTCAGCCCCACCGACCCGCTGGACCCCCCGTCGCTCAGGGTCTTCACTCTCCTACAAGAAGAAGAAGAAGCAGACATTCTTTACGGTGCCAGCGGAGAACGAGGCATCGGATCTACTGCGGAAGATGTGGGAGATCGATGAAGTGCCAGACGGGGGACAGCAAGCAAGAATAGGAGCGCAAGATCGTAGAAACGACACGAGCATCCTTGAAGATGGAGAACGGCCAGTTTCAACTGGCGATTCCTTGGAAAAAGAATCCTGAAGAACTGCCGCCTATGAACAAAGAAGCCGCCCTACAGCGTCTCGTCAGCACAGAGAAGCGCGTGCTGAAGGACCCTGAGCTAGCGAAGGTGTACCAGGCTGTGATGGACAAGCATCGAGCAAAAGGGTATGTGCAAGAAGTCGGCATCAGCGCAAAAGTCAGACTGGCCTGTGGTTCTTGCCGCATTTTGCAATAGTGCGGGCCGACAAGGAGACGACCAAGGTCCGGTTCAATGAGGTCTGCCTAAATGAAACCATTCATACGGGACCGAAGTTGCAGCATTATCTGCTAAAGTGCTCCTACCGTTCCGGAAGCATCCCGTAGCGCTAGAAGCCGACATTGAGGAGATGTATCTGAGAGTTAGGCTTGCGCCGGAGGATAGAAAATTTTTCCGCTTTCTGTGGCGAGACTGAGACATGGAGCAACCACCGAAGAGCTATGAGTTCTGCAGTGTTGTATTTGGCGTAAACTGCCCTCCATTTCTGGCTCAGTTCGTGCCTCAAGAGAATTTACGACGCCATCAGCAGCAGCTGCGGCTGGCGGCCGACACCGTGCTGCATTCCACCTATATGGACGACAGTCTAGACTCTGTAGAAACTGTTGGCCAAGCGGTGGAGCTCTTCGAACAACTCGTAGAACTGTGAAGCAAGGTAGGGATGCGAGCTTGCAAGTGGATGTCAAATTCGTTAGAAGTGCTGCAACAAGTTCCAGTCGAGGACCGCGCAGAACGCACCAAATTGCTATTGAAAGGGACCGCAAAGACACTTGGAGCGAATTGGAATGCGAAAGAGGACTGATCCTAGGAATTTCCATCAGCGAGCCAAATGCTAGCGACAAGACGATGACAAAGAGACTGCTTTTGCGCCGCGTTGCCGAGGTACATGTTTGACCCCTGTGGCTTCCTGGCACCGGTAGTTATCAAAGAAAAGATAATTTTGCAGTTGGCATGGCAACAAGGTGTCGGGTGAGATGAAGCATTGGATCCGGAGTTGGCTGATCAAGCATTTCAGTGGACCGGTGGGCTGTCAAAAGCTACGAGACTAGCTCTGCCTCGGTGTCTGCGTCCGGACAACGGATCCACCGAGCTTCAATCGTTTGTAGACGCATCGCAAGAGGCCTATGGAGCCGTCGATTATCTACAGAGCGTAAAAATGAGTAAGGTGACGGTCCGTTTCGTAGTTGCAAAGGCTAAGGTAAGCACCATTAATCGCGGTGAGCATCCCTCGACTGGGGGTTGATGACGGCAGTCCTAGGATTTCGGCTCGCAAAAGCAGTGGCTGAGGCGTTGGAGATCGCGATTGAGTCTGTGGTGTTTTAGAGTGACAGTCACAATGTACTTGGGTGGATTCGCAGGCAGAGTAGAGCGTTCAAGCCTTTCGTTGCTAACCGAGTCGCTTTGATCCAGCGGCAGGTGCAGCCAAGCCAATGGCGGTACGTGCCAACAGATCTGAATCCAGCTGATGCGGCATCCCGCGGCTGCAGTGTGCAAGAGCTGATGGACAACGAGCGGTGGTGGAACGGCCCTGGATTATTGGCGATGTTATCAAACGATTTGCCAGAGATGCCGATTCCAGTTGCACCGGAAACGACTGAGGCGAACACTCGACGAAGAGAGCTAGCAAGCATCCAGGAGCGTAATGCAGAGCCCGTATTTCTGATCACCACCGACGAAGAAGACAAGACAGACTGGCGACTCAAAACAGAGCGATTCTATAGCTTCCATCGACTACAGCGCATCTTCGCTTGGGTTGTTGCGGCTCATTCGAAACTGTCAAAAGGAAAAGTATCAGCGGAGCGGCGGTGAGCTGTTGGTGGATGAGCTCGAGGAGGTTGAGGAGTGTTTAGTAAGGTTAGCTCAGGAGGAAGCGTTCAATGCGGATGCAGTGAACGAAAAGAAGCTGCAGTGCTTGAAGCCGGTACTGATGCAGCAGGAGTCCTACAAGTGGATGATGGCCGGTTGAAATTCAGGCCACAGGCGCCATTTGCAGCAAGAAATCCAGCTAAATTGCCGCGGAAGGATTGGATCACCAAGCTGATCATTAAACAATATCACGAGCAGCAGAGCCACGGTGGGACCAGCCAAACTCTGGCGGCGCTGTCAGCCATGTACTGGATTATCTGTGTCCGGGAAGCTATTCGCGAGTGGGAGGTTGAATGTGCATGCTGTGTGCAAAAGAGAGAAGGCTCGTCTCATCGTGCAACAGATGGCGCCACTGCCTGATGCCTGTGTCGAAGGCTCCTTAAAGGCCTTCACGAACGTAGCCGTCGACATGGGAGGGCCGTTCGTTACTATTCAAGGCCGATTCAAAACGAAGCAAAAAACGCTATTTGGCGCTGTTCTCATGCCTCGAGACGCGAGCTGTACACCTCGATATGACCTACAGCGCGTTGACGCGGACTCATTTTTGAATGTCTTCTACCGAATGATGAACCGGCGTGGCTTACCTAAGGCTATGTATTCTGACAACGGCGGCAAATTTGTCAAAGGTCCGACTTCTGGAGAAGCTGGACAGGATCAGGGTCAGTCGCAAGGCATCTAGGCAGTGAGTCAAGTGGAACTTTCAGCCGCCAGCTGCCCCGTACTTTGATGGAGCGCACGAGGTGATGATTCGAGTGGCGAAGCGAGCGCTACACGCGATTCTGAGTGACGCCGATGTCACCGACGAGGAGCTTCAGTCGGCGATCACTGGAGCGGAGGCGATGATCAACTCGTGCCCCATCACCTACCAAACGGCAAATCCGAGAGACGAGGAGCCACTAGCGCCAAACCACTTCCTGCACGGTTAGGCTGGTGAACAAATCGCGCTGGATGTGCCCGACGACGTCGCGGCGGTCCTGAGGCGGCGTTGGCGGCGCATCCAAGAACTCGTGAGGCACGTCTGGCGACGCTGGATGCGCGAGTGGTTACCAGGGTTGTAACCGAGAGCCAAGTGGGCGGGACCGCAGCGTGATGTGCAGCCAGGTGATGTCATCTTTGTCATCAAAGCGGACTTACCGCGGGGACACTGGCCGTTGGGGACGAGTAGTCGAGGTCTACCCGGGTCTAGGCAACCGAGTCCCGGTGGCCAAGGTCCAGGTCGGGGGATCGAACGGTCTTTGGCCTGCGAGCAAGCTGTGTTACCTCGAGTAAGATGCGTTGATTATTGTTTAAGCACTGCTATAGTTTTCTGATTTAGGTCCAATTTTCAATTTTTTATGTCGTATCGTGTGCGTCCAGTTTTGGCCAGTCTTTTTGAGCCGCGCCGTTTTTTGATTATTGATTTGTTTCTTTTTTTTGTTTCTGGTTGCTTAGAATCAGTTTTTTCATTTGGAGCGCAGTTGGTGCAGTTATTTCTTATCTTCATTTCATGCGCATGTGCGATGGCGAAGTATGTCTTCGTTTTGCAATGCTAAGTTTAATCCGAATTTTCTGTTGAAGTTATAATGGTGGAGGTTTTCTAACGTAAGTCTACTTTCTCCGAATTAATTTACAGTTGCGAATTCAAGTTAAATTTTTAAAGGTTTCTATATTTTTCGTAATGTTCAGCACTCGTAGTTTTGTTTCAGTTTGCTATCTTTTTAGGACGGCACCCTTTGTTAGATGCATTTTAATTATTTCTTTTGTGACTTTTGGTGGCGGGTTATGAAACATCTTCTGTTGTTTTGAGCTTCCGCGCTTCTCTGCGGATATTCCAGGCGTTGTATGTATAAGATATTCTATGGGTTTGAGGTCGGTATGTGATTAAGTAAAAAATAAACGCCGTTTAATTCACATTCTGTGGTTAGAACGTCCGAGGCTGCGTTTAATGGTCTCGAGGCGAGCGTAGCGAGTTTTAAGTGAAATAATCGTATTAATTTTAATTTTAATCGTATTTTAAGTGAAATACCGACCGAAAAACCCATAGAATATCTTATTTAAACTACTTTAATTTTGCGGGATGCATTCAGATAAATCCCGGAGCCATACTTGTATGTCTATGGTTGAAGTTGGGGATGGGGGTGTGGGGGCGAAGCCCCCACATTCTTACCATAGACAAATTTTCATTAAGAAATTTCTCGAGTCACGAAGGAAGAGAAGAGAGAAGCTCGCTTATTTAGATACACACAATAATCCTTGCAATATGTCCGGGAAAGTGATCGATTAAATCCCGCAAAATAAAATCTATGTCAATAACCTCCCTGAAAGTGAGCTTTAAAGTGGTTTAAGTTCTATGGTCATAGTTTTGTTTTTTGTTGCTGCTTGTCAGGATGGGGGGTGTTGGCAAGAGATTTTTTGTTTTCATTTATATTATTTTGTTTTCTGTTCCTATCGTTACATTGTAATTATACTCGTACATGTACTTTTACCCAGACGCAATAACAAAATTTGATTTGAAGCCTACGACAGACACGAGAGACTGGCAGGTTTTACATTGTAACTTGATGAGGAGAAGATCGAGAGGAATTTGTCGGCCGGGGCCGGCACAGAAAAAGGAAGAAAATGTAGGTGCACCACTGCAGGTGCCACCCTAGAGGACATTCTGTTTCTCAAACTTAGCAGATCTTGTCTCTGTGCCATTCTTATCAGATCTCAATCTGCTCGGTTCTTGCAGGATCTTCTAAGAAGGGAAGTACATTTGTTTTGTCATTCATTTGGCCAAAGTGTTCTAGCTTTATTATTTTTTATTTTATGGGAAAATGGGACAATAAATTTAATAAAATATGCGATTCGAAGCTATTCAAAGATATAAAAGCTAAGATCTTGTACACTGTAGCAAGTCGCCCAGATCTGGCAAGTTTACCTCAGTATTATCATAGCGAAGATCTTGCACGTTCTTGCAAGTATACATGGATGTACTTGCGCAGCAACCCAAGAAGATAGATAAGATGTGTTAAGAATGAACAAGTCAATGTCTTCTAGGGCAGCCAACTGCTCAACGGCTCTTTGCCCCCGGTTGGTCAGAAGTCTGCCGTTTATTTTATGTGCTAAACAAAATTGCAATCAATATGCAAAACTTAATATATTGCTAGCGAGCTGGCATGAATGAACATGCAAACAAACAAAACAGGCCGGGACTGCGTGCTAGGCAGACGAGAGAATAGAATAGTATTGGGAAGCCCAAGCCAATCAACACACGTACGGGTGCTCGCAATGACTTTCTTACTGATCACAATATATTGGGCGTCTATTGCGTGGTGCCCTAGCTGCTGGAGGCCGGCCTCGATCGGTCTTGTGTTTAGCAGTTTGGAAAATAATGCAAAGTTAAGGTCTTATGTAGTAATTTAATACGTTGATTGCGTTGCTAAAATACATTTAAGTATTCAGGAGCAATAAGCAAACAGTATGGGTAATGGTATCCAAAAAAACTAATAAATTGAAAACTAAGTTCTTTTGAACGAGTTTTTCGTCAATAATAGTACAAGGAAATTAAGACAAAATGTACTAGCGGAATTAGTAATTATTATTAAAAAGTAAAAAAAATTATAAAAATTAAGGAAGTTTAAACAGTTAATTCTAGTTTTTGCACTAAATGAATATATTTGTAATATACTGTCATGTTTTGAATAGCGATTTAAAATTTTCGATTGCAAAAATAACTGTTTATAAATAAATTATTTAATTTACCCACCAGTCAGCCCTAGAATACCGTGCTTTGTGACCTTTGTCCATTCCTACGATTCAGGCTCAACAAGCATTTAAGCTTACAGCTGCTTCTGTATCATTAGGAGCATGTCCAACAATTTATGGGGGCAGCCTGTACGCTGTACTAAGCCTTTCCAAAAGCATTGCCTACCATAGATAAAAATCTTTCCAACAAACAAGACAAAAATGCCGAAAATATATTGCAATTTTTTAACCCCAGCTGGCCAAAGGGGGAGGGGTCATGCCTCCTTGGCTCCAGCTTGATACGCCACTGTGCGGGATAACAAGTTAAACGAATGTGTTTGAATTGAATTTAAGTTCAAAATTGATGTCAGTTATTATTTTAATAATTGATTACATATATTGATAATTGATTACCTGCCATTTTAGCATTTTACCTAGGCCTAGTTTTCTTTTTAATATCCCAATTTACTTTTTAGTGCCAAATTGCTCTATGTCTATGTCTATTATCATCTTCATATAAAGTCCACTTAAATATTTTTTTAGAGCATTTTAGTTCTGGATAAGTATAGGCCCCTAGTTATAGTCTTAACATAACAATGTCAATGACAACAGTGACAATATTACTACCAAGAGTTTTATAATTATAAATAACAGAAGTTATATTTAGTACAGTTGATTTTTATTGAGAATTCCATAGCAATATAGCATAATAAGGAAACAATTCAAATAAAATATGTCCTTATTATAAATAAGTATACATTTTAATGATATTTTAATTACTGTCTAGCTGACAAGCTTTAGGCCCCTATATCCAACAAAGTAGGGCCTAACTAACTAGGCCATTGCCCTCTTTATATTATAGGTTATTATATTAAAAGTTAGATAGGCCCAAGTATGATCAATTTCTATCTAATTGCCTTAATCCTTATAGATTATTGTCTTTAAGTAAGAAATGAAACAAAAATATTTGTAACTTAAATTTTGTCTAGTTTCTAATTACTTGTATACATGAATTTTTTGATTTAGTAATTTCTATAAACATATATGCACAACCTCCAAAATTTAGTTGGCCATGCAACTTAGTTTTAACAAAAAATGCAATGTAGTTTTTGGCCAAAAATATGACTTACCATGTCCTCAGTGCAACTTAGCTTGGTCCTGCTGCAACTTAGTTTGCTCTCAGTGCAACTTAGCTCAGTCCTGCTGCAACTTAGCTTGCTCTTGGTGCAATTTACCTCATCCTCAGTGCAACTTAGATTGGTCCTGCTGCCACTTAGCTTGGTCCTACTGGGACTTAGCTCTCTCTCAGTGCTACAAATTATAGCACTTACAACTCTGTGTTTTTCTCTTTCTCTTTGCTCCCTTTTCTCTTTTCCTTTTCCTTTTCCCTTTTGTCTTTTGTTTTATGTTTTTTGGCAGTTGATCAATTTAGCAACTTACCTTGGTTGGCTGGATTGGCCAACTTGGCCAACTGTTGCACATATATGTCTATAAATATATCATATAATGATTAAAAAAGAGAATAAAAGATTTATCTCAAGTTTTTATGATTGAGCTCATAGATACTCGTAGCAAATAGTTCAAGCTCTCATTAAATACATTGCATTTGAGCTAATATTTAAATAATTAAAAACAAAAAATGATTTCTTCTTTGTTGTATAGTTTTTATCAAATTAATCAAACCAATATTTCCAATATTGAAAACAGGCAAGGCATATCAACTAAATAGAATTCATTATAAATTTTCAATGCATGACAAATTTTCAGATGTAAATCTACTAAAAAGTTCTGATATTCTCAACTGATAAATTTACTGATTGTCTCTACTTTTTTTAAAGATTTGTGTTTTTACACAGAATTTGTTGCAGTGTCAACAGCCCCATGAGTTTCCCTACAACATCTCGATTTCAAAGCAGCCACTACTTGACTAGCAATGCTACTGGGCACAACTACAGTCGCTATTATACTGGCAGCAGTGGCTCTTCAAATTTAAATCGCTACCCAGCCTCCGGAACTGGCAGTGCAGGTCGGACCAACTTTAATAATACTACCACCACCTATGGCTCAAGCTATCAGCCAAACTATAGTCACAATCCAATAACAAAGGTACCTGTTGTTACAGCTACCAGAGGTCTCATGCCTTCTAATAGCAGGCCAACTTATCGATCGCCTCCAGATCCGCCATCGATTAGTAGAAATTTGGATCCTCTGCACAATTCTAAGCCTCTGCCGTCAACTCCCATGCCGGCATACAAAGATGCTATTGCGCCCTCGCCAGCGTCTACTACTACTGGCGCAGCTACTATAAGTAGTAAGACATATGAAACGCCAAATTCTACTAAAATTGAATCTTTAGATATTAGTCAGCGACATCGGGGAGGCCGAGTCGGCTTATCAAATTTAGGCAACACATGCTATATGAATTGCATTGTGCAGTGCTTGAGTCACACTAAGCCGCTGCTTGAACTCGTGCTTGACTGTAAAGATGACCAGGGACTGCCTGACAATGGTCCGGTGTCTGGACCGTTCAAGTGAGTTGACTTTTAAACTTGTTTTTTTTAGTCGGCGGCGGTTTAATATATACAAAGTAATAATAGTATAAAATTGGTCAAGAATTGCAATTTCTAGAGCGTTATGGACAAACATACAAACCTTAGAGATTTAGTATATTTATTACATTTAGTAAAAGGACTGCTAATCTAGTCTATTAAGGATTAGAATGGATTGCTAATCTAGTCACTCTAGGATTGGGAGGATTAGAATGGATTGCTAATCTACTCAATCAAGGATGAAAGATTAGGAATGAATGAGTGCGCAATGCCTATTGAAAAAGAGATTTAGAACTTTATATATAAACAACGTGTTTATATTTAGCGCACACGTTCTTGTATCCCGCCGATCTCAAACCGCCTCAGGCGTCTGCTCAAAGAGCTCTGGTCGCCGGACCCGGTCTCGAGTTATGCCCGGCCGACCCAGCTGCGCGTCAGCATGGGTCGCTACGCGCAGAGATTCTCTGGCTACGGGCAGCAGGATGCAGGGGAGTTCATGCGCTACCTGCTCGAGGCTCTGCACGAAGACTCAAAGCGGAACAAATCCACTGGACGGAACAAATACTCTAGGATACAGCCTATTGACTTTGAAGAGTTGGATAAGCTAAGGTTTTTGCCAAAATTAATACCCAAAATAGTCTATCTTTGTTCCAACCTCTTCAATGTTTGATTACTCAAACTAGTCTTTGTTCCAACCTCTTCAATGTTTGATTACTCAAACTAGTCTTTGTTCCAACCTCTTCAATGTTTGATTACTCAAACTAGTCTTTGTTCCAACCTCTTCAATGTTTGATTACTCAAACTAGTCTGTTCCTACCTCTTCAATGTTTGATTACTCAAACTAGTCTTTGTTCCAACCTCTTCAATGTTTGATTACTCAAACTAGTCTTTGTTCCAACCTCTTCAATGTTTGATTACTCAAACTAGTCTGTTCCTACCTCTTCAATGTTTGATTACTCAAACTAGTCTTTGTTCCTACCTCTTCAATGTTTGATTACTCAAACTAGTCTTTGTTCCTACCTCTTCAATGTTTGATTACTCAAACTAGTCTTTGTTCGTTCCAATCCCTTCAAAGCTTGATTCTCAAACTAGTCTGTTCCAACCTCTTCAATGTTTGATTGCTCAAACTAGTCTTTGTTCCAACCTCTTCAATGTTTGATTACAACTAGTCTTTGTTTGTTGCAATCTCTTCAATGTTTGATTACTCTTAACTAGTATTTGTTTTTTTCCAGTCTCTTCAATGTTTGATTACAACCAGTCTTTGTTTGTTCCAATCTCTTGAATGTTTGATTACTCAAACTAGTCTTTGTTTATTCCAATCTCTCCAATGCTTGAATATTCAAACGAGTCTTTGTATCTTGTAATTGATTAACTTAACGTTTGCGTTTACATAAATTTAAGCATCACCCTACTTTTATTATACACAGTGACCTGGAAAAATCTAAACTACTATGGGAACGATACATATCGGTAGATAGCAGCCCGATAATTGACATATTTGTTGGCCAATTGAAATCGACTTTGGAGTGCTGTCACTGCGGACACAAGACCACCACGTTCGATCCGTTCTGGGATCTATCTTTGTCAATTCCTCGAGTAAGAAAGTCAATATTGTATTTTTAAGTTGGTGCGCAAATTTTTCTAACAAATCTCACTACTTTACTTATAGTAGGAATATAAGTAAAAGTTACTCAGATTTCTGTCTTGGCTGCAGAAATGCATAAATAGAAACAAGTCTGCTGTTTTCATCACACCAGGGTCGATCAACGAATCTGCAGTCCTGCCTGAAGCTGTTCACCTCTCGGGAGACGCTCGAAGGAGACGAGATGCCAACCTGCGAGAAGTGCAAAGCGAGGCGCAAGTGCGACAAAAGCTTCAGCTTGTACCGATTGCCCAAGATTCTGGTTGTGAATCTGCTTCGGTTCACTCGGGAGGGATTTCGAACTAAGCTGGATACGCTGGTGGATTATCCCTTTGACCTGGATTTGACTCCCTTTGTCGATGCAGGTGAGTCTGTACTTTTTCTCCGTGATTTCACCAGTCTCCCAGATCCTCAGTTGCTGGGCCAGCTTCCCAGATCCTCAGTTGCTCTGCCAGCCTCCCAGCTAGAGTGTCAGAGGCTCTTCATACTGCTTGTTCTGGTTCTAGAATCAGAACCAATTTGTAAAGCATAAATTTTTGTCTCCTAAACTAGAGGGATATTAGTGATTTAAAGTTGTGATTATTGAATGGCAATAGCCAAGAAGAAAGTGAAAAATTGTGCAAAATGAGGCTGTTAAGGCAGTCAAACATTCAACAAAGTTAAATAGTTATACTGCTTTTTTTCTTGGAATCCGAACCGATTCTGGTTCTGGAATCGATTGCCGTGAAGAGCCTCTCAGTTGCTAGGCCAGCCTCCCAGCTAGAGTGTCAGTTGCTGGGCCAGCCTCCCAGCTAGAGTGTCAGTTGCTGGGCCAGCCTCCCAGCTAGAGTGTCAGTTGCTGGGCCAGCCTCCCAGCTAGAGTGTCAGTTGCTGAGCCAGTCTCCCAGCTAGAGTGTCAGTTGCTGGGCCAGCCTCCCATATCCCCAGTTGCTGGGCCAGCCTCCCAGATCCCCAGTTGCTGGGCCAGTCTCCCAGATCCCCAGTTGCTGGGCCAGTCTCCCAGATCCCCAGTTGCTGGGCCAGCCTCCCAGATCCCCAGTTGCTGGGCCAGTCTCCCAGATCCCCAGTTGCTGGGCCAGTCTCCCAGATCCCCAGTTGCTGGGCCAGCCTCCCAGATCCCCAGTTGCTGGGCCAGTCTCCCAGATCCCCAGTTGCTGGGCCAGTCTCCCAGATCCCCAGTTGCTGGGCCAGCCTCCTAGATCCCCAGTTGCTCGGCCACCTTAAAAGACAATCATAAGCTTCAAGCACTAAGCAGCTTTCCAATTTCGCACTCCAGAAAGCAGACAAGCCAACCAATTTGGCACTCGTTATTCACTCTACGGAGTTAGCGAGCACTCCGGCACGACCCTGTCCGGTCACTACACGGCCACGGTGCGTCACGCCTACGACCCCAATAAATGGATGGCCTTCAACGATACTCGCGTGTCGAACAGTACCGCTGAAGCCGCGGTTAGCTCGCTGGGCTACGTGCTGTTCTATGAAGCTGTCGATAGCTCTGCTCAGACAAATGGCAGTGTGGCCTCTGAGCGGGAGCCTTGATTTGAAGCGCACAGACCAACTTCGCGCACTTTTTTTATTCGTAGCACTACTAATTCTTGAAAAAATCTTATCATAATACTTACTTAAAAAACGGGTTTTAAGTAGTGTAACAAAATGTAGACAGTATTTTCTTATTGTAACTATAAAAATCGTTTTTAAATAGTACATTTTTAATCGTACTACTTACTTTGAAACGTTATATGAGTAGTGTAATAGAGCATACGCAGTGTTTTAGGCACGTACTACTTACTGTGTCAATAATTAGGTAGTGTAGTAATGCATGAACGCTATCGTTATTTTAAAAATTGTTTTGCTTATTTGAAAGAAGTTTGTACTTAGAGTCGTTGGAATATTGGCAGTTTTTGCACATTAAGTGGAATCTCATCGCTTCCAATTTTAGACTGTTTTTATTCACAAACTTACAGATGTTTGAAGAGTTAATGTTTATTAAAAAATTAAATTGTGTTGTTATTTTATTCGCACAATCAGATTTCACTGGTGCACATGAGTGCGGTCTTTATTTTATTCTTCTGCTTGCTTGTTATTCTACCCATGATTTTATTCCTGTCTAAACCTCTGTGATTTTAACTTTCTATAGTTAAACTAGATATAACAAAACTTATTTTACTTTTTTTCATTTTCGGATCGCAGCGTCATGAATAAAATCTGTATATTTTGATCTATCCAGTTCTTGAATTGTCTTGATTATCAGCGATGGTATTGAAACACACCATTTTCGTAACCTGGGCTTAATGATTGCTTGTTAAAAAGATCTCAAACCACGAAAAAATAAATTTTATATGGGGTTTTAGCTTTCTGTCACGTGGATACACAATGGATTGCTAATCTAGCTAGCATAGTTACGGATTGTAAAAAGTCACTTTTTAACTTGCATGAATATACTGGTAGCTATCTACATGTGCTGATACTCATTATTTAAAAAATGAGAAAATTTTCTTTCTATAATTTTGTTTTAATCACTGGTAAACCACCTCGTGCGCAAGCCTCTTGTGGTATTGAAGTAATATAGTAGTAGTAAGTTTGTCCGCTGTTGAAGGTTAGCTCATACATTTTGCTGCTTGTTTTCCCTTTTTTGTACTACGCACAGTATTCATCGATGATGTACTGTAACTCTTTTTTTAACTTTAAAGGATAAAAATGTGTGCTTGCTTTGACTTATTGTTTAGACTGCTTGTTAATTTTTTGCTTAAATGATCTGCACAAAGCCTCGTTTTTCTCTTTTTTATTTTATTTAAATTTATATATCGCTATCAAAAAGTTTTTGTTTGTCTGACTTTATGAATGTTCTTTGCAAATGTTATGTTTATTTATTCATATTTTAATATCGTATTTTTTTCGTGCTGCATGGTTTTTAAAAAAATGGTTTAGATCATTAAAAACAGAGACTCGGAAAAATCAATGTATTTTTATTGCTAAAATTTAAAAATATTTTTGTATCTACAAAAATAAAATAATTATTCAATGAAAAAACAGCCATTTTCTGCTAATTTTCGCTCCTTAAAAATGTGCTTAATCGTGATTGATTTTAGGCGTCTTATTTAATTTCTGTACTTTTTCTCTCTTTGTATGCGTGATTAGGCTAGGTAATAATTTCTTTATTGCAATCAAACTTTGGAAGCAACATTCGACTCGAAACATTCCAAGAGGCAAGCAAGCTTTATGAGAAAGCACATGTACACAGATACCTGCTCAAGTACGAACTCGGGTTGTATTGTGGAGGTTCTAGGTTTCTTGACTGCTAGAAATTTTTTACTTGTACGTCAGTGTTATAAAGTGTTATAAAACTCGCGAAACAGTCGCGATCAACGGATGCTAGTTCATTTTAACAAAACATGCAAAAGAAAAATTATTCCTTTATTTATAGTTTTATAGTATTAACAAAATACTTTTTTACATACTTTTAGTTTCGTGGTCATAGCTTTTTAAATATTTACAAACATGCGTAAGCACTCTTTTTCGAATTGCTCTTTAACAGTTGTTTTTTGTGTAGCTCGGCAACATTTCTTTCACTGCAGTAGCCGCCCGCGGCCGCGTGTAGCGTTATAGACCTTGTAGTTACAAGCATATATGTTATATATTAAAAAAAATATCTTTAATTTTTAGATAAAATAACAAAACGTTATAAAAGAAATCTAAACTTTGTCTTAAAGCTAGACTTTTCAGAGTAAAAAACCATGAAGACAGGTTAGCTGTTAGTCACTACCACTAGTCAGCAATGCCAAAAGGCCTATCCAAAATTGCAAAATATGATATCCATAAAAACCACATAAAATTGCACTTTTTGCTAGGAGTGAGCTTCTTATATAATATAAAATAGTAGTAGTCACTTAGTTAAAAATAATAAAAGTGAACAAATGAGTTCATTGATCATCAATGAGGCTATGCTGATTGATTTTTTGCGAAAATAGGCCTACTTCAAAACAGTAGAACCAAAACTAAAGAATGTCACAATTTTAACTGTGTATAAAAGGCTAGGCATTGTTCATTTAGTTATAATTAAAATTTTGATAGGCCTAGAAATTGTGTTCTCTTATTTCATTTATTCATTCGCTTCATTTATTCTTTAAATTTTTATATCTTTGTGTCTTAGCCAATACCTAATAGGCCTTTCCTTAGACTTAGAGAAATTAATTTCTTTTATCAACAAATATAAAATTCTCATTTTTAACTTGGCAAGTACGTAGCTATTGCATATGCATTGTATTTATACTATATTTTTAATTGCTTTTCATATATAATAAATCATGTATTCATGTCCTTGGCAATTTCTAATGTCAAGACAAATATCAAATTAAAAATAATTAATAATCTTTTTAATCATTTTTATAGATCAATTGGGCCATAATGAACAATATAAATCAAGAGCCAAAGTTGGTTAATATAGATTTTTTATTTTTCATTTTTATAATTTTATATTACAACAAAACTCAACTTAGGTACTTTGCTTAAAGAATTTGTTTATATTATCAAATTATGTATTACTATACTATATGTTTACTATTAAAATAGGATTAAATTAGTAGATTTTTAATAAATACTTATATATGTTTATTAATATGCTTATATTAGTATATTATTTTATATATTATATATATAATATAAGCAACTATATATCTAAATAAATTCTAAGATCCAAAAAATATTTATAGGCCTACTAGATAGTATGGCTATAGGTCAAAAGGTAATAGTAAAAAGGTGACAATCTAATTTTTTTATTTCAATTATAAGTTCACATGTATTAGACTTCTGTGTTCAAAATATATTTAAGCCTAGATTTGTACAGGCATATTTGTTAACTTTGTTAAAATTTACAAGTAGTAATATTATTTTGCGATCTATTTTATAATTCTTAGCCAACTATTAAAAAGCTTTATGAATATCAATAGACCAATAAAAAAGGCAGAACATATCAAAAGGTGAGCATTGACTCATTGAGTCTAGACTAAAAACAATAACAACTTTCTATGCTGAAAATAAAAACTTGCTATGTCCATTAATGTTTTTTGAAAAAAAAACTGTCTCAAAATCTTCTAAAAAACAGGGTTTCCCGTCCTTTAATACCTAAGTATGCATTACTCATATATAGAATGTCAATACAACTCTAAGATGTACATTTTAACTACTTGTACATTTTAAACAAAATTCATTTTAACAAATATACATTTTGACAAATACATGCAAGTCTAATACATGTGGACTAGAAACTGGTTTATTGTTGCCCTTTTGACTGTCGCCCTTTTGATCTGTTGCCCTTTTGATTGGTTCCCAATAGTTTTAGTATTTTTTATTTAATATTTAGTATTTACTATTCAATCAAATTGAGTTCATTAAAACTCTAATTCATTTTGTTTAAAAAATATTTTTTTAATTGCATGTCACTGGATTTGTGGCCAAGTCCTCAATCTTGTGGGAATCTCCTCACATATAGCTATATTTTGCCAAGTCATGGCAATGGATCCTGCAGTTGGCATTCTGGAGCCCCCTCCAGAGTTTGGGAACTCAGCACAGAGTCCCAACTCCATGCATCCTCAGCAGCTTATCAAGGGTCTTGCCAATGACCCTGGGAGCAACAGTTGCTTTCTTAATAGTGCAGTTCAGCTGCTCTGGCATCAGGAGCTTTTCCAGACTGGCCTGAACCAGCTGACCTCGCATCTGTGCAGCGGGCATCGCAGCTGCGTGTTCTGCGCACTCAAGGTTTGTAAAATTGGCTGAGAAACTAGAAAGATATATACTATATAAGACAGATGTTTAGAAGACAGTTCGATATGATATTTTTATAGATGTCTATAAGACAGTTTAGCAGGTGTCTTAAAATGTCTATAAGACAGTTCTGTAGATGTCTCTATAGATGTCTATAATACAGTTTAGCAGGTGTCTATAGATGTCTATAAGTCAGTTTAGTGGGTGTCTATATATGTCTAGTAAAACAGTTCTGTAGATGTCTATAAATTTTTAAAAAACAATTCAGTAGGTGTCTAATAGATGTCTATATGGCAGTTCAGTAGGTGTCTATAGATGTCTATAGGACAGTTTAGCAAGCGTATATAGATGTCAATAGGTTTGTCAATGGATGCCTATAGATGTCTAGCAGTTCAATGAATGTCTTTAGATATCTAGTAGACAGTTCTATGAATGTCTATAGATATAGATGTCCAGTAGACATTTCAATTAATGTCTAGATGTCTAGTACACAGTTCTATGAATCTCTATAGATGTTTATAGAAGACAGGTCATTAGATTCTTAGAATAAAAATACTTCAGTAAATATCTAGAAAATCTGCCTATAGATGTTTATCGATTCTAGAAGTATCTATAAGACCACGTCACTCTGCCATGCATACAGCAACCAGCCTCCATACCCCGCCCACCCCACTGCCAGGTGGTGTTCACTCAACTCCGGTTCAGCGACCGGCCAACCTTAGACGCTGGAGTTCTTCGTTCCGCTTTAGCCGCCCAATTCTCGGACAGATTTCAACTCGGCGAAATGGACGACAGCGCGGAATGCTTGGAACAGATTCTCGGCCGGTTGCACTTTCATCTTGTCCGGCAGCAGCAGCCGCAACAGCAGTGCACAGCTGGCCACTGCATCACCCACCGCCGGTTCGGCATGGACATTCAAGAGGAGCGGGCCTGTCCGAGATGCGGTTTCGTCCAGCCGGGTCCCAGGTTCACTCAGCTCACTCACTACGCGTCAGCTGGTGCGCTGCTCTCCCAGCTCCGGCACATGGGCATCGGCAGGGCCAACCCCAGTCCTGATGTGTTCGGCCTAGGTTTAAGAAAAGTGGCCGGAGCGGGCGATCTGAGAGCGTGTCCGAAATGCGGCGGCAGCGGAGGCGGCGGCTGTTTGTTACTTCGTCGGAAACTGTTGTCTAGACCGGATCTACTTTGCCTGGGACTGGTTTGGGACTCGGACAGGCCTAGCGGAGCGGACTTGGGCGATTTGTTGGCTAATGTTGGATCAACTGTTACTTTTGGACAGGTGAGTGCGCGATTCGAGTCCGCTTTGGGTTTATGATGGAGTTTCTGTGGGGATTTGGGATGGAGTTTCTATGGGGATTTGGGATGGAGTTTCTATGGGGATTTATGCTTGTTTCTATGGGGATTTGGGATGGAGTTTCGATGGGGATTTATTATGGAGTTTCTATGGGGATTTGGGATGGAGTTTCTATGGGGATTTGGGATGGAGTTTCTATGGGGATTTGGGATGGAGTTTCTGTGGGGATTTGGGATGGAGTTTCTGTGGGGATTTGGGATGGAGTTTCTATGGGGATTTGGGATGGAGTTTCTATGGGGATTTATGCTTGTTTCTATAGGGATTTGGGATGGAGTTTCTATGGGGATTTGGGATGGAGTTTCGATAGGGATTTATTATGGAGTTTCTATGGGGATTTGGGATTGAGTTTCTATGGGGATTTGGGATGGAGTTTCGATAGGGATTTATTATGGAGTTTCTATGGGGATTTGGGATGGAGTTTCTATGGGGATTTGGGATGGAGTTTCTATGGGGATTTGGGATGGAGTTTCTATGGGGATTTGGGATGGAGTTTCGATGGGGATTTGGGATGGAGTTTCTATGGGGATTTGGGATGGGGTTTCTATGGGGATTTGGGATGGAGTTTCTATGGGGATTTGGGATGGAGTTTCTATAGGGATTTGGGATGGAGTTTCTATGGGGATTTGGGATGGAGTTTCTATGGGGATTTGGGATGGAGTTTCTATGGGGATTTGGGATGGAGTTTCTATGGGGATTTGGGATGGAGTTTCGATGGGGATTTATTATGGAGTTTCTATGGGGATTTGGGATGGAGTTTCTATGGGGATTTGGGATGGAGTTTCGATGGGGATTTATTATGGACTTTCTATGGGGATTTGGGATGGAGTTTCTATGGGGATTTGGGATGGAGTTTCTATGGGGATTTGGGATGGAGTTTCTATGGGGATTTGAGATGGGGTTTCTATGGGGATTTGGGATGGGGTTTCTATGGGGATTTGGGATGGGGTTTCTATGGGGATTTGGGATGGAGTTTCTATGGGGATTTGTTATGGAGTTTCTATGGGGATTTGGGATGGAGTTTCTATGGGGATTTGGGATGGAGTTTCGATGGGGATTTATTATGGACTTTCTATGGGGATTTGGGATGGAGTTTCTATGGGGATTTGGGATGGAGTTTCTATGGGGATTTGGGATGGAGTTTCTATGGGGATTTGAGATGGGGTTTCTATGGGGATTTGGGATGGGGTTTCTATGGGGATTTGGGATGGGGTTTCTATGGGGATTTGGGATGGAGTTTCTATGGGGATTTGGGATGGGGTTTCTATGGGGATTTGGGATGGAGTTTCTATGGGGATTTCTGATGGAGTTTCTGTGATGTTTTGCGAATTTTCTATGGGAATTCGATGTGTAGTTTTCCTATGAAATTGGGATTCTTTAAAGAGGTTTATTGCTTAATAAAATATTGTATATAGAGATAATATTTAGAAGCACACAATATTATAACATTTTGGGATAAAGGGTCTTAAGAGTTTTCTGACACGTATATGGGCAGAATTGTCCTTAGAAATGTGTCATTTTAATCGATTTATCTTCTTTTATTTCTAAACCGTCAACTGAAACCGCTAGGCAAATACAACTGACTATTTTTGGCTCTAGAAGTAGAGGCGAGAATTAGTCTTGAAAAAATGGTGAATGGAAATCGAAAGTACTTCAACTTAATTTCACAAATTTAACTTGCTAACTAACTATCGGCTTTAGTTGCAATATTCTCGTTAATTTTAATTTCACCTGAGAGATTAGGAAATAGAGAATCTAGATAAGGACTTTAGGGGCTCTTAAGGTAATTGTTGACTTGGGCTTTTTTGATAGTCAGTCCTAATTTTATGACTCCGGAAGCTTATGGGCTGTTCTATTCTCTTCTCTACCCTGTCTGTGCTGTCAATCAGACCCGAGCAGCCTGAGGTACAGTTCTAGACCTGGTCATTGTTCTTCTCTTCCTCGCTCAATCGCCCCATACACCTTACCGGTCGGTTGCTGGGCTCTAATTATTAGCGTTCATAATATCTTGCATTACCATTAGTTTTACACGCGTATGTACTTTTGCCACTGGAGTTGTGAGAAGAGAGCGGATGGAGGTAGATGATGGAGAGGAGAAAGTGGGAGAATGTAGCGGAGAGAGCGGAAGAGAGTAGCGGAGAGAGCGGAAGAGGGTAGAGGAGAGAGCGGAAGAGGGTAGAGGAGAGAGCGGAAGAAGTAGCGAAGAGTGCGAAAGAGGGTAGAGGAGAGAGCGGAAGAAGTAGCGAAGAGAGCGGAAGAGGGTAGAGGAGAGAGCGGAAGAAGTAGCGAAGAGAGCGGAAGAGGGTAGATGAGAGAGCGGAAGAGGGTAGAGGAGAGAGCGGAAGAGGGTAGATGAGAGAGCGGAAGAGGGTAGAGGAGAGAGCGGTAGAGGGTAGAGGAGAGAGCGGAAGAAGTAGCGAAGAGAGCGAAAGAAGGTAGAGGAGAGAGCGGAAGAAGTAGCGAAGAGAGCGGAAGAGGGTAGCGGAGAGAGCGGAAGAGGGTAGAGGAGAGAGCGGAAGAGGGTAGAGGAGAGAGCGGAAGAGGGTAGAGGAGAGAGCGGTAGAGGGTAGAGGAGAGAGCGGAAGAAGTAGCGAAGAGAGCGAAAGAAGGTAGAGGAGAGAGCGGAAGAAGTAGCGAAGAGAGCGGAAGAGGGTAGCGGAGAGAGCGGAAGAGGGTAGAGGAGAGAGCGGAAGAGGGTAGAGGAGAGAGCGGAAGAGGGTAGAGGAGAGAGCGGAAGAAGTAGCGAAGAGAGCGAAAGAGGGTAGAGGAGAGAGCGGAAGAAGTAGCGAAAAGAGCGGAAGAGGGTAGAGGAGAGAGCGGAAGAAGTAGCGAAGAGAGCGGAAGAGGGTAGCAGAGAGAGCGGAAGAAGTAGCAAAGAGAGCGGAAGAGGGTAGAGGAGAGAGCGGAAGAAGTAGCAAAGAGAGCGGAAGAGGGTAGAGGAGAGAGCGGAAGAAGTAGCGAAGAGAGCGGAAGAGGGTAGAGGAGAGAGCGGAAGAGGGTAGCGGAGAGAGCGGAAGAAGAGCAGAAGAGGGTAGCGGAGAGAGCGGAAGAAGAGCCGAAGAGAGCGGAAGAGGGTAGCGGAGAGAGCGGAAGAGGGTAGCAGAGAGAGCGGAAGAAGAGCCGAAGAGAGCGGAAGAGGGTAGCGGAGAGAGCGGAAGAGGGTAGAGGAGAGAGCGGAAGGAGGTAGAGGAGAGGGCAGAAGGAGGTGGCAGAGTGCGGAAGGAGAGAGCGGAAGGAGATAGAGTAGAAAGTGTGAAAATAGAGATGCAATTCTACATCGATACATTTTCGGTGTTTGATGGACAACATGGACACTGAAGCAGCGCATCAGCTCTTAGCCAGGCAGCTCGCATCATCATATATCTGTACACATCTATCTACCTATCTATTTGTGCCTAATTGATTATTTGAATGCAGCATCTCAGCTTCATCAAATTTCCATCCAATCTAGGGGGGGTTTCAAATTTCCCCATAGTGGCTGGGGTAGTTTGACCATGTACTTTAAACTAAAATGCGCATTATAACTAATTGTTTTTTTCTACTCTCTCATGCTAGATGCAGCTCGGCAACTGCAAAATACTGCAGATAAAAGTCTGTGGTATTTTTGCTCAGCCTGTGCTCTTCTCTAGGTGAGGAAAATGAAAAAAAACATAGCTGAAGTACTTTCTCTTATACTTATACTCGTATGCATCTCTCCGACTCTCTCTATGACCGTCCCTCCCACAGAATTCTTATACTTTTTCTTGCAACCCTATTGAAGAGATTAGTATTAGTTCTTTGTTCGGCTTCTTTCAACTGCTAGCAACTGCTGCCCCCCACCCTTCTCACCTTGCTTGCTTCCCGCCTTCCTCTTTTCCGCAGTGAATGCAAAATAATTTTAGAAGTTAGAAAGAAAAAAAGCTACCCGAAAGTTCTAGCGTATTACAGGCAGAATGCTTTGCGTTCAAGTTCCTGGTAGCTTCTTCCATCCTTTTTTTACTCTCTTTGTCTGTGTCTGTGTCTGTCGGTTCCTTCCTCAGTCTGTCTTTCTGTGTCCCCCCTTGGTGTTTGTGTATCTACCCCTTCCTGTCTGTCTCTGTCTGTGTCTCCCCTTCTGTGTGTCTCTGTCTGTCTGTCTGTCTGTGTCTCCCCTTTCCTCCCCGTCTGTCTGTCTGTGTCTCCCCTTCCTCCCTGTCTGTCTGTCTGTGTCTACCCTTCCTCCCTGTCTGTCTGTCTGTGTCTCCCCTTCCTCCCTGTCTGTCTGTCTGTGTCTCCCCTTTCCTCCCTCCCTCCCTGTCTGTCTGTCTGTGTCTCCCCTTTCCTCCCCGTCTGTCTGTCTGTGTCTCCCCTTTCCTCCCTCCCTGTCTGTCTGTCTGTCTGTCTGTGTCTCCCCTTTCCTCCCTCCCTGTCTGTCTGTCTGTCTGTCTGTGTCTCCCCTTTCCTCCCTCCCTGTCTGTCTGTCTGTGTCTTCCCTTCCTCCCTCCCTGTCTGTCTGTGTCTACCCTTCCTGTCTGTCTCTGTCTGTGTCTCCCCTTTCCTCCCCGTCTGTCTGTCTGTGTCTCCCCTTCCTCCCTGTCTGTCTGTCTGTGTCTCCCCTTCCTCCCTGTCTGTCTGTCTGTGTCTCCCCTTCCTCCCTGTCTGTCTGTCTGTGTCTCCCCTTCCTCCCTGTCTGTCTGTCTGTGTCTCCCCTTCCTCCCTGTCTGTCTGTCTGTGTCTCCCCTTCCTCCCTGTCTGTCTGTCTGTGTCTCCCCTTCCTCCCTTCCTCCCTGTCTGTCTGTCTGTGTCTCCCCTTTCCTCCATGTCTGTCTGCCTGCTAAACTCCCAAGCCAAAACCCCCAAAGTTCACCCCTCAGAAGAGAGAGATGCAGATTGGCGCTAGCCAGTCATAGCCTGGACCAAGGGTTGTAAGACATTTGAATCAACCACCCTAAACACTGTGCCTCTTCCTAAACTTTGGTTAGAAGAGGATTATTGCTGTATTGTGCAGGCAAGTGTAGGAGTGGGAGGTGAGGTGGTGCGCCTCTGCGGGGCCTATAGGGTCAACTCCCTTCCCTTTTTGCTCCCAATTTACCACGCGAGCGCCAAGTGACTCATTCACACACACATATACGTCACTTTATATTACTAACTGAATTTTATATTTTTATGGCTCACTAAAATACTAATCTAGTAAATTATTAGCAACGCTTCCTAATTTTTCGGTCATCATTAATGAACTTTTGATCATAAACTAGTGTTACTATGCTAGACAACTAGTGTGTGTGTTTTTTTGCCAACTACTGCTAATTCTAAACTGTATAGCTTAGTAACTATACGTTCTTTAACGTTATGCTGTATATTCATAGTCCACATGCACTTTCAGGGTGGTCCGCTTGAGAGGGGGTCCAGCAGACACAGGCAGCAGAGACAAAGACTCTGATTAGTGTGCTGATTAGTTCCATAAAGAAGCATAGTGTTGGTATTTTATAAGTGTGAATATGAATTATGAATCATCTATGAATATGAACTTCGGGACTTCTACATAGGAGGTGGTTTATGAAGTGACACACAAGACAGACTGGGGGAATGTGAAGATCTGGGGTTTATGAAGTGACACACAAGACAGACTGGGGAATGTGAAGATCTGTGGTTTATGAAGTGACACACAAGACAGACTGGGGAATGTGAGGATCTGGGGTTTATGAAGTGACACACAAGACAGACTGGGGAATGTGAAGATCTGTGGTTTATAAAGTGACACACAAGACAGACTGGGGAATGTGAAGATCTGGGGTTTATGAAGTGACACACAAGACAGGCTGGAGAATGTGAAGATCTGGGGTTTATGAAGTGACACACAAGACAGACTGGGGAATGTAAAGATCTGGGGTTTATGAAGTGACACACAAGACAGGCTGGAGAATGTAAAGATCTGGGGTTTATGAAGTGACACACAAGACAGACTGCGGAATGTGAAGATCTGGGGTTTATGAAGTGACACACAAGACAGGCTGGAGAATGTGAAGATCTGGGGTTTATGAAGTGAGACACAAGACAGACTGGGGAATGTGAAGATCTGGGGTTTATGAAGTGACACACAAGACAGACTGGGGAATGTGAAGATCTGTGGTTTATGAAGTGACACACAAGACAGACTGGGGAATGTGAGGATCTGGGGTTTATGAAGTGACACACAAGACAGACTGGGGAATGTGAAGATCTGTGGTTTATGAAGTGACACACAAGACAGACTGGGGAATGTGAGGATCTGGGGTTTATGAAATGACACACAAGACAGACTGGGGAATGTGAAGATCTGTGGTTTATGAAGTGACACACAAGACAGACTGGGGAATGTGAAGATCTGGGGTTTATGAAGTGACACACAAGACAGACTGGGGAATGTGAAGATCTGGGGTTTATGAAGTGACACACAAGACAGACTGGGGAATGTGAAGATCTGGGGTTTATGAAGTGACACACAAGACAGACTGGGGAATGTGAAGATCTGTGGTTTATGAAGTGACACACAAGACAGACTGGGGAATGTGAATATCTGGGGTTTATGAAGTGATGCACAAGACAGACTGGGGAATGTGAAGAAATGGGGTTTATAAAAAGTCCTATCAAAATGAAAAATAATTTGATAACTTGAAATGCAGATATTTTGTCTGAAACGCATAGTATGATTACATCGCTTGAAGTAATGATAATAATATTATTTGTCTCATGCACCTATTGACGTGGTCCTAACATTGTTTAGCCTACTTTACCCTATATGACAGTGCAGAACTCTCTCTCTCTCTCTCTCTCTCCTCTCTCTCTCTCTCTCTCTCTCTCTCTCTCTCTCTCTCTCTCTCTCTCCTCTCTAGCTTCATCTTCTCTCAGTTTCCTTCGCCGTATCGACTTACATTCATACTTGGGAGAAGACTTGGCGGGTGGGGGAAGCGTAGAGACGCATTATAGAAACTGCATTACTGCACACGAAATGACAACAGAGAATGAGATTGGCTCTTTGTATGTCTCTGCTTTGGAGTTATAATAGTTCTCACGCTTTCCCCCCTCTCTCTTCATCTCTGTCTCAGCCTTCTCAAGTAATTAAGTTTGCCAACCTGGGGGGGAGTGGGTGGGTAGGCTAACTAGTATGTTTTTATACAGCACAGCGCAGTCTCTGTAAGTCATGTAGTACGCAAAACTGAAGCTGGATTAAAAGCATGACAGCTCTGTCCAACTTGTGTCTTGTTTTCGCTGTGTGTGTGTGTGTGTGTGTGTGTGTGTGTGTTTTAAGACAACTTTGACAACTCTCATTGTTTTTCTTCTTCTGCAATGTTTTTAAACAAGGATTGATATCAGTGTTCAGTCAGCACTGATTGCGATGGATATTTTTGGGGGGGGGGGCTTCTCACGATAGATACTTTGGGGGGGACTTCTCACGATGGATACTTTGGGGGGGGACTTCTCACGATGGATATTTTGGGGGGGACTTCTCACGATGGATATTTTGGGGGGGGACTTCTTACGATGGATATTTTGGGGGGGACTTCTTACGATGGATATTTTGGGGGGGGACTTCTCACGATGGATACTTTGGGGGGGGACTTCTCACGATGGATATTTTGGGGGGGGACTTCTTACGATGGATATTTTGGGGGGGGACTTCTCACGATGGATACTTTGGGGGGGACTTCTTACGATGGATATTTTGGGGGGGACTTCTTACGATGGATATTTTGGGGGGGGACTTCTTACGATGGATATTTTGGGGGGGACTTCTTACGATGGATATTTTGGGGGGGACTTCTCACGATGGATATTTTGGGGGGGGACTTCTCACGATGGATACTTTGGGGGGGGGGACTTCTCACGATGGATATTTTGGGGGGACTTCTTACGATGGATATTTTGGGGGGGACTTCTTACGATGGATATTTTGGGGGGACTTCTTACGATGGATATTTTGGGGGGGGACTTCTCACGATGGATATTTTGGGGGGGACTTCTCACGATGGATACTTTGGGGGGGACTTCTCACGATGGATATTTTGGGGGGGGGACTTCTCACGATGGATACTTTGGGGGGGACTTCTCACGATGGATATTTTGGGGGGGACTTCTTACGATGGATATTTTAGGGGGGACTTCTTACGATGGATATTTTGGGGGGACTTCTTACGATGGATATTTTGGGGGGACTTCTTACGATGGATATTTTGGGGGGGACTTCTTACGATGGATATTTAGGGGGGGACTTCTTACGATGGATATTTTGGGGGGGACTTCTTACGATGGATATTTTGGGGGGGGGACTTCTTACGATGGATATTTAGGGGGGGACTTCTTACGATGGATATTTTGGGGGGGGGACTTCTTACGATGGATATTTAGGGGGGGGACTTCTTACGATGGATATTTTGGGGGGGGACTTCTTACGATGGATATTTTGGGGGGACTTCTTACGATGGATATTTTGGGGGGGACTTCTTACGATGGATATTTTGGGGGGGGGACTTCTTACGATGGATATTTTGGGGGGGGACTTCTTACGATGGATATTTTGGGGGGGGGACTTCTTACGATGGATATTTTGGGGGGGACTTCTTACGATGGATATTTTAGGGGGACTTCTTACGATGGATATTTTGGGGGGGGGACTTCTTACGATGGATATTTTGGGGGGGACTTCTTACGATGGATATTTTGGGGGGGGGACTTCTCACGATGGATATTTTGGGGGGGGGGACTTCTCACGATGGATACTTTGGGGGGGGACTTCTCACGATGGATATTTTGGGGGGACTTCTTACGATGGATATTTTGTGGGGGACTTCTTACGATGGATATTTTGGGGGGACTTCTTACGATGGATATTTTGGGGGGGACTTCTTACGATGGATATTTTGGGGGGACTTCTCACGATGGATATTTTGGGGGGGGGACTTCTCACGATGGATACTTTGGGGGGGGGACTTCTCACGATGGATACTTTGGGGGGGGACTTCTCACGATGGATACTTTGGGGGGGGGGACTTCTCACGATGGATACTTTGGGGGGGCTTCTCACGATGGATATTTTGGGGGGGACTTCTCACGATGGATACTTTGGGGGGGGACTTCTCACGATGGATATTTTGGGGGGGGGACTTCTCACGATGGATACTTTGGGGGGACTTCTCACGATGGATATTTTGGGGGGACTTCTTACGATGGATATTTTGGGGGGGGACTTTTCACGATGGATATTTTGGGGGGGACTTCTCACGATGGATATTTTAGGGGGGGACTTCTCACGATGGATATTTTGGGGGGGGACTTCTCACGATGGGCATTTTTGGGGGGGATTTTTCATGATTGATATCTTGGGGGGGGGGGATTTCTCGCATTTGCTTGATACTCCACTCCGGGAAATCCCTCTCCAAAAAATACCTGGTTAGAGGTGCCAGTACTTCGTACTCACAGGGCCTAGAAGAAAACGGGGGAAAGTGTTAGCGATAGAGCCAGTGCATGGCGGCATTGTGTTAGTGTTTTTATTTAATTAGTACAAGAGCCGAAGGCAAACACTGACAGAGGGAAGGGCAGTGGGGAACGGTTTGTTTTAAACCCATTAAACCTATTGTTAGCTCAGTTAACTTTCTATCTGCTCATCTAAAGCTTACCTTTATAACATTACTAACTAATATGTTGAAGTTACCGTAGTCCCTGAACTCAGCGGTGAACCTTTGATGCGCATGAGTTGTCGTGACATTCACAGCCGTGAGGGCTATGGTGGCCGCAAGCCCTCCTGCATTAGGTGTCGCCACGTGACTCGGTTTTTAGTTGTAATAATTTTAATTGTAACTTCTTGTGTAAATTTAATGAGCCAATTAAATTAAGAGATTGAACTAATTAGGCTGTCTGTCTGAGGGTTAGGGGCAGGGGCAGCTCTTCAATTAATGGATTGAACTCTCGTACCAATGTAACCGAGTTCGAGTCCGTGCTCAAAGGGTCAAAAGACCTGAATTTCAACACTGGACCTAAATTTCAAAATATCTAAATTCTAAAAGACTGAATCACTAGACGTAAATTTCATCACTAGACCTAAATTTCATCACTAGACCTAAATTTCATCACTAGACCTAAATTTCATCACTAGACCTAAATTTCATCACTAGACCTAAATTTCATCACTAGACATAAATTTCATCACTAGACCTAAATTTCATCACTAGACCTAAATTTCATCACTAGACCTAAATTTCATCACTAGACCTAAATTTCATCACTAGACATAAATTTCATCACTAGACCTAAATTTCATCACTAGACCTAAATTTCATCACTAGACCTAAATTTCATCACTAGACATAAATTTCATCACTAGACCTAAATTTCATCACTAGACCTAAATTTCATCACTAGACCTAAATTTCATCACTAGACCTAAATTTCATCACTAGACATAAATTTCATCACTAGACATAAGTTTCATCACTGGAACCTAAGTTTCATCACTGGAACCTAAGTTTCAAGCATCCAATTTTAGAAGACTTCTAGGTGACGTAAAATTCAAACCTCTGTACTGAAGTTTTTAAACAAATAATAGAACAGAAATAATAGTTTTGTTGGGAGAAGTGAGTACAAAAGTCAGGATTTTCTTGAGTCGCCCCCAGCAACCAGATACGGGTGCGAGTATATTAGCTATAATATTATACTGGCTGTGTTGTGTATGGTGGGAATTTTGGGAAAAAATATGCTGTCTCCCACACTCCCCCGACCCCCCAAGTCCATTCTGCCGTGACGAAGAATGGCTCTATTGTTCTCGTCAGAACAGTAAAAAAACTTTAGTACAACTAACTGTGTAGGTACAATATGAGTTGAGTTGGAGGTTTACCGACAGATAAAGCCACGGGAATTGGGGATTGTTTTGGCTCTTCTGACTCCTGCTGCATCCGAATTTGCACAGTTACCTAGCCAGCTGGACCTGTAATCTTGGATTGCCCTGTCTATCTGGCGCTCTTGTTTTTTAAAACTTGCAATCCCGTCCGCTCACGGTTTGTCTCTTCTCAGCTCTCATCTCCTCTTCTCTTCTCTACTCTCCTTCCTCTCTCCTCTCCTCTGTCCTCTTTTCTCTCCTCTACTCTCCGCTCCTTTTCTCTAGTCTCCTTCATCTCTCTCTCTCTCTCTCTCTCTCTCTCTCTCCTCTCCTCTCCTCTGTCCTCTTCTCTATCCTCTCTTCTCAGCTCTCTCCTCTCCGCTCTCTCCTCTCCTCTTCTCTCCTCTCCTTCCTCTCTCCTATCCTCTGTCCTCTTTTCTCTCCTTTCCTCTCCTCTCTCTCTCTCTCTCTCTCTCTCTCTCTCTCTCTCTCTCTCTCTCTCTCTCTCTCTCTCTCTCTCTCTCTCTCTCTCTCTCTCTCTCTCTCTCTCTCTGTCTCTCTGTCTCTCTCTCTCTCTCTCTCTCTCTCTCTCTCTCTCTCTCTCTCTCTCTCTCTCTCTCTGTCTCTCTGTCTCTCTCTGTCTCTCTCTCTCTCTCTCTCTCTCTCTCTCTCTCTCTCTCTCTCTCTCTCTCCCTCTCTCTCTCTCTCTCTCTCTCTCTCTCTGTCCTCTGTCCTCTTCTCTATCCTCTCTTCTCCGCTCTCTCCTCTCCGCTCTCTCCTCTCCTCTTCTCTACTCTCCTATCCTCTGTCCTCTTTTCTCTCCTTTCCTCTCCTCTCCTTCCTCTCTCCTCTCTCTTCTCACCTCTCTCTCCTCTCCTCTCCTCTCCTCTGTCCTCTTCGCTCCTCTCCTCTCCTCTCCCTGCTCTCTCCTCTTCTATCCTCTCTTCTCTTCCTTTCTTCTCTTCTCTCTCCCCTCTCCTCTTCCTTCTCTTCTCTCTCCTCTCCTCTTCCTTCCTTCTCTTCACTCCTCTCTTTCATCTCCTCTCTTCCTCCAGGTAAACAAGTTTGCCAAACTCTGCTTTAGATAACGGTTAAATTGCTCTATACGAGTAACTGCTTTATGAGTTTAGTGATGGTGCAACGATGAATGATTTGTGCTTTAACAAAAAAATCAATTTCCACTAACTATAGGGTAAAAGCTAGTTGTGATCTATGTCTTCAATTTTTTGCCTTCACCTTTTAATGAAAAAGTCAATTTAACAGGGCCTAAAACTTTCAAAAATTAGTCTACACATAAACCGACAGACCTTTTCTAGTATCAAACCGAGTTAGAAATATTATTAATGTTATCATTATTTGATTAGTTAAGTACAATTTCAACCAGAATAATCTGGATCAGGCTATATGTAAACAAATACCTGAACATACACCTTGCATGTATTTATATATTATAGCCAAGCTAAAATGGAGAGTAGGTAGCCTTTTTTAAAAGAAGTTTTAAGTCCCGGTTTTCGAGGCGGGTTTACCTGGTACCTGACACGTAAGCTATTTGCCTTAATAGATACTTTCTAGACGATTCACACACTGGACTATTCACAAACTAGACTATTCACAAACGAAACTATTCACAAACTAGACTATTCACAAACTAGACTATTCACAAACTGGAGTATTTACAAACTGGACTGTCCATAAACTAGACTATTCACAAACTAGACTATTCACAAACTGGAGTATTCACAAACTAGACTATTCACAAACTAGACTATTCACAAACTGGAGTATTTACAAACTGGACTGTCCATAAACTAGACTATTCACAAACTAGAATATTCACAAACTAGACTATTCACAAACTAGACTATTCACAAACTAGACTATTCACAAACTGGAGTATTTACAAACTGGACTGTCCATAAACTAGACTATTCACAAACTAGAATATTCACAAACTAGACTATTCACAAACTAGACTATTCACAAACTAGACTATCCACAAACTAGAATATTCACAAACTGGACTATTCACAAACTAGACTATTCACAAACTAGTCTATTCACAAACTATTCTATTCACAAACTAGACTGTTCACAAACTACACTATTCACAAACTATTATATTCACAAACTAGACTACTCACAAACTAGACTATTCACAAACTAGACTATTCGCAAACTGGACTATTCACAAATTAGACTATTCGCAAACTGGACTATTCACAAACTAGACTATTCACAAACTAGACTGATCACAAACTATTATATTCACAAACTAGACTATTCACAAACTGGACTATTCACAAACTAGACTATTCACAAACTAGACTATTCACAAACTAGACTATTCACAAACTAGTCTATTTACAAACTAGACTATTCACAAACTATTATATTCACAAAATAGACAGTTCACAAACTACAACTTGGAAACATCAGACTAGAAACTAGAAAAAAAATCGAAAATCACGTAACCTATCTTGGTCACCTCTCTCTCTCCCTCCCCCAGCTATTCGACTGGTCCTTAGACTCGGGCGGCCCAGCCAATCCAGCCTCAGCTCTGCATCTCACCGCCGTCATCTGCTACTCAAGCCGGCACTACGCCGTATTCCTTCGACACCGATCCGCCAACACCTGGTCCTGCCTGGACGACTCCCGGGTGACCCCGCTGGGCCCGAACTGGTGTCCCCAGGTGGTTGATCGCTGCGTTGCCAACCGCTACCAGCCTCTGCTGCTGTTGTACGCCCGCGATCCCAAGCACTGCACTCCGCTAGATTTGACAGCGGCTCCCAGACGAACGGAGCTAATATCTCAGCCCATGGCTGCAGCTTCCACGCAATCGGCCGCATCGTCGGTTGCTATGCCGTTGTCAAGCGCAGCGTCTTCGTCGCAACAATCGGCAAGGCTTGGAGGCGCGGCAAGCTACATATCGACTAGGCAGGTGGAGAGCATCCTGAGGCTGCAGAGGGTGCATCAGATTGAAAGTCGGAAGGCCCAGCAACAACAACAACAACAACAGCAGCAACAGCAACAAGCAGCATTTTCTTCAACCGGTGGCAGGCAACGAGATTCGGGATTCTCTGATCAGCTGGAAGCTTCTCAGCCGCCTCCGCCGCCGCCTCCGTCGGCTGATCCGCTGACTGGCATCGAACGAATCAGCCTGGCCGAGTATCACGAGACCTTGACTAAACTGGCCGCCGGGCATTGGAACCGATGTCAGGTGCGCTGCTGGCTCTGTTTCTGTTATGCATGCTTATCCTTGGCACTCCCATCCGCCCCCATCCGCCCCTTATCCGCCCCCATCCGCTTCCCATCCGGCCCCCAGCCACCCCTTATCTGTCCCTTTCATCCGCCCCCTCATCCGCCCTATCATCCGCCCCTCATCCTCCCTATCATCCGCCCCATTATCTGCCCCTCATCCGCCCCCCTCATCAGCCCCCATCATTCGCCCCCAGTATCCGCCTCTCATCCGCCCCCCTCATCAGCCCCCATAATCCGCCCTATAATCCGCCCCATATATGCCCCTCATCCGCCCCCCTCATCAGCCCCCCTCATCCGCCCTATCATCCGCCCCTCATCCTCCCTATCATCCGCCCCATTATCTGCCCCTCATCCGCCCCCCTCATCAGCCCCCATCATTCGCCCCCAGTATCCGCCTCTCATCCGCCCCCCTCATCAGCCCCCATAATCCGCCCTATAATCCGCCCCATATATGCCCCTCATCCGCCCCCCTCATCAGCCCCTATCATCCGCCCCCAGTATCCGCCCCTCATCCGCCCCCCTCATCAGCCCCCATCATCCGCCCTATCATCCGCCCCATATATGCCCCTCATCCTCCCCCCTCATCAGCCCCCATCATCCGCCCTATCGTCCGCCCCATTATCTGCGCCTCATCCACCCCCTCATCAGCCCCTATCATCCGCCCCCAGTATCCGCCCCTCATCCGCCCCCCTCATCAGCCCCCATCATCCGCCCTATCATCCGCCCCATATATGCCCCTCATCCGCCCCCCTCATCAGCCCCCATCATCCGCCCTATCGTCCGCCCCATTATCTGCGCCTCATCCACCCCCCTCATCAGCCCCTATCATCCGCCCCCAGTATCCGCCCCTCATCCGCCCCCGCTAATCCGCCTCCGCCACCAACTGTAACCCGCAGTCCGCCGGGCAGCAAGGCGACCTGCACGCGGCGCTGTACTCGTGCGCCCAGGCCGAGGTGGCCTTCGACCAGGCCAGCCGGGTGCCCTCAGTCGGCACGGAGGCCAGAGAGTCGGCGGCTCGTTCGGCCGCCAGATGTCGCGAGCGTCGAGCCCAACTGCAGCGAGCTTTGTCGGCGAATTCGAAAACCCAGGCGGCCGCAGCTGCCGTTGCCGCGGCCGCAGCTGAAGCAGCGACGACATTCAACAACTTCGGCTATGTCGGTGGCGGCGACGGCGGCGGCGGCAGTCTGCCCGACGACTCCGGCTGCGACACCCTCAGTGACGATCGTTCGCCTCAGCCTCAGCCCCAGCCTCAGCCTCCGGGTCCGCCTTCATCATCTCTATACATCAGCAGCATCAAGAAGAAGCCGCCACCTCCGCCTCAGCGGGTGTCCAGCATGCAGAGGACTTTATCGCAGCCGGATCTCTTTGAATCTGCAGCAGCAGCTGATGCTGCACCGCCACCGAGGGCTGCCAGAACTCCTGGCGTGGTCAGGAAGTCTTGCCTTCAACAGCAGCAACAGCAATATCCCGCCAAAAAATCGGTCACCTTCTGCGAATTAGTGACAGAAGTTCAGGTGACGCCGACTGGCTGCCTGTCTGAAGCTGAGGATGACGACTTCGATGAACAAGGTCAGCAACAGCGGCAGGGGGGTGAACAGCGAATTTCCGGCGGCATAGTCTGGTGCCACATGTGCCGGCGTCAGCCAGTGAATAACACTACTAACAGTAATACTATATTAGCGAATTCGTCCAACTCTTTGCAATGCTGCGAGGCTTGCCAAGCTTATATAGCAAAATTTGCGCCAGGCCAAACTTGACCGCTTCATCACCATCGCAGCCTCCCGCATTACTAGACTCCGGTTCGTGGCTTCTGCTGTTGAATTTAACCTTTAGCTAGTATTATTAATATAATTTATAATTAATTTTTTATTTTTAATCGTGTTTTGTATTCTCATAAATCTCTATATATTCTACTACTTTTATGTAATGCTGTTTATTATTATGATTTATGAATTTTGCTCTGTTTTCTATCATGATCATCTAGCTAAAGTTAATATGCTGCAGGAATAGAATGGATTGCTAATCTATTCACTATAAATGTATTATAGAGAAATAGAATGGATTGCTAATCTATTAACTATAAATGGATTATAGAGAAATAGAATGGATTGCTAATCGATTCACTATAAATGGATTATAGAGAAATAGAATGGATTGCTAATCTATTAACTATAAATGGATTATAGAGGAATAGAATGGATTGCTAATCTATTCACTATAAATGGATTATAGAGAAATAGAATGGATTGCTAATCTATTCAGTAAAACTACATCTTGGATTTTGCTAGTCTAGGCTTAAATAACACTGTTACTATGGCTTCTCAGAAGCAGTTCAGCTAAAGTACTTACCCAGCCAGCTCCTGGCATTGCGTCAGCTCTGCAGTGACAGAAGTTCTAAAACTTAGTATTCGTGGCGCTCAAAATATTATTGTCTTTATAGCGGACCATAAATTTGGCAAGAGTTGCGGTCAAGTTTGAAAGAAGTTTTGTTAGTAGCAAAGTTGGATCAATAAGTTAATTTAGAAGTTCTTAGTCTTGCGCGCATATTGAATTTTTATTTATATACTTCCCCTGCTGTATATTGTATAATATGCACATAGAGTTTTTGTTCTTCAGTTATCTTTGCTCCAACCGGGTTATTATCATAATTTATGCACAAATGTGCCACAAACGCAACTCTTTCGGTGGATAATGCAAAAAACACGTTTATGAGAAAACTTTTTAAAGAATTATAATACTGCTAGCGTCTCTTTAACCTACTGGTAGTAGAAAGTAACGCTTTTTCGCTAAAATTCTTGCTAGGCTGTATAAATTTTTCGTTAAAATTCGTTATCTTGAAAATTAAGATGAATTTTTGCATAATATAGTTGGTTGCTGTCTTTTTTGTTTTAACTTGTGGCGTAAATATCGATGCTGTGTTTTGAATTCCGGTTTGCAATTTTATTTTTAACTTTCGGCTGTAAGCTCTGTTTATTGTCAATTTAGCGGCTTTACTGAAATGCCAAAAAACTACAGGCTGTTTTGAAAGCTGTTCTGCAAATAAAGTTGCTGTGAATTATTTTGTTTAATGTTTTTATTTTGAATTAACAATTTTAGCAACGCTGACAAGGTAAACATCGGATGCAAAAAAATTAAATTAATATTTTGATGTTTTCAGTCGCACAAATCTTTTTCTTACAATCTTTTTGTTTGCGCACAAACTATTGACCAAACCAATTTTTTTCTGTCCATTGATTCACCCCAGAGCCCCTGCCAGTGCAATCTGAGATTTTGAGTTTGTTGAAAATCAATTTTTAGGGAAATTTTGAGACTGTATAGTTTGTGTTTCATCGATACATTCAGATTCAGGCAGCCAGAACTTGTTATTCGATTTGACCATATCTTATATATATTACTCACACAAGTAGGCGAAGTGCGTGATTATTGTTGTCCTTTGTTTTGTTGTTAATTAACATTTTTATTAACATTTGTTAAAATTACCATTTTCCGGAATTGCTGTTTGTAAATATTGCTTTTTGAAGTTGAACAAAACATCTGTTTCTATCACTGCTGGACCAAATTATTCTACAAATCTTTTCTGTACAAAGCAATTTTATATGCAAACATAAATTTAACACCAGGAAACTCCTCCCCGACTAGAGAGGAACCCCTGCTGCGGCATTCCAAGCAATCTGTTTTGATTGCTTTTTTGTTTATATGACCGCCTAACTATATAACCTTCCGGTTTAAAGTACCGAGACTTTTATAGATAACCAATCTTCGTTACTGTAGTCTAGTTACGAAAGGCGCGGCTGGAGGGTTTAAGCTGAGGGGTAAGAGCCAATAAAACTAGCCTTAGCTTTAAAAATACATTAAAATGCTTCTGTTTAACTTACTACTGAACTGAAAGTAGCTTACACGCGAATGTGCTGAGTGGCCCATCTAGTTATTTTACGAGTCGTAGTATCTGTGGGGTAGAGAGGTTAAGCGTTAGTCACGCGTTTTCTTTCCCAATCCCGATTAATTTTCCCATACTCACGAAGAATTCTTGCAAGTAAAAATTGTTTGTATTTAAATACCTGTTGCCAGGTGTGCATGTGGCGTGTGTTTGAGGGCTGCGTCAGGTGATACACTGCTGATATCTTGCAGGGGTCGAGCACTTCTCAGGGTAAATAAATATATACTGTCAAAACTTCCTCAACAAATATAGAAAACGAGCGATCGAACTATTCAAGATTTTATTGTGAAATAAATATTAGTTTTGAGAACTATAAATTTTACATGTACTAATTTGCAGAAAAACTCATTTTAAGGGTACGAGTACTAGAGTAGTGCTGCACATCTATAAAAATGAGGCATAGCACATTGACAAGAAATTAAAAATCTGCTGATAAAGAATATTTATTTGATTAGAATTCAGGATATGAAGCAGAATCGATCTAAAGATTAAATTGAACAATGAACACATTTATCAGTTATACGTAAGTTAATAAAAAAAAATAATAATTGATTACATGCGCCCTAATAGGCAGATGTGCAACCGACAGCTCAGCCACAGCTATTGCGTGGTGCATCTGAAGGCTGCGTACGGCTGTTCAGTCCAAGGACTGGGGGGTCGCCACACACACCCTCAATTACCCCAGCTAATGCTGGCACCCATCTGAAGCAATGCAGAGTCAACTGTCTTGCTCAAGGACACAAATCCTTGAGCAAGGATTTGGAGGGGGAATTGTAGCCTAGTGGTTAAAGCATCGGACTCACGACTAGAGGGTCGGGGGTTCGATTCTCGACCCACTCGGAACAATTTGTGTAAGTTAAACAAGTCACATTGCACTAAAGATTTGTACTCTGTATTTAGTCAAGAATGTTATTAAATTTGCATTTTTATAACGATACCCCTCGTCAATAATGGGGAAAAACTACTGACACCAAATTGACATAATAATTCAGAACGATCCCGACACCAGGCACTCAAACGTCTTCATTGAATAGGAGTGCACGAACGGGTAAACCAAATCTTGCGACGTAAATGATATGCCAACTCCAGCAATAGGCTGCGTCTGGTTGAAAGCAAACGGAGGTTCGAAGTACTTTCCGTTCGGATTGAACAAGTGGCAGAAGGAGTACCACCAGCCTCCTTTAAATTGATAAGCGCAGTTCTGAGTCCCTGCAGCATCTTGATCTCTGTCCATAGTACTGAACATATTTCCACTGAGATAGTTTGCGCTGGTATGGCTGCGAGCTACCACATTCGATCTGCTCAAATCTTGCTCTCCAACGCTGACTCGGTAACCCTGACTGGCGTTCTGCACGGCGAAGTGCTCGTCCTCGACGTAGTAGCGAGTGTCGTTCCAGTCGCTCATCTCCCACCTCACGCGCCTGTCTCCGGCTCGAGTGAGCTGGTGAATCGCTTCTAGACCCATCCAGTAGTTTCTGTCCTCGCCCTGGCCGAATTCGGTCAAGTACTCTGTCCAGTTCCGGTAGAAGTCCACCGAGCCGTCCACTCGGTGCTGGAAGGTGCGCCAGCAGGTTCTTCCGAGCTCATCAAGCTGTCTCACCTGTAATATCACGGTTAGCCATAATACATCACGATAGCAACAGGCATAATAGAATAAAAAGTGAGCACCTACCAGCAGCAGAGGCAGAGTCGAGTTTCTCGCATTGCGACACTTCCTGCATCCGCTCGATCCCAGCTGGCAGCTGTACAATCGACAGATGCCGCCGAGATCAGTGAACTCGACCGCTTGGTGCTGCGGTCCAGCGAGAGCCGCACACTCCAAGTCGCTCCGGACATCAGCCACGGAGCTGCTAAGCTTGTACTCGCTCAGGTCGTCTCTCTGCACAAGCCATTGGTGCTGGCTGCAGAAACTGGCGCCGCAGCAAAAAATGGCGAACACGAGCAGTGAGTAGAGCATAGCCTATAGTTTGCGAATGGGAAACTGAGTTGCCGGAAAAATTTAGGCGATGGTTAGCTGCTACCTGTGCTGCAAGAGGGCTTTTGGAAGAATTGACACTTTATCTGCATTTACCCTCCATCCACAAAGAAGCTTTTGCGTTGCTAAGAAAGTTTTTTTGCTAAGTCTGTAACCGCTTGGATGCCTGTTGGCAATCATGGGGAAGACTTAGCGGAGCCCAGCTGGCAACTCACAACCCAGTTTGCTGGGAGAAGAAAGCTAATTAAACCACACTGCGTGCGTGGGCCGCGTGGTGCAGGATTCCTTGCTATATTTGGTTTCCAACTCACAAAATGCATTTTTTGCCAAATTGCAAATTTGCAAAGAAGCGCTGCTTCTTGGGTTTTTGTTTGAGTGGAAACTTCCATTCCTATTACACGCAACAATTGTGTATTGTTTTAACAGAATCATTACTTATTAATAAAACCGTAGCAATCTCCGTAGACGGAACTGTAATGAAAAAGGCTTCTCTGAAGGCAATTTTTGTTAAAGCTTAAACAGAGAGAAGCATTATTATTTTTATTAGAGGCAGGGGGGTTGTGTGCACCCTGGCGCACTTTAAGCGACATAGGCACACAACCGGCGAGAGGCATTACTGCGGGGCCCATTCCGCCGACTCCCTGAGCAGGCACACAAGCGCGCGGATACGTACGCAGGCACACACTCACACAGGAGTGTACAGCGGCCCTAACTTTATTTATCGTTAGGCATGTACACTTCACTGCGCCTTGGGGGGTTGGCTCTCAAGGCCGTTAATTGCACGAGCAGAGCCAAGCCGAGATTCCAATTCAGCCCCAAATTAATGTGACTGCACTTGGAATCGAGCCTGGGTCGCTGGCACACCAGAGCAGCTGCGCTACCGCTGGGCTACGCCCCCCTCAGAAAGAAGCATGGTTCCAACGAAATCGTGAGAGAAAAACATCAACTGAAAGGAACATACTGTATGCCATAGTGTGTCTTACCTTCTTTAGATTGTTTCAATATTGAAAACACTTTGAAAATAAGCTTAGCCGTAACGCGCCTTTAAATATGCCTCCGAATTTACAGATTAAAACAAATTGCATTGTTTTCTATTTTTGTCATAAATCAAAACTATATTTAGAAAGCTATCGTAACTGAATAACTGACAATCAATAGCTAACAGGTGACAAAATGATAAATAACTGATAGACAACAGAGAACAGGTTTTAATGGTTTTAAAATAACAAATTTCGAGTTTTTAACGCGTTTTTCAGTATATATTTATGTCAGATAAAATAATAATAAAATACAAAGGCTTGCATTAAAAATGTGTTCCAATTTGAAAAAAAACTTTTGTTTTCAGAAGTTATTACAAAAGAAAAAATCGAAAATTGAAAGTGATAAGAAAAATATTTACTTTTTTGCCAAGTACATGTACATGTACTGCTTTTTTGTTCTGTACAAAGAAAATTTATTTCGAGTTCTAAATATAATGAAAAATTAATTATAGAAATCGAAGATATCCTTGACTTTATTAAAAATGACTTGGAATCTATGAACAGTAGAATTTTTTGCCATCCAAACAAACAAACAAAAATTTTTTTTGAAGTGGCTTGAAATAAGCGAATTTTAGATGACGCAACGATTTAGTGTAAACTGTTTAAAAAGTATAACATATCGTTTTACACTACTCACTAGTGCAAGTAGTTTTAGTTTAACATAGAGTAATAACGCGAATATATATAACTATTAAATTAATAAAACTCGGACTTCAGTAGGTGCAATTATAACAAAAAACTTTTTGATGATTTTTTACTTAAAAAGATCCCAAACTGATGAATTTTTAAAACAAAAGTCTGAATTAATGCAGTAGTAAAATTCAGGGGAAATGTTCAACGAGATAAAAACTTGTGTCCGTTTTTTGAATTGTTGCGCGAGGAACACAGTTAAAAATCCTCGTACATGCGACTCAGCCGGTTCAGAGCCTCTTCAAAATCGCCATTGGCTTCCCGCAGCACTTTAGCATTGATCTCCTTCCGGTAAAATCCCATTTCTAGAAGTTTCTGCAGTTGAAGACGTTCACTTTGCTCGCCGCGGGGACCCCAAATGTCGCTGCTGGTCAGGTTAGATCCTTGCTGTTGAAGAAGTCTTGGACCAGGCGGCGGCGGCGGAAGCGGCTTCTGCTGTGGCTGTGGCGGCTGCTGCTGCTGCTGCTGAGGCGGTGGCACCCAGTTCGAAGTCTTGGGCACGTAGGCGGCCGCCAGAAGCATCGAGGGGTGAACTCGATCGGATAGCGACTGTGAGAGCAGCCTGTGCAATGTCAGTAGAATAAGTGATAAGTGATTCTACTGACATTTGAGAGGTTCTACTGACAATTAAACAATTCTTCTGATATTTGAGCTACTCACTAGGCCCGACTAGGCCTAACTACAACAATGCCCTCAATCAACTTACCGAGCGGCAACCGACTGGTTAGAAGCGTCAAAAGTGGCACTTGTACTTTTAATAGAGGCTGAAGATGCGACTGATGACTGCTGCTGCTGCTGCTGCTGCTGCTGCTGCTGCTGTTGCTGTTGCTGCTGCTGTGGTTGCTCCCTCTGCTGCTGCTGCTGTTGTTGCTGTGGTTGCTCCCTCTGCTGCTGCTGATGCTGTTTTCGCTGTGGTTGCTCCCTCTGCTGCTGCTGCTGCTGTTGCTGCTGTGGTTGCTCCCTCTGCTGCTGCTGCTGTTGCTGCTGTGGTTGCTCCCTCTGCTGCTGCTGATGCTGATGTTGCTGCTGCTGTGGCTGCTGCTGAGACACCGCAGCAGAAGAAATTCGAGGGGGCAGCGGAGGCGGCAACAAATTCTGAGCCCTATTATCATCATCATCAAGACTAAACGAACTCGTCAAATCCACCAGGCAATCCTCGAAGTTGTTATCAAATCCGTTATTTTGCTGACCAGGGGCGCTGTCTGCGGGCACCAAGGTCGGTGCTACAGGCGGCGGTGTCAACGGCGCCCGAGAATCCAATACGAAACAGCTTGGCAGCTCATCGTCGCTAATGAGCTCAAACGAGTTCTCGTCTGAGTCATCGACATTGGAGCCGACGCGGCGATGTTGCCGATGATGATAATCTGCTTCGGTCTGTGCAGCCGAGGTGACACCCGAACTCCAGCTGCCAGCTGTCTGGGCCAACTGCATCAAAGTCAACGAAGCATTAATCGGCTCGCCAATATGCCTGCCCCGACGATCTTTCAATCGATAAACCGAATAAACCTGACGCAGTGGAGGCCTGTTAGTAGTATCGTTAGCATTGTTGCTTGAATCTTGCTCAGCCACCGAATCGGAGCCAAGGAGAAGTGCGGACTGTTCAACAGCCGATTGAGGTGCTCGCCAGCTCAGGCAAATGATTCGAATATCGCCCTCGGGTATTGGCGGCACTGCCAGGTGAATTTCCAAAGGCATCAGGCCGCAGCTGAACACGTGCTCGAGGTAATAATCACCCGATTGAATGTTGCGACTGCTTCGGTTAATTAGTTGATAGTCTTTGCACAGCCGCTGACCATTGTCGCTCAGGTAGAATTGGCAACCGTTGGCCTGAGCCAGTTCGCGAATCTGATTGGAGAATCAAACAGTTTAATAGGGCGGTGCATTTTGCTATGCTCAACGGATTGAGTTATTCGCTTAGTACTCCATTCAGTTACTCAGTTACTCAGTCACTCAGTTACTTTACTCAGTCACTCATTACTCACACAGTCACTCAGTTACTCAGTCACTCAGTTACTCAGTCACACAGTCACTCAGTTACTCAGTCACACAGTCACTCAGCTACTCAGTCACTCAGTTACTCAGTCACACAGTCACTCAGTTACTCAGTCACACAGTTACTCAGTCACTCAGCTACTCGGTCACTCAGTTACTTTACTCAGTCACTCATTACTCACACAGTCACTCAGTTACTCAGTCACTCAGTTACTCAGTCACACAGTCACTCAGTTACTCAGTCACACAGTCACTCAGCTACTCAGTCACTCAGTTACTCAGTCACACAGTCACTCAGTTACTTAGTCACACAGTTACTCAGTTACTCAGCTACTAAGTCACACAGTTACTCAGTCACTCAGCTACTAAGTCACACAGTTACTCGGTCACTCAGTTACGCAGTCACTCATTACTCAGTCACAGTCACTCAGCTGGTCAGTCACTCAGTCACTCAGTTTCTCAGTCCCTCGCTCATCTTGGCGCACACTCAATCAGACATTGAATCAACAATCAACGCGGAATCAGCACCCCCTATCAAAATAAAAGTTGATAGAACACGTCACTCATTAAGAAATAAAAGTTCCACAAAAAAGCATCATTGCAGGATTTGCACATACTAGTATTTGTTACCTCAATTTCGAAGTCCTCCTCGTGGACGACCTCCAGCGTGGCTTGAACGCCAGCCGGCACTCCCAGAGAGCTCAGAAAACCAGCAAATGGATTATGAGCGCTAATGCCATTCCCACCGTCACCGCCGCGAGCTAGTTCGGGATTCGATATCAACGGACGAGCATTCAACGAAGCCGATATTGGTTCGTAAATTTTGATAAACAAATGATTGCGCTGTTGGTGCGGCCGGCTCGATTCGCATCTCTCGCACAGATCGAAGTCCTTGCACATGCTGGATAATGGGTACAGGATGTTATGCAGTGCTATGTAAGGCTTTACCCACTAGTGGCTAGGATTTCTTTCTGGCGTCTTTGATAGCGCCAGAATTACTGGCAAGGTGGCGCCAAAGCTACTGGCAAGGGGGCGCCAAAGCTACTGGCAAGAAGGGGGTGCCAAAGCTACTGGCATGGGGGCGCCAAAGCTACTGGCAAGAAGGGGGCGCCAAAGCTACTGGCAAGGGGGCGCCAAAGCTACTGGCAAGGGGGCGCCAAAGCTACTGGAAAGGTGGCGCCAAAGCTACTGGCAAGGGGGCGCCAAAGCTACTGGCAAGGGGGCGCCAAAGCTACTGGCAAGAGGGGGCGCCAAAGCTACTGGCAAGGGGGCGCCAAAGCTACTGGCAAGGTGGCGCCAAAGCTACTGGCAAGGTGGCGCCAAAGCTACTGGCAAGAGGTGGCGCCAAAGCTACTGGCAAGGGGACGCTAAAGCTACTGGCAAGGTGGCGCCAAAGCTACTGGCAAGGTGGCGCCAAAGCTACTGGTAAAAGGGGGCGCCAAAGCTACTGTCAAGGGGGCGCCAAAGCTACTGTCAAGGGGCGCCAAAGCTACTGATAAAAGGGGGCGCCAAAGCTACTTTCAAGGGGGCGCTAAAAATCTACTGGCAAGAGGGCGCCAAAAAAGATTATTTCTCTTCATATGATCTTCAAAGCTCCTACATTAATATTTTAATGTTGTGTCATAGACATAAGTCATAGCTAATTTAATTGTATTTTTAGTTTGTCTTACCCGCACTTATAGCGCACTCCGACAATAACTGTGTTGCAATTGTCGCAGTAAACATTTTGATGTACTGGCAGAGGCAACGGAGACTGTCCGAACTGACTCTGGGCACCATTGCCAGCATTTCTAGGAGTTGAACTCTGGCTCTGCTGCTGCTGTTGATGCTGAGTAACTTCATTCGCGACGCGAGTAGCAATTCGGTTCTCGAATTTTCCCAAACTCTGCTCCACAACTAGAGTTAAATCTTCAACAAGCTTTGCATGATTAGCAGCCATTTCGTCCTGATTATTCAATGGTGCAGTTGCAGTCGATTGATTCTGCTGGCTGTTAGGGGCGAGAGGCGCGTTTCGCCGGTTGTTTCCGACGTAACATCTACCAACGCGAAATCCATTAGTGCATCCATGACAACACAAAATTTCTAAAGATATGCCAGATAAACAGCCGAAACTAATATTGACAATTAGGAAACACTGCGTTGGAAAACCCAGAGAAGCTGACGCAGCAAGAATTCGCAAATAATTTAAGGTTACAAAAGCGTTGTCATGCAATTGCAATATTTACTTGCACTAAATTGAAGTTAAAAATATTCACTGCTCCTAAGCTTGACAAAAATAACTTATATTATCACAAAATGTTTTAAACTTAAATTATTTAATTAATTTAGATATTTAGACACTTGCTTTATCTTCTGGACGTAAAGCGTTGTTTTGTTTTTATCAATATAATGACACATTTTGCTACAGAAATAATTTAAACTGTCTACTTTCACAGAAAAACGGTTCGATTAAGTTCAATCAAAATTCCATGTCAAGGTCAAGATTATAATCAGAAAACGAAACCATATAGTTTTTGTCCTCTTAGATAAATGCAGACAAAGTCAGGGTTTCTAAATTTGATAGTTTTAATGTATTAGGTCAATGACTTATAATTGCTTATTGCTAATTAAGGCTAATTCAGACTTCTTCAAGCTTGTCTAAGTTAAAAAGGACAAGGAAAGGAAACAAAACGATACCACTCTTTTATCACTCTTTTACAATAATAGAGTGATAGAACAATAATAAAAACAACAAAAATATCACCCTTTTAGAGTCTAATAACAATATGTTAGGATAGTCAAATTCAAATGCTTTAGCATTCATTAATGCCTACAGCTTAGTAAGTATTATTATAATATAGTACCCACTAACCCACACCTATGGCGCTAGGCCCTACTTGTACATGTACTTAATAGTTCTAATTGTTAAAATGGCTTTTGGCTTTGATATTTAATAGATCAAATTTTTATTTATTATTAATGATCTTAAACTAATGTATAAACTTAAGCTAAGTTTTAAAAATGAAAACAAAATAGTTTTGATATTTGTATTAGTAAAGTAAATTAAATTAATGTCCTAAATATATTCTTGACTTATTATTAGTATTTAAATTTATATGAGCTAATTTTAAGAAAAATGTTTTAATTCAAATGAATATATCTTCATTTCATTTAAAAGCTAAGATATGTACAAAAAATTGATTGAACTATCTTGACTCTTAGGCAAGCTAATCTATGAATATAAATTAAGAATATACATTGCCTTTTGTGCCATTTTATAAAGACTTGCACATAGTTTAGTTATACTAATATTTTTCTTAAGTTAGCTTTGCAATATATCTATTTATAATAATCAAGTTTTATATATTGTTTAGCATTATTTAATATATTTATTATAAATGAATGCATAACCCCTTGATTTATACCAGTTGTGTGACTTACTTTTTAACCAAAAATGCAACTTATATATGAAAAACTTATGCAAAAATGAATGTAATATAATTATGAGTAAATGGCAAGAGTAACTATAGCTATATTACAAAGGCTAAATGTTTTATCATCTAATTAGTTTTATCTCTACATTTTTAAGTGAGTTTTTTTGTAACTTACTTTGGCTAGGCCCTTTACTAGTTGGTCCAGTTAACTAGCTTGATTGAGTATTTTATATATATATTATTTTGCATATTCTAGCCTAAAATAAACTTGTTATCAAATTAAATCAATTAAATATGGGCCCTATGTAATGGTAGATAAAAAACATGTCCAATGTAGATACTTTAGTAAAATATAGCAATGTTTTTTTAAACTTTTGCATCTAAATTTGTATTAAAACCTTTATTAGGTAGGTATGAAATAAGGATTACATTATACATTATTGTTTTGATTTGGTAAATAGTAAATAGGTTTAGCAAAAAGTGAGCTTCAAACAATATAACATTGAATATAGTAAAAACTCTATAATAAGTATATTATCAAGAAACATAATTCAATTTTATGATCATGCATATAAAACCTATAAAGTTATACCTACTTTGCAACTTTGTAAGTTACTTAGAAATAAAGCAAAATTGATTTAAAAAACTTGTCAATTTTGCAACTTGCCTTTAGTCTATCTTAATTTATATATGCAAGATTAAATAGGCTAGCAGTCAATTGTACATGTGCATTTATAATCTTTATTGCAACCTAAAATATTCAAATATGCCAGACAAAAAGCAAAAATATGTCATAAAAACTAAAAAGTCCTTTCTTTCTTTGTTAATGATATTGATAATTAAGCCTTTTATATAAAAGTATAAATATTTTAGCATTATTTTTTTCAAGTTATTTTTTAAATGCTATAGCATATTTTATATTTATATCCATTTTATTAAAAGAAATTTAGTTTATTAGTTAGTCTATGCTATGTGCAATATAGATCTCTTTTTTGTTAAAAAGTCTAGATCATAGGTGTAGGCTCTAGTTTCAAAATACCTAAACTTATTCTAAATTTATTGAATTGTTTTTCCTTAAATTCAATAATTAAAACAAAACCTAGCTATAATATTATATACATATATTATGATAAACAAATGTGGTAAAATGTTTATTTATTTATTTATTTACAATTTATGATAGACAATAATGCATTGGGCATGCTAAGAAGTTTCTATTTAATTTGCATTCAAAATTATTTATGGGCAACTATGTTATGCATATGCCCATAAACAACTGGTGTGAACTTTTAGAGCTTCCATATAAAAATTAATAGACCAAAGCTCATTGAATTGATTTACACTATCTTTGTTTCTACCTTAAATGGAAAAATGATTCTTAGTCATCAAGAAGGAAAGAATTTTTCTATTCACCTATTGGATGGCAATACAATGTCAATTTTTGTGCGGGTAAGTGGGCTTGACAAATTATTTGACTTATTTGACTTATTTGTATTTGTCTGCAAAGATTGCTTTCTTGAAATATAAGTTCTGTAATTCTATTTCTCTTATATCCCAGAGCCTATGGAGTCCCAGTTCTCAAGTCAGGAGTCCCTTCAGACTCTCTGTGGAGTCCCAGTTCTCAAGTCAGGAGTCCCTTCAGACTCTCTGTGGAGTCCCAGTTCTCAGGTCAAGAGTCCCTTCAGACTCTCTGTGGAGTCCCAGTTCTCAAGTCAGGTGTCCCTTCAGACTCTCTGTGGAGTCCCAGTTCTCAAGTCAGGTGTCCCTTCAGATTCTCTGTGGAGTCCCAGTTCTCAAGTCAGGAGTCCCTTCAGACTCTCTGTGGAGTCCCAGTTCTCAAGTCAGGAGTCCCTTCAGACTCTCTGTGGAGTCCCAGTTCTCAGGTCAGGAGTCCCTTCAGACTCTCTGTGGAGTCCCAGTTCTCAAGTCAGGAGTCCCTTCAGACTCTCTGTGGAGTCCCAGTTCTCAGGTCAAGAGTCCCTTCAGACTCTCTGTGGAGTCCCAGTTCTCAGGTCAAGAGTCCCTTCAGACTCTCTGTGGAGTCCCAGTTCTCAAGTCAGGTGTCCCTTCAGACTCTCTGTGGAGTCCCAGTTCTCAAGTCAGGAGTCCCTTCAGACTCTCTGTGGAGTCCCAGTTCTCAGGTCAGGAGTCCCTTCAGAATCTCTGTGGAGTCCCAGTTCTCAAGTCAGGAGTCCCTTCAGACTCTCTGTGGAGTCCCAGTTCTCAAGTCAGGAGTCCCTTCAGACTCTCTGTGGAGTCCCAGTTATCAAGTCAGGTGTCCCTTCAGACTCTCTGTGGAGTCCCAGTTCTCAAGTCAAGAGTCCCTTCAGACTCTCTGTGGAGTCCCAGTTCTCAAGTCAAGAGTCCCTTCAGACTCTCTGTGGAGTCCCAGTTCTCAAGTCAGGTGTCCCTTCAGACTCTCTGTGGAGTCCCAGTTCTCAAGTCAAGAGTCCCTTCAGACTCTCTGTGGAGTCCCAGTTCTCAAGTCAAGAGTCCCTTCAGACTCTCTGTGGAGTCCCAGTTCTCAAGTCAAGAGTCCCTTCAGACTCTCTGTGGAGTCCCAGTTCTCAAGTCAGGTGTCCCTTCAGACTCTCTGTGGAGTCCCAGTTCTCAAGTCAGGAGTCCCTTCAGACTCTCTGTGGAGTCCCAGTTCTCAGGTCAAGAGTCCCTTCAGACTCTCTGTGGAGTCCCAGTTCTCAAGTCAGGAGTCCCTTCAGACTCTCTGTGGAGTCCCAGTTCTCAGGTCAGGAGTCCCTTCAGAATCTTTGTGGAGTCCCAGTTCTCAAGTCAGGTGTCCCTTCAGACTCTCTGTGGAGTCCCAGTTCTCAAGTCAAGAGTCCCTTCAGACTCTCTGTGGAGTCCCAGTTCTCAAGTCAAGAGTCCCTTCAGACTCTCTGTGGAGTCCCAGTTCTCAAGTCAGGTGTCCCTTCAGACTCTCTGTGGAGTCCCAGTTCTCAAGTCAGGAGTCCCTTCAGACTCTCTGTGGAGTCCCAGTTCTCAGGTCAAGAGTCCCTTCAGACTCTCTGTGGAGTCCCAGTTCTCAAGTCAGGTGTCCCTTCAGACTCTCTGTGGAGTCCCAGTTCTCAAGTCAGGAGTCCCTTCAGACTCTCTGTGGAGTCCCAGTTCTCAGGTCAGGAGTCCCTTCAGAATCTCTGTGGAGTCCCAGTTCTCAAGTCAAGAGTCCCTTCAGACTCTCTGTGGAGTCCCAGTTCTCAAGTCAAGAGTCCCTTCAGACTCTCTGTGGAGTCCCAGTTCTCAAGTCAGGTGTCCCTTCAGACTCTCTGTGGAGTCCCAGTTCTCAAGTCAGGAGTCCCTTCAGACTCTCTGTGGAGTCCCAGTTCTCAGGTCAAGAGTCCCTTCAGACTCTCTGTGGAGTCCCAGTTCTCAGGTCAAGAGTCCCTTCAGACTCTCTGTGGAGTCCCAGTTCTCAAGTCAGGAGTCCCTTCAGACTCTCTGTGGAGTCCCAGTTCTCAAGTCCCAGAGTCCCTGGAGGAGTCCCAACTAATAGATGTACATTCTGTGAATTATAATAAACATGACCAATTCGTCAATCAATTGCCCAGCCCCGTCTACTCGTCAGCGAGCTGCTGGATTTAGTCGCCTCACATTACGATCTTGGCGCTGACCGTTGCTACTTTGGTTTCTGCTGTTACTATGGCAACCAAACTGGCTCTGGCTTCTCAGCGGCGGCAGCCACAACAACTAACGGTGTTATAAACTCATCGCTAGTTGATTTGGGGACGGAATTTTGGTTGCCAGGCGGAGCTCGAGTACTCGACCACGAGTTGTGCCGTCAGCAAAGCCAGCCTCAGCTTATGTTTCGCGTTAAATTCTATCCATTGAGCTACTCCAGAATCGAGAACCGGTCGGCTTTGCAATTGTTCTACCTGCAGTGCCGGGAGCTGTTACTGCGGGGCAGACTGCACTGCGGATGCGATCTGGATCTGTTTAATCTGGCAGCGCTGGCTCTGCAGATCGAGCTGGGCGATTTTGACAGGTAAGAATTTTTTATTTGTGCGCTCTGATCTTTGATATTGTGCTTTTATTGTGATAATCGTTAGGGACTTTTATGATTATCGATCGTTTCTTTAAAATTATCGATCAGGGACTTTTATAATTATCGATCGTTTCTTTATAATTGTCGATCGGGACTTTTATAATTATCGATCGTTTCTTTATAATTTTCGATCGGGACTTTTATAATTATCGATCGTTTCTTTATAATTATCGATCAGGGACTTTTATAATTATCGATCGTTTCTTTATAATTATCGATCGGGACTTTTATAATTATCGATCGTTTCTTTATAATTGTCGATCGGGACTTTTATAATTATCGATCGTTTCTTTATAATTTTCGATCGGGACTTTTATAATTATCGATCGTTTCTTTATAATTATCGATCAGGGACTTTTATAATTATCGATCGTTTCTTTATAATTATCGATCGGGACTTTTATAATTATCGATCGATACTTTATAATTATCGATCGGGACTTTTATAATTATCGATCGTTTCTTTATAATTGTCGATCGGGACTTTTATAATTATCGATCGTTTCTTTATAATTATCGATCGGGACTTTTATAATTATCGATCGTTTCTTTATAATTATCGATCAGGGACTTAATTGATGCTCGATCGACACTTTATAATTATCGATCAGGACTTTTATGATTATCGATTGAGACTTAACGATTCAGGAAGCAGGATTCAGAGATTTTAGATTGTGTCTAGAAGAGATGAGAAGTTTTTTATTCCAAACAATTATTTACACTCGCCCAGCTTAGCCAATTAAAAGCTTTCACTTCATTTTTCGTTTATTTTTTGTGCGCAATATTATAGCTAAAATTTAACAACGCAAACTGGTAAGTCTGGAGAAAACGTTTTGCTACAATACTAAAAATGCGCATTAAAGAATATACTGCGTTAAATAAAATTAAAAATATACTGGAATAAATGACGGACTCGATGCGGAGGTATTGGCTGCCCACTGAGGTCTAACTGAGTGGGTATCTGTGGCCTACTGCAGGTCTAACTGAGGGGGTATCTGTGGCCTACTGCAGGTCTAACTGATTGGATATCTGTGGCCTACTGCAGGTCTAACTGAGTGGGTATCTGTGGCCTACTGCAGGTCTAACTGAGGGGGTATCTGTGGCCTACTGCAGGTCTAACTGAGTGGGTATCTGTGGCCTACTGCAGGTCTAACTGAGTGGGTATCTGTGGCCTACTGCAGGTCTAACTGATTGGATATCTGTGGCCTACTGCAGGTCTAACTGATTGGATATCTGTGGCCTACTGCAGGTCTAACTGAGTGGATATCTGTGGCCTACTGCAGGTCTAACTGAGTGGATATCTGTGGCCTACTGCAGGTCTAACTGAGTGGGTATCTGTGGCCTACTGCAGGTCTAACTGAGTGGATATCTGTGGCCTACTGCAGGTCTAACTGAGGGGGTATCTGTGGCCTACTGAAGGTCTAACTGAGGGGGTATCTGTGGCCTACTGCAGGTCTAACTGAGTGGGTATCTGTGGCCTACTGGAGGTCTAACTGAGTGGATATCTGTGGCCTACTGCAGGTCTAACTGAGTGGGTATCTGTGGCCTACTGCAGGTCTAACTGAGTGGGTATCTGTGGCCTACTGCAGGTCTAACTGAGTGGATATCTGTGGCCTACTGCAGGTCTAACTGAGGGGGTATCTGTGGCCTACTGCAGGTCTAACTGATTGGATATCTGTGGCCTACTGCAGGTCTAACTGATTGGATATCTGTGGCCTACTGCAGGTCTAACTGATTGGATATCTGTGGCCTACTGCAGGTCTAACTGATTGGATATCTGTGGCCTACTGCAGGTCTAACTGATTGGATATCTGTGGCCTACTGCAGGTCTAACTGAGTGGGTATCTGTGGCCTACTGCAGGTCTAACTGAGGGGGTATCTGTGGCCTACTGAAGCTAAGGTCTAACTGAGGGGGTATCTGTGGCCTACTGAAGCTAAGGTCTAACTGAGGGGGTATCTGTGGCCTACTGAAGCTAAGGTCTAACTGAGGGGGTATCTGTGGCCTACTGAAGCTAAGGTCTAACAGAGAGTACCTGTGGCCGTAGATTTTGAAACAAACTATTGTAACCTGAAGAGGATTACAATAACAGCACTATTCCTGAGTACATATTATTATTGATGCAGGCCAACAACTTCTGTATTGATTCATCAACGATTTACAATAATAGAAAATGCATATAATATGAAGCCTTGCATTGCATGCTCCTGCTCCATGGCTTGGCTAAAAAATCCAATTAAGTCATATTCATTAATTATTGCTAGTATTCATCTAGCCCTCCTTATTTCATTATTATTCGTACAATAATAATATTCATTGGACATCTCTTTACAGTCATCGATTGTTAAATAATTTGCATAGGGAATGTGAAGCCTATTATGTTTTATGATCATATCTGCATGTATTTATATTTATAGTTATTAAAGGGCTTCTCCCTGTGTAATTCAATGCTTATAATCGTTTGCTAAACAAATGTTGCAAATTCTATGTTTACAGCGAAGAGACCGCTATGAGGGAACTCAAACAGCTTCCCGTGTTCCCTTTGAGTCTGCTGATGAGGCATCCTTCGTTGGAGTATTGGTGAGTTTGTTTAAACTGATTCGATGCTTTTCGTTTGTTTTTATTAGAATAAAAATGTCTAAGCCTCTTTTTTTCTAGGACACTTCCCAGATTATCTATTGTGTTTTCTAAGAAATCACTGCCCCGTTTATCTATTGGGAGTTCTGAGTAACCACACTGTCCCGATAATCTATTAGTATTTCTAAGAAACCAAACTGCCCTGATAGTCTATTGTGATTTCTAAGAAACTACACTATTGGGATTTGTACGAAACACACTATTGGGATTTCTAAGAAATCACACTATAGGGATTTCTAAGAAACTACACTACTGGCATTTCTAAGAAACCTCACTATTGGGATTTCTAAGAAACCACAATATTGGGATTTCTAAGAAAACACAATATTGGGATTTCTAAGAAAACACACTATTGGGATTTCTAAGAAACCACACTGCCCCGAGAATCAATTAAGATTTTTAAGACGCCATACTCGATATTTTTTATTTCTAAGAAACCACAATGCCCCGAAACCTATTTGGATTTCTAAGAAACCGCGCTCTGTTGGTCGAGTGTATTTCTAAGAAACCAAATCCTTGGTATTTTTAAGAAACCGAACTCTAATCGGTATTTCAAAGAAACCATGCTGCACCGAAACCTATTGAGATAAAAAACTGCACTTCCCAATTATCTAATAGGATTTCTAAGAAGCCACAATGCATTGATAAACTAATAATATTTCTAAGAACCCAATAGGGATCTATAAAGATTTACAAGAAGCTTATAAAATTTTCTAAAGCCACTTAGCCACTTCTTTGATTAACAAGCTGTATTAATCCAAGTCTAATCCCACCTATTCACTCTGCAGCGAGAAGCAGACGGTCGCCTACTATAAAGTCTTCTCGGGTATGTCTAGAACGGACGCCCTGTACTCTTATTTGCGCTTGGCGAGCGAGCAGTCAAACTACGGCCAGACTCTGTTCGCGGTGCAAGACTCAGCCGGTCTGCCCTGGTGGCTTGGCGTCGGACTCCGCGGCCTGGCTCTGTTCGACCACGGCGACAGGCAGAATCCAAGGCAGACTCTGGACTGGCCCGCTCTGGAAAATGTCTTTCATAGGGACCGGCGGGTGTGCTTCGATGTGCACTGCGACCCGCGGAGGTGGGTGCGCTCTGTCTGTCTTTGTCTGTATGTCTGTCTGTCTGTCTGTCTGTCTGTCTGTCTGTCTGTCTGTCTGTCTGTCTGTCTGTCTGTCTGTCTTTCAGTCTGTATGTCTGTGTGTGTCTGTGTGTCTGTCTGTCTGTCTGTCTGTCTGTCTGTCTGTCTGTCTGTCTGTCTGTCTGTCTGTCTGTCTGTCTGTCTGTCTGTCTGTCTGTCTGTCTGTATGTCTGTCTGTGTGTCTGTCTGTGTGTCTGTCTGTCTGTGTGTCTGTCTGTCTGTCTTTCAGTCTGTCTGTCTGTCTGTCAGTCTGTCTGTCTGACTGTCCGTCTGTCTGTCTGTCTGTATGTCTGTCTGTGTGTCTGTCTGTCTGTCTTTCAGTCTGTCTGTCTGTCTTTCAGTCTGTCAGTCTGTCTGTCTGTCTGTCTGTCTGTCTTAGTGTCTGTTTGTCTGCCCTTGTGTCTGTCTGCCTGCCTGTCTGTCTGTCTATCTGTGAGTCTGTTTGTCTGTGTCAGTCCGCCTGTACATCACAGTGGCCCTGCAGCCAGTGCCCCTACTATGCAACAGCAGCCAGCAGATGGCTGAACTGTATCAGTAAACAGTTCTCACGCTTACTTATCGATTGCTTCACATTAATACGCACAAAGTCTTGAATCTGCTTTAATAATGAGTTTGCTTTTTAGCTAGGTTGAAATTATAACAAGTTATAAAAAAATGGAATTGAAACTTCGGTGTTTACCCACTAGGTCAAATGTATATGGAAGTTTTCTAGGGCCGTGAGAACAGTTGCGGTTGGGTCTACCGGTAGGAAGGGAGGCAGGCTTAGCCACCCTCCTTCCCTGTGTGCTGACTGTGGTATTTCTAAAAATAGCAACAGAAGGTTATTAAAGCCTGGCTTAGCTTAGGTGTTATTTATAAATTCTCTTAGCGGCAAGTTCACTTTCTTTTACACTTGAGGTTAATTCACACGTGTGTATAAATATTCTCGAATATTTTTCTTGCTTCATTTGCATGAATTCTGTCATTAATACGGTTTTGAACTGATCTAGTTTGTACTTGTAACTTTATCGAATTTATAAATACCAAGGGATCGTCTTATTAGTTACTTTAGCGTACCACTCATCTGGTAAACGCATTTTATCACTTGCGCATTCATTCACTCACTTACTCATTCACTCACTTACTCATTCACTCACTGACTCACTCATTCATTCACTCACTCATTCACTCGTTCATTCACTCCCTTATTCACACACTCATTCATTCACACGCATTCACTCACTCACTTATCACTCACTCACTCACACACACTCATCACTCACTCACTCACTCATACTCACTCATCACTCACTCACTCATCACTCACTCACTCATCACTCACTCATCACTCACTCACTCATCACTCACTCACTCATCACTCACTCATCACTCACTCACTCACTCACTCGCTCACTCATAAATCACTCGTCACTCACTCATTCATTCACACGCATTCACTCACTCACTTATCACTCACTCACTTATCACTCACTCACTCATACTCACTCATCACTCACTCACTCATCACTCACTCGTCACTCACTCCCTCATCACTCACTCACTCATCACTCACTCACTCATACTCACTCACTCATCACTCACTCACTCATCACTCACTCACTCACTTATCACTCACTCACTCATACTCACTCATCACTCACTCACTCATCACTCACTCGTCACTCACTCCCTCATCACTCACTCACTCATCACTCACTCGTCACTCACTTACTCACTCATCACTCACTTACTCACTCATCACTCACTCACTCATCACTCACTCACTCACTCATCTAATTAATAACTCATAAAGTCATGAACTTCTGAACTCAGTCCCTCACCGGATGAATAATTTAAACAATATCAATTATTCATGAATTCGATGAACCAACAGTGTAATAATCCCCCCCTCCCCCAAAACCCTCTGGCCACGCAGGCAGTCCATGAGTCGCTGGCTCACTCCCTGCCGCAGCGGTCAGGCGCCGGCCACCCTCACCCTGAACACAGAGTCGCCAGCAATGGCCAGAAATCTGTTCAACTTTGCCGTCTCGCAGCACAAATTCGCCTTAGACATTGGCGCCGAACATCCAGTCGAAATGTCCACAGCCGCTGCTGCAGTTTCCGTGGCAACAGCGGCCGCTGCTGCCGCATTTGCAGCCGTGTCTGGAGGGGGCGGCGGCGTAGGTGGCGCTGGTAGTAGAAGAAGCAGCATTGAGCAGGTAAATTTTTCACCTTGGTTTTCAGATGTTGCTTTTTGTGTTGTCTTAATTAACGTGTGTTTGTTAGATGTTACTCGGTTTGACGATTAGACATTTTAGAATTTTAGGAGACAGGTTTTTCCGAAGAAATACACTACGGAGGGAGATAGGAGGTTTTCATTTTTTCAGCACAAAATATTGTTACTGCTTTCGATAGGAGGCAGACCCAGTGTTTATCTTTTGATATGTTGTGCCTTTGTTATAGCTCTATTGATATTCATAAAGCTTTTTTGTTCAGAAAGTTAGGATTCTCGGTAAATGTTTATTCTATATAAAAGGTGAAAACCTCCTATATAGCGCCAATCGCATGTTACAATACTGAAACTAAACAGTGCCACACAGAAGCCTCCTACTAAAATCCTTCGATTATCCATTAATAATATAGCAAACACTACTAGCATGTTTACTGACAGAGTTGTGATTCTTTTTTTTAACAACAAACAATATCTCTGCAACACGAAATCTCCAGCTATCAAAGGCTGTGAGACTGCTTCGCAGTTCGTCCAGGCGTTATTCTTTGGTAAGGAGAGGAGAAAAATTGAATTTCACAATTTTTAGTCATTCATTGAGACAGGCAGATTTTTAGTCCTTGGATTTTATTGAATTTTTTGTCTATTATTATCTTGAAATGTTTTCCTATTGACAATCATTTCTACTAACAGTAATATAACAATACATTTCTGGCTTGATTCGTGGTTTTTCCTACAAATACTACTGAGTGCGGCAGAGTGTTAAGCAGTGTTGAAATTAGCGTTCACAATGGTTTGATTAATTTATGCTGGCCCATAAAATAAGTCGTGCCAATTTGCTTGCTGATTGATTACCGCAGAGGCGCAAGCTATTCTCTTCTGTTGAAAATTTGGTAAGATAATTAAACGCATTTATCCAACATGTCATAGTATTACACATTTTTATTGCTTTATCTTAATCTGATCTAAGCTTCGCTTTTTAATATGCATCAATTATTAATTATTGGAACTCTGCAGTTTAATTATGCACATTGGTTTACAATCGTATTTGCGCACTATTGCACCCTATAGTTATTTAGCAGAGTGAAGAGCCACTCTGAATTGTCAATTAGGCCACTGAAGAGTCACTGTGATGGTCACTGACTTAGGTCACTGAAGAGTGAAGAGTCACTGTAATGGTCACTGACTTAGGTCACTGACTTAGATCACTGAAGAGTCACTGTGATGGTCAGTGACTTGGATAACTGAAGAGTGAAGAGTCACTGACTTAGGTCGCTGAAGAGTCACTGTGATGGTCACTGACTTAGGTCACTGAAGAGTCACTGTAATGGTCACTGACTTAGGTCACTGAAGAGTCACTGTGATGGTCACTGACTTAGGTCACTGAAGAGTCACTGTGATGGTCACTGACTTAGGTCACTGAAGAGTCACTGTGATGGTCACTGACTTGGATAACTGAAGAGTGAAGAGTCACTGACTTAGGTCACTGAAGAGTGAAGAGTCACTGACTTAGGTCACTGAAGAGTGAAGAGTCACTGACTTAGGTCACTGAAGAGTGAAGAGTCACTGACTTAGGTCACTGAAGAGTGAAGAGTCACTGACTTAGGTCACTGAAGAGTCACTGTGATGGTCAGTGACTTGGATAACTGAAGAGTGAAGAGTCACTGACTTAGGTCACTGAAGAGTGAAGAGTCACTGACTTAGGTCACTGAAGAGTGAAGAGTCACTGACTTAGGTCACTGAAGAGTGAAGAGTCACTGACTTAGGTCACTGAAGAGTGAAGAGTCACTGACTTAGGTCACTGAAGAGTGAAGAGTCACTGACTTAGGTCACTGAAGAGTGAAGAGTCACTGACTTAGGTCACTGAAGAGTGAAGAGTCACTGACTTAGGTCACTGAAGAGTGAAGAGTCACTGACTTAGGTCACTGAAGAGTGAAGAGTCACTGACTTAGGTCACTGAAGAGTGAAGAGTCACTGACTTAGGTCACTGAAGAGTGAAGAGTCACTGACTTAGGTCACTGAAGAGTGAAGAGTCACTGACTTAGGTCACTGAAGAGTGAAGAGTCACTGACTTAGGTCACTGAAGAGTCACTGTGATGGTCAGTGACTTGGATAACTGAAGAGTGAAGAGTCACTGACTTAGGTCACTGAAGAGTGAAGAGTCACTGACTTAGGTCACTGAAGAGTGAAGAGTCACTGACTTAGGTCACTGAAGAGTCACTGTGATAGTCACTGACTTAGGTCACTGAAGAGTCACTGTGATAGTCACTGACTTAGGTCACTGAAGAGTCACTGTGATGGTCACTGAAGAGTCACTGACTTAGGTCACTGAAGAGTCACTCTGATGGTCACTGAAGAGTCACTGACTTAGGTCACTAAAGAGTCACTCTGATGGTCACTCAGGATACTTAATGTCACTCCAATGGTCACTCAGGCTACTTAGAGTCACTCCAATGGTCACTCAGGCTACTTAGAGTCACTCCAATGGTCACTCAGGCTACTTAGTGTCACTCCAATGGTCACTCAGGCTACTCATTGTCATCTTATTAGCAATCAAATGGTTTATTTGAGAGTTTATATTGTTTATACCCACTACCACACTAGGCCGGCACCGCAGCCTCTTTCGCCTCTGGCGTCAATCGGTTCAGCAGCGGCAGCTACGCGGAAGCCGCGGAGGAGGACATTCCCGAAGACGATGATTCGCCGTGCGATCGGCGGCCGCCGCCGATGTTCACCCGCGCCGACGATGCCGCGTCTGGCGCTGCGGCTGCGGACTGGCCTGAGCAACTGCGGCAGAGGAGCAGCGGCAGGGGCCCGGCTAGTCATCTGCGCGAGCTCAAGCGGTCTGGCAGGCTGGCCATGTGTAAGCTGCCTGTCTCTGGCCCTCTGGCCCTGCCCCCTCTGGCCCTGCCCCCTCTGGCCCTGCCCCCTCTGGCCCTGCCCCTCTGGCCCTGCCCCCTCTGGCCCTGCCCCTCTGGCCCTGCCCCTCTGGCCCTGCCCCCTCTGGCCCTGCCCCTCTGGCCCTGCCCCTCTGGCCCTGCCCCCTCTGGCCCTGCCCCCTCTGGCCCTGCCCCCTCTGGCCCTGCCCCCTCTGGCCCTGCCCCTCTGGCCCTGCCCCCTCTGGCCCTGCCCCCTCTGGCCCTGCCCCTCTGGCCCTGCCCCTCTGGCCCTGCCCCTCTGGCCCTGCCCCCTCTGGCCCTGCCCCCTCTGGCCCTGCCCCCTCTGCCTCTGCCTCTCCCTCTCCCTCTGCCTCTCCCTCTCCCTCTGCGTCTCCCTCTGTCTCTGCCTCTGCCTCTCCCTCTGCCTCTCCTTCTCCCTCTGCCTCTGCCTCTGCCTCTCCCTCTGCCTCTCCCTCTGCCTCTGCCTCTGCCTCTCCCTCTGCCTCTCCCTCTGCCTCCGCCTCTGCCTCTGCCTCTCCCTCTGCCTCCGCCTCTGCCTCTGCCTCTCCCTCTGCCTCTCCCTGTCCTTCTCCCTCTGTCGGTCTTCCTCTGATGGTCAGTGAAGAGCCACTCAGATGGTCACTCAGGATATTGAAGAGTCACTTTGATGGAGACTTACGAGCGTAGGCCTCTCTCGCTCTCCTCTCCCTCTTGCTCTCTCCCTCTCCCTCCCCCCCCCTTCTCCATCCCTTCTCTCTCTGCCTCCCCTTCTCCATCCCTTTATCTCTCCCCTCCACTTCTCCATCCCTTCTTTCTCTGCCTCCCCTTCTCCATCCCTTTATCTCCCCATCCACTTCTCCAACTCCTCTACATTTCTCCGCTCCTCCTAAACCTCTGGTTCTTCTGCCTCAGCATTTTGCTCATTATGGTCATGTACATGCATGCACTGCTGTCGCTGTACACAGACACAGACAGTCCGCTATTTTTCATCTTTCTAAAGTTTATTAGGAACTTTAGAAAGTACATTTAACATTGGTATCATTACATTTAAGTACTTTCAATAGTTAATTTAGCTGTGATATACATCCTTATGGATCGTGTTTAGCCACCAATTGGTATATAACTTAACCTTCTTACCTTCCAAACCCCACCCAGTTCGCAGCTCTCAGTCTGTGAATCGCGATCAGAAAATTATGCAAGCCAATTCTACTAGCGATCTGCGCCTATTGGCCACCGCCCAGCACCATCAGCAGCACCATAATTCCGCTGCCTTTGATGGCTCCGCTGCCGCCGCAGCAGCATCTGCTGGGCCAGTGGAAGACAGCCATCATTCTCTGCCGGGTTCACAGCGCAGCTCCAGCTCCGATCTGATGCTGGCTACGTCGGCGGCGGCATCGGCTGCGGCGTCCATGTCGGCGATCTCGGCCGATCGGGCCACACGCTTGGATCCGGCCGCCTGCTTCACCTTGCGGCGGGTTGGCCGGACAGCGGCGGCTGCGGCTTCCGCTGCTGGCGGTTCCGCCGGACTGTCCGGATTGGAGCCTCAGGCCGAGCATCAGCGCCGGCTGCTGCGCTATCACGAGTTGCGCAGCCTGCTGGCCGATTTGAAGGCTCAGCGCGACGCTAAACAGCTGGAGCTGCGGCGGCTCACCGCTCAGGAGAGGGTGAGAGCGGCTGCCTGCGTCTGGTGTAGTGTCTGGTGTCTGGTGTCTGCTGTCTGCCTGTCTGCTGTTGTGTCTGCCTGTCTGGTGTCTGCTGTCTGCCTGTCTGCCTGTCTGGTGTTGTGTCTGCCTGTCTGGTGTCTGCTGTCTGCCTGTCTGCTGTCTGCCTGTCTGCTGTTGTGTCTGCCTGTCTGGTGTCTGCTGTCTGCCTGTCTGCTGTCTGCCTGTCTGCTGTTGTGTCTGCCTGTCTGGTGTCTGGTGTCTGCCTGTCTGCTGTTGTGTCTGCCTGTCTGCTGTTATGTCTGCCTGTCTGGTGTCTGCCTGTCTGCCTGTCTGGTGTCTGCTGTCTGCCTGTCTGCTGTTGTGTCTGTCTGTCTGCTGTTGTGTCTGCCTGTCTGGTGTCTGCTGTCTGCCTGTCTGCTGTAGTGTCTGCCATTCTGCTGTAGTGTCTGCCTGTCTGGTGTAGTGTCTGCCATTCTGCTGTTGTGTCTGCCTGTCTGGTTTCTGTCTGTCTGCTGTAGTGTCTGCCTGTCTGCTGTAGTGTCTGCCTGTCTGCTGTTGTGTCTGCCTGTCTGCTGTAGTGTCTGCCTGTCTGCTGTAGTGTCTGCCTGTCTGCTGTAGTGTCTGCCTGTCTGCTTTTGTGTCTGCCTGTCTGCTGTAGTGTCTGCCTGTCTGCTTTTGTGTCTGCCTGTCTGCTGTAGTGTCTGCTGTAGTGTCTGCTGTAGTGTCTGCCTGTCTGCCTGTGTCCATCCTCGAGTCTGTCCGTGCCAGTCTGTAAAAATCGGCCAAACCCCCCCCCGAATTCCAGGCGCTGACTCAAGGCGTGTCCGCAGTGCCCGCCGCGGCCTCCCGCAGCCAGGACTCTGGTCTCTCGTCAGCTGGTAAATCGAATTCTCAGTCTTCTCTGGCGGCGGCCGCCAGTAAATCTATTGAGAAGTGCGTCTCAACTCAGTTCTTGTTGGCTGTGGACTCGCAAAAGTCTGCAGCGGACACAATGTCATCTTGCGGCTCCGATCTTACTCTCGAGGTTTGATTTTTATCGAATAATATGCCATTTTTGTCTTAGCAACCAGTAGCGTAGGTGGTTATCCCCTTAGCAACCGACTATCTAGCAATCATTTCCCTGGCAACCGGTCATCTAAGAATCATTTCCCTAGCAACCGGTCTCTTAAATTCTTTCCCTTAGCAACTGGTCACCTAAGGACCATCCCCTTAGCAACTGGCCACCTGAGAATCATCTCCTTAGCAACTGGTCATTTAAGAATCATCCCCTTAGCAACTTGTTACCTAAGAATCATCCCCTTAGCAACCGGCCACCTAAGAATCATCCCCTTAGCAACCGGCCACCTAAGACTCATCCCCTTAACAACTGGTCACCTAAGGATCATCCCCTTAGCAACTGGCCACCTAAGGATCATCCCCTTAGCAACCAGCAACCTAAGCATCATCCCCTTAGCAACCATTTGCCTTTTTACTCAATAGCAGCCATTCTCTTCAGCTGGAAGAGCTTCAACAGGAAATAGCGGTGCAAAAAGCGGTAGTCGAGGCTCAAACCAGGCTCTATCGAGAATCGAAGGCGTCTCGTCAGTCAAAACAGTTGCGCAAGCAGCGGCATATGGAGTACCAGCAGGCTCTTGATAAGGTAAGCCTTTTATTTGTTATAGTAGGTGCATATAATATATTCCTAATGTAAATTGTGTTTACACTTTACTCTCCAGCTATCTAACTTGAACGCCAAGATGCAACAGCTCAGAGGTAAACTCTCCGAACAGGAGGCCGCTAATTCAGTTGCTATGGCAACTGCGGCGGCTGATTCGGCAAACGATTCGCAATACAGTTCGTCGCTAATGTACAATAGCAGCAGCCCGATGACTACTAATTGTATAGGCTCGTCCTCCGAGAATTTCACCATTGTGGCGCCAACGCCTAGAACAGTGAGTTTCGATTTGACTACTTAGTTTGTTTTTTCAGTAGTGTAGTTAGCGTATTGTAGTAACTACCTTTTCAAGCTTATTTTCCTTATATTTCTACTTTTGTAAGTAGAGTAGTTCGAAGTATACTTCTGCGATTCGCTACACCTTTCAAAACACGCTTGTCTTTTTTATTGTAATATTTTTCATTGAAACTTTACAAGGGCTATAGCTTAAAGTGGGAAAAGATTGTAATTGTCTATGGCCTGAAGTGGGAAATAATTGCAGTTTTCTATGGCTCGAAGTGGTAATTGATTACAATTGTCTATGGCTCGAAGTAGTAATTGATTACAATTGTCTATGGCTTGAAGTGGCAATTGATTAACAGTTGTCTATGGCTTGAAATGGGAATTGATTACAGTTGTCTATGGCTTAAAGTGGGAATTATTGCAGTTGTCTATGGCTTGAAGTGGGAATTTATTGCAGTTGTCTATGGCTTGAAGTGGGAATTAGTTGCAATTGTCCAATTGCTTGAAGTGGGAATTGATTGTAATTGTCTAAGTTTTGAAGCGGAAAATTATTGCAATTGTCTATGGCTTGAAGTGGAAAATGATTGCAATTGTCTATGGCTTGAAGTGGAAAATGATTGCAATTGTCTATGGCTTGAAGTGGAAAATGATTGCAATTGTCTATGGCTTGAAGAGGGAAATTGATGGTTAATTATTTTTTATTAAGATTTCAGTGTATTTTCCAGTTACATGTAGTTTCTTGTTTTCAGAATAACATTGTCCCAATATTTCTACTTAGTAAGTAGATTAGTTAGTATATTAACTTCACGTTCTTAACTGCCTATATTAAGTCATAGTAACCGTGTATTTTCCGTACCGAATATCTAGACAAAAAGTTCCAATGCCAAGCAGTCGATGTCGGTTGATCGAGTTGTACAATCAACTCGAAAAAAGGCGTCATTCTCTTCTGTACTGAGAAAGTCGTCGTTTTATTCCATTGGCAGGAGCGCAGTACAGGTGGTATAGTTGTGTATACATGTACATATTATAGGGTTTATTTATTTCTTTTTAGACATTGTTAAGTTCTTGTCACATCTTCGCAGCTTGTTGGGGGGGGGGGTTATAAAAACAACGACAAATTTTACATCCAGGTTTTGTGTTTTGTTTTTATCCCAACAAATTTTTGTATTAGTTATATATATTAAACTACTACTTATGATAAGTAGTAAATGTTAATAAAATATTTGATTTTCAAAATCAACCCACAGCTTCTGTCTGGCCAGGCTGTGGACCACAATGGCGCAGGTTCCGGGGATTCGAGCAGGGGCTCCTCGTCAAGGTCTATTGCTTCTGGAAGCGCCAAGTGAGTGTCTGCATCCTGCAGTTATCGACCAACTGAGTACCTACCGGTATCAATTATCTACCTGAGAATCTACCCGCTTATCTACCTGAGAATCAATTATCTACTTCAGAATCTACCCGCTTATCTACCTGAGAATCAATCATCTACTTCAGAATCTACCCGCTTATCTACCTGAGAATCAATTGTCTACTTGAGAATCAATTATCTAGCTGAGAATTTACCCGCTTATCTACCTGAGAATCAATTATCTACTTCAGAATCTACCCGCTTATCTACCTGAGAATCAATTGTCTACTTGAGAATCAATTATCTAGCTGAGAATTTACCCGCTTATCTACCTGAGAATCAATTATCTACTTCAGAATCTACCCGCTTATCTACCTGAGAATCAATTGTCTACTTCAGAATCTACCCGCTTATCTACCTGAAAATCAATTATCTACTTCAGAATCTACTTGCTTATCTACCTGAGAATCTACCCGCTTATCTACCTGAGAATCAATTGTCTACTTGAGAATCAATTATCTAGCTGAGAATTTACCCGCTTATCTACCTGAGAATCAATTATCTACTTCAGAATCTACCCGCTTATCTACCTGAGAATCAATTGTCTACTTCAGAATCTACCCGCTTATCTACCTGAAAATCAATTATCTACTTCAGAATCTACTTGCTTATCTACCTGAGAATCTACCCGCTTATCTACCTGAGAATCAATTGTCTACTTGAGAATCAATTATCTAGCTGAGAATTTACCCGCTTATCTACCTGAGAATCAATTATCTACTTCAGAATCTACCCGCTTATCTACCTGAGAATCAATTGTCTACCTGAGAATCTACCCGCTTATCTACCTGAGAATCAATTGTCTACCTGAGAATCTACCCGCTTATCTACCTGAGAATCAATTATCTACCTGAGAATCAATTATCTAGCTGAGAATTTACCCGCTTATCTACCTGAGAATCAATTATCTACTTCAGAATCTACCCGCTTATCTACCTGAGAATCAATTGTCTACTTGAGAATCAATTATCTAGCTGAGAATTTACCCGCTTATCTACCTGAGAATCAATTATCTACTTCAGAATCTACCCGCTTATCTACCTGAGAATCAATTGTCTACTTGAGAATCAATTATCTAGCTGAGAATTTACCCGCTTATCTACCTGAAAATCAATTATCTACTTCAGAATCTACTTGCTTATCTACCTGAGAATCTACCCGCTTATCTACCTGAGAATCAATTGTCTACTTGAGAATCAATTATCTAGCTGAGAATTTACCCGCTTATCTACCTGAGAATCAATTATCTACTTCAGAATCTACCCGCTTATCTACCTGAGAATCAATTGTCTACCTGAGAATCTACCCGCTTATCTACCTGAGAATCAATTGTCTACCTGAGAATCTACCCGCTTATCTACTTGAGAATCAATTATCTACCTGAGAATCAATTATCTACCTGAGAATCAATTATCTACCTGAGAATCAATTATCTACCTGAGAATCAATTATCTACCTGAGAATCAATTATCTACCTGAGAATCAATTATCTACCTGAAATCATTTAGAAGTAATTATCATGTTTTATTATTTCTAAGAAACAATTTATCCAATTTCTCCCATCCCAACATTCAGACACAGCTCCCAGTCGCAGTACCATCAGCAGCCGCAGCAGCCGCTCCATCAATACTCTGCCCAGCCTCCGGCGCAACAGCAGCAGCAGCACAGAGTCACCCAATCGAGCTTGGACTCGGGTTTCCAAGACTCCAGCTTCCATCTACCCGTTGTTGGTAGTTCGCATCACCTTGTAGCTGCATCTGCTCGACTGTCGGTCACTTCGTCATCTTCCGCTTCGGCAGCAGCGCCGGATTACAGGATTCTGCAACAGCAGCAACAGCAGCAGCAGCAGCAATACCAGCACAGCTACCAGCAGCAGCACCTGTTGCAGCAGCAGCAGCAGCAGCATCAGCACCATCTGCTGATAGCCGCTAGTCGAAGGACTCAGTCAGCCAGCAATCTGTTAGATCCGTCTCCAACCGCCCAGCAACAGCATCAGCAGTCATTTCGCTACCAGCCTCGGCCAGTGCTGGAGTACGAGCGGGACCAGCAGCCCAGCCAGACTGGCGCCTCGCACTGGTACCGGCCCCCCGCTGGGGTGCTGCCTCTGGCTGAGGAGTTTCAACAGCATCAGCAGTCTGCAGTTCTGCCGCCAGCCCGTGTTCAAGAATTCGGATATCGGCCAACCGCAACTACTACTAATAACAGTAGTAGTAGTATTAGTAGCGCTGCCACTGCCGCTCCTACAAGTTATAACTATAGAAATTATAATCATAGAGAAGATGACGCTAATGAGGATCTGTACGCTACCGATGTTTAAATTGTGCCATGCCAAGAATCTTTTGTGCTGCGCTTCAAAACTGTTTGCAGTTTAAGACACTGTCATTTTCATAAGCGCCTATAATTAAGCTAAGTAGTCTCCTGAGAAAAGCCATGAAAATTTTTTTCCCAAAGTCACTAGAAAAATCGCCCTAAAACCAACAAAAAATCGCCCTAAAACCAACAAAAATCGCCCTAAAACCAACAAAAAATCGCCCTAAAGTCAACAAGAAAATCGCCCTAAAACCAACAAAAAATCGCCCTAAAATCAACAAGAAAATAGCCCTAAAACCAACAAGAAAATAGCCCTAAAACCAACAAAAAATCGCCCTAAAACCAACAAAAAATCGCCCTAAAATCAACACAAAAATCGCCCTAAAATCAGCACAAAAATCGCCCTAAAATCAACAAGAAAATAGCCCTAAAACCAACAAAAAATCGCCCTAAAACCAACAAAAAATCGCCCTAAAATCAACACAAAAATCGCCCTGAAATCAACAGAAAAATCGCCCTAAAATCAACACAAAAATCGCCCTGAAATCAACAGAAAAATCGCCCTGAAATCAACACAAAAATCGCCCTAAAGCCAACAAAAAATCGCCCTAAAACCAACAAAAAATCGGCCTAAAATCAACACAAAAATCGCCCTGAAATCAACAGAAAAATCGCCTTGAAATCAACAGAAAAATCACCCTAAAACTAAAATAAAAATCGCCCTAAAACGTTTTTATGAATCTTATAACATTCTTATTATAGATCGTACATGCTCATATTTTTCGCAGATTTTTCCCCTTTCATTTCTATAAAAATATCATTCCATTTCTTCGATCGTATTTGCTAAAAAATAGCATTATTAATATTAATAAATGCACGAAAGCATTGCGTTACTACTAACCACTGAGTAGAGAGTTTGATCATGGCGTGTTCACTTGTTTTAAAATGCCAAATTATGAGATACATATGCTACTGATATGATTAGTAATAGTTTGTTTATCAGCTCCACAGCCTCATCGAAGTTGTCTGTTTGACACTGCTATAAATTTTGTTTTTTAATTCCAACTCTAATCACTGTAACTCTTTATTGTAAATTTGCTTCACTACTTTCCTCCCGCACTGTCATTACAGTAAACAAACAAACAAAAGCTGTAAAACATTTCGTATTTTTCTATCATATATTTAGTAAACTTCTGTGCATTCGTTTCTGTTTGTTTTAATTTTAAACTTTAATAGATTTTAATAGTGTGTCTTGTTCTATCTAACTAATACTTGCTAATATCATTGTGCTGTGAACTTTAATTTTTTCTTAATCAAATTTCAAATCGCTCAATTTATTCATTTGCAAATTTATTAATTGTCTTTTTTGTGCCCTGCTTATTGGGGTGACTTGGTGTATCTCTGCTTTTGCCTTCCTGTCTGTCACCTGCTATCCACTCCTGTGCTCTCTCACCTGCATTCTCATTGCCTCCATTCCTCTCTCCTCCTCTCCACTTCCTCTCCCTCCCCCCCCCTCTCTACCCCTGTCTAACTCTCTCCCTCTCTCCCTCTCTCTCCCTCTCTCCCTCTCTCCCCTCCTCCCTCTCTCCCTCCCTCTCCCTCTCTCCCCTCCTCCCTCTCTCCCTCTCTCTCCCCTCCTCCCTCTCTCCCTCTCTCTCCCTCTCTCCCTCTCTCCCTCTCTCCCTCTCTCTCCCTCTCTCTCCCTCTCTCCCCTCCTACCTCTCTCCCTCTCTCTCCCTCTCTCCCCCTCTCTCCCCTCCTCCCTCTCTCCCTCTCTCCCTCTCTCTCCCTCTCTCCCTCTCTCTCCCTCTCTCCCTCTCTCCCCTCCTCCCTCTCTCCCATCCTCCCTCTCTCCCTCTCTCTCCCTCTCTCCCCTTCTCCCTCTCTCTCCCTCTCTCCCCTCCTACCTCTCTCCCTCTCTCTCCCTCTCTCCCCCCCTCTCTCCCTGTCTCCCCTCCTCCCTCTCTCCCTCTCTCCCTCTCTCTCCCTCTCTCCCTCTCTTCCCTCTCTCCCTCTCTCTCCCTCTCTACCTCTCTCTCCCTCTCTCCCTCTCTCCCTCTCTCTCCCTCTCTCCCTCTCTTCCCTTCTCCCTCTCTCTCCCTCCCTCTCTCTCCTAAATATTTCTCCTCTTCTCTCCAATCACCAATAAATATTCTGCGCCCAAGTCAGCACCCAGAGGCTGAGGTTGCCAAGTTGCTATATAGTTTTACGTCAGTCGGCCAACGAGTTCTGGTTGTCTTTGCGCGTTTCATTCTACACAAATCTATATTTTATTTTATGCGTAATGCCTTTCGGTTAGTGGTGTGTTTATTGTATAGGTAAAATAAAATTGCCACTAGAAGCGCTGTGAAGTTCACACCTTTCCGTGATATATACAATGTTTCTATTATTATTATTATTATTGTTATTATAAGCATTAGAAAAGGATTAGGGCCGTATGTAAATTGAATTGGTTTAAATGGTTCAGTGTATATTTACCTATAAATGCGCAAGATTCTCACTCACTTCAACTTACCGTGATGGACGTGTTAATTCAAGAATGAAATACATTATCAAGTATGTTGCTTAATGTGTATCAACTGATATTTTCTCATACATTTCAGGGCATGCTTTGACTTTGTGAGTTCTTTGTGGGACAGCTGCACCTGAACTAATCGCCCCCGCAATTCGCCCCTGAACTAATCAGAATCGCCCTGAACTAATCAGAATCGCCCTGAACTAATCAGAATCGCCCTGAACTAATCAAAGAATCGCCCCTGAACTAATTAAAGAATCACCCCTGAAGCCTGAACTAATCAAAGAATCGCCCCTGAACTAATTAAAGAATCACCCCTGAAGCCTGAACTAATCAAAGAATCGCCCCTGAACTAATTAAAGAATCACCCCTGAAGCCTGAACTAATCAAAGAATCGCCCCTGAACTAATTAAAGAATCACCCCTGAAGCCTGAACTAATCAAAGAATCGCCCCTGAACTAATTAAAGAATCACCCCTGAAGCCTGAACTAATCAAAGAATCGCCCCTGAAGCCTGAACTAATCAAAAAATCGCCCCAGAACTAATCAGAATCATCCCTGAACTAATCAAAGAATCGCCCCAGAACTAATCAGAATCACCCCTGAACTAATCAAAGAATCGCCCCAGAACTAATCAGAATCACCCCTGAACTAATCAAAAAATCGCCCCAGAACTAATCAGAATCGCCTGAACTAATCAAAGAATCGCCCCAGAACTAATCAAAGAATCGCCCCAGAACTAATCAAAGAATCGCCCCATAACTAATCAGAATCGCCTGAACTAATCAAAGAATCGCTTGAACTAATTAAAGAATCGCCCCTGAAGTAATTAAAGAATCACCCCTGAAGTAATCAAAGAATCGTTCTGAACTAATCAGAATCGCCCCTAACCCTAGCTGGCCTAATGAAAAAATCGCCGCTTAACTAATAAAATAATCGCCCCTAAACCAGTCTGAGAATCTCCCCTGAATGCTGAATCATCCATAGAATCTCACTAGATCATCCTCAAGAATCAAGAGTAAAATTGTACAATCTCATCTAAAACTGTACCTATTGTGAGTGATTTTAGAGTTGAAAATTTGTCTAATAAGTGAGCGAATCGCCTTAGAAATTGGCATTAGGAATTCACGGCATTAGAAACAAATGAAGTTGAGGGCCGCCCTGAGACAAAAAATAATGAACATTTGAATTCTACAACATTAGATAGAAATCCACAACATTTGAAATCAGTTTCAACCTTTTAATGCGCTACATACAGGTAGAAGCAGTAGAATCCCTGTCAGGCTGTCACTAAGGTCGTCCAGCTACATCATTCCTGCCTGTGCTGTGCCTCATTATGGTGAACTTGTGTTATTAAACGGGAATAAGTTAGCGAATTGCGAGTCTGCGACGGAGAAAAACAAGTGTTGGTCTTGGATAAAAATCTGTCGCAGACGAGGACTCGTGCGTGTCGAGACAAAGTTCACAGTACAGTTTCTGCCGCACAAAATGAAGTAATAAAGCCATTTGGCCCCGCGATTTGGGGGAGAGAGGGACGAATTGGGGGGAGCTAAATGTACATACCCTCTTGTGTGTACAGTGTTGGCCCAAGGAGGAACAGACTGGGCGAGATCTGTTTGACCTTGGACATCGGGGGAAAGCCCCAGTAATTTTCCAGCCTACAACGCCTTTTCCTTCTCTCTCCTTCCCCCTCGGCCCTCCTCCATCGGGGGAGGGGAAGGAATGAGGGAGAAGGGACAAAGCATTGGAGGAAGGGAATCCTATCCTGTTTATAATTCCTTTCCTCTGCAATAGGGCACTCCAGTTCTCACCCAGGCCTTCGTCAGTATTGACTTGTTTTGCTGTATGAAGGAAAGTTACTTTTATAAGAGTCAGGAACAGCAGGACAATAGTATAAGTATCTAGGCTACGACTATCGGTTTGCAAGTTAAGTTTGCAAGTTGCTGGTTAGAAAGTTTTCCCACCGATCCTGTCCGGACCGAATTCACACAAAAATGGCGGTGAGCTACGCCAGCAACATCTACACTAAAGAGAAGCTGTTCTTTTTAAAACTGCTCTTTCGCTGGAGCGGCAGTGTTTGGCAATTGCTCTGGGTTGATTTTTTTTTCTTTGCATTGGCCTACGTCGGCTTAGCTGTCATGTATCATCAATTATTATCTCCTACAAGGCGAATTACATTTGAAGCTGTTATTCGCAGTACTGGATCAATTCGAACTTCAGTGCCGTTGTCCTTTATGCTCGGCTTCTTTGTCTCTTCGGTTCTTAGTCGGTGAGTGTTTTTTGATCAATCGATAAAAATCGATAATTGATAATTGCATATTGTAAAAGTGAAGGTTAAATTAAATAATTAAATTACATTAAATTGCACGGGGTATTAAATGAGCAAATTGCTGATAAAATCAATGGAAATTCGAAGACCTAGCCTACATTCGGCTTTTTGTTTTTTGTTAATCCATGCTAATATATTTTTAAACGGAGTTCACAAAATCACGATTCACAATGTACAGAAATTTAAACAAATCCAAAAGTTTGCTTTCTTAACTATTAACACACTAGGTAGTTTTTTATTTCCAGGACCAGAGGTCTTAAAAATTGTTACCTATTTTCACAATGAGAAGTTTTGATCTTGTAAAAAGCAACCCCATAAAACACGTATGAAACATTCGCCGACACTTATTCAGACACTTCTACAGACACTTTAGTTTCTGTCGTACGAATCGTAGGAACAAGCATTAAATTTGTTTATTCCTTACAAACTACCAGTAAACTGCTTTATTTTAAGCTTTTTTTGCTTTATTTTATTAAATATGAATTAGGAAGTGTCCTGGACAAATTTAACATTCTTCTTCACGTGAAGAGAATCTATGCAGAATAACAAATTTCATGATTCATATTTAATAAAATAAAGCAAGAAAGCTAAAAATAAAGCTGTTTACTGATAGTTTGTTAGGAATAAACAAATTTTAAATTTAATGCTTGTTCCTACGATTCGTACGATAGAAACTAAAGTGTCTGTAGAAGTGTCTGAATAAGTGTCGCCGTCGGCGAATGTTTCATACGTCATAAAACGTTTGTTCTAGTTCCAATCTAGACTTATGGAGCCAACTTTTATATTTGTTTTAACTGAATCTCGCAATGCGTTTCTCGTGTTTCTTTTTGACTCTATAGACATGACTGCACTCTGTTTAGGTTAGGTTAAGGTTAGATTTTAAGTTGTGTTTTATAGTTCGTCGTGTACTATTAGTAATATTATTGTTTACGGATCAGAATAAAAAACTTAAACTTTTGAAAATCTGTACTTTTACTTGGAGGGAAAGTCAAAAATGTCTAAAAATAACTAAGAATGGAATTTTTCTCCTGGGTCCCTGTGGGCTTTCGCAGACGGTCTGTAGTCTGTACGGTCCTCGTGCCCTTTCTAGGTGAAGTCAGACTTGTGGAAATCTATCTAGCTAGCTAGAGCCAGTAATTTTAACCCTCGTGTCGAATTTCTCTGTCTATCTCCCTTTCCATCTCGACTGACGCAGTGCGGCATTATGATTTCGTTCGCCCGAACCAAACCAACGAGGCTTACTTAAACTTACTTTTAGTTTTTTAACAGGGCGAAGGCGAAAAAACGCAATTTCCATATTAGGAAAGTAGGCACGTTGTACGAGCGTACTGACTTTTTAAAATTATTTTTTCCTAGAAAGATTTGGCTCTCTGGCTTGGTTTCTAATTTTAGCGTTTTTAGCCTTTAGGTAAGAGATAAGGTGGTTTACCCTCGGCCTCAACTTCCTTCACCCTTGTTAGCCTTAACACACGAACGTCCTGTCTGACTGACTGACTGATGAAAAATTAGAGCCCACAGAGCGCGTACTTTAGTAAATATTATCTGAAGCGAAGGCTATCCAAACCAAGCGCACGATAAATCATTGCTTGGAATTCGTGGAAAATTCCACTTGGAAATTTCCACATGCACGGATAACTTCAAGTTTTTTTCTATCCTAACAAGCATCAAGCCAAGTGAAATAGCGAAACCCCCATTCAGCACTGGCGGTACGACAGATATACGTTGGTTTACCGGCTTTCAGATCATTTCTAAGAAAACCAAGTGCAGTGTGGAGTTAGAGTCATTACCTACTTGAGTTAATAACTTTTTACTGTAATCATCTAAATCATATTGTAACATCGTTATTCCATTAAAATCGCATCCATAAGACAGTGGATAGATAGCAGGCAATAAAAAAGGCTTGGTCTCTTGGTTGTTCGACATGAGTTCGATTTTTAGAAAACGACAACTGCAATTTACGACTCCACTTTTATTAAGCGACTGGTGGAAGATGTGTGTCTAACTCCCAGGGACTTGAATTGTCTGTTAACGCAGCCTAAAATTGAGGCCGGCTATCGCCCTCGTGAGGCGCAACAGTCAGTAGCCACTGGTTCAGTCGCATTCAGAGGTTATTATTATTATATTAGGAATCGGGATTAGAATAGGAGCGTGGGAGGGAGACTGGAGACGAGAGGGGGAGGCATCTCCACGAATTGGAGAGAGAGAGTGGGAAAAATGAATAAGAGGGATAAGATGAAGAGGGAGAGTGGCAGGAACAGGGAGAGGGAGAGTGGCAGGAAGAGAGGGAGAGTGGCAGGAAGAGGGAGAGTGGCAGGAAAAGAGAGGGAGAGTGGCAGGAAAAGAGAGGGAGAGTGGCAGGAAGAGGGAGAGTGGCAGGAAGAGGAGAGTGGCAGGAAGAGGGAGAGGGAGAGTGGCAGGAAGAGGGAGAGGGAGAGTGGCAGGAAGAGGGAGAGGGAGAGTGGCAGGAAGAGGGAGAGGGAGAGTGGCAGGAAGAGGGAGAGGGAGAGTGGCAGGAAGAGGGAGAGGGAGAGTGGCAGGAAAAGAGAGGGAGAGTGGCAGGAAAAGAGAGGGAGAGTGGCAGGAAAAGAGAGGGAGAGTGGCAGGAAAACAGAGGGAGAGTGGCAGGAAGAGGGAGAGAGAGTGGCAGGAAGAGGGAGAGGGAGAGTGGCAGTAAGAGGGAGAGGGGGAGAGTTGCAGGAAGAGGGAGAGGGAGAGTTGCAGGAAGAGGGAGAGTTGCAGGAAGAGGGAGAGGGAGAGTGGCAGGCAGTGAGGCAGATAGAGACTAAGAGGGAGAAGGAGACTGAGAGGAAGATGAAAAGTGAAAGGTGGAGGAAGTGAGTGGATACTGAGAGTGGTTGGTGAGAGGTGGAGACAGTAGATTGCAAGAGAAGGAAAATAGCAGAGAGCAGTGATGGTAAATAAAATATATGATAATTTTTGCTATCAAGATCTGTAAAATGATTCAAAGAGAAGTATTAGTCTTAGTCTATATGATTTTACATCCTGAATTCAAGTGATTAAGGGGCTGCACTGCCTATCACCCCGCACGCATCCTATTCTGCCCAGCTGGTGGAGCATGTGCATGGCGATCCCATGGATGCACGCGCCAGCCTTCTACGCGCAAGGCCTAATCGAGAGCTGTCACAAATCGAAATCCGATATTGCTAGAAAAGTTCGAATCACTGTGCTGCGATATTTCAACCTGGCCTGGATACTAATGATGGCCACTATTTCGCTGCACATCAAGCATCGGTTCGGTTTTATGCGACCGAAGAATACTCGAGAGTTTAAGCTTACCTGGCGACAGAGACTCGAACTGATCAATTCCGATGCTAAGGTGCAGAAATATTTTGGCAAACTGATCACTGAGGAAGAGATGCAAGTGTTCGCTAGGTCTGCTGAGCTGTCTAAAGACACCGATTGGACTTATACGCCTGAGTACTGGCTGCCTCTTGGCTGGGCTAACAGAATTATGAGGCGGGCTAAGAATATTGGTGAGTTTCATGTTTTTTTAGTTTCATTGATTTAATCCTTCAATTTTGAGTCAGCATTCTGGGGGTGTTTCTGAGTCTTTGTGTCTGGGTTGCCTCTGAGTCTTTGTCTAGGGTTATATCTGAATCTGTCTAAGGTTGTATCTGAATCTTTATCTAGGGTTGTCTAGAGCTGAGTCTGTCGGTATGGGGGTGTCTGAGTCTTTGTCGGTCTGGGTTGTCTGAGTCTTTGTCTAGGGGTGTCTCTGAGTCTTTGTCGGCTCTGGGTGTCTCTGAGTATTTGTCTAGGGGTGTCTCTGAGTCTTTGTCGGCTCTGGGTGTCTCTGAGTATTTGTCCGTCTGGGACGTCTCTAAGTCTTTGTCCGTCTGGGATGTCTCTGAGTCTTTGTCTAGGGTTGTCTCAGATTCTTTGTATCTATCTGGAATTCCCTCTCAGTCTTTGCGCTGTTCATCTTACTCTTACATCGATCTTAGTCAAGGGAGTGGGGGAAAGAAGGATCCAGTTCCTTATCTTTACAGAGGGTTAACTATATTAGCATGTATGTGTTGTATAGCATGCTTGAACTACTATCGCGTGTTGGCATAAATTTGGGATTTGCAGTCAGCTTCAGCTGGTTAACTGGTTCGTCCTCATCACTCGTGCAGCGTTATATGTATAGATAATAATACTACTAATATATATATATACTAAGATAAACGGGGATCTGGCTAGTATTTTACATCCTGCCATCCCTCGAGGCGTAGAGGCAGACCACTGCCAATTTAATTCAGTATGCAACTACTAGCCTGAGCTGCACTAGCTAGCACACAATTTTGCAGTTTCGCTTGAAAATGATCAAGGGATGAAGGAAAACTAATAGTGAGATGAAGGGAATATAACAGTGAGATGTCGAGATGAAGGGAATCTAATAGTGAAATAAAGGGAACCTAATAATGGGATGAAGGGAATCCGATAATGAGATGAAGGGAATTCAATAATATGATGAAGGGAATCCGGTAATGAGATGAAGGGAATCTAATAGTGAGACTAAGGGAAACTAGTAGTGAGATGAAGGGAAAAATATAGTGAGATGAAGAGAATATAATAGTGAGATGAAGGGAAACTAATAGTGAGATGAAGGGAAACTAATAGTGAGATGAAGGGAACCTAATAGTGAGATGAAGAGAATCTAATAGTGAGATGAAGGGAACATATTAGTGAGATGGAGGGAAAATAATAGTGAGATGAAGGAAATCTAGTAGTGAGGTGAAGGGAATCTAATAGTGAGATGGAGGGAAACTAATAATGAGATGCAGGGTAATCTTTCAGAGTGAGATGAAAGGCTGACGTGAGTATTATGTTGAAATTGGGGATCTCAGTTGAGACAAATCCCAAATCCCAAACGCACACCGTCGCAGGCTGCATCGCGGACGAGCGCCAGTTCCTGTGGATGGTGACGATCGCGCAGAACTTTCGCAACGATCTCGGCATTGTGTGGACCTACAGCGAGTTTAACATCCCGCTGGTGTACACCCAGGTCGCCGTCACGGCCGTGTACATCTTCCTGTTCTCCACGCTGCTGTCAACTCAGCTGATCGAGTCGGAGGTGGGATTGGATCGGCACTCCCTTGTCAACGGCTCCAGAGTCGACGAGCCGGGGAGCACCACCGGCGTGGAAGTCCTGTCCCATATCCCCATTTTGGGCTCGTTGGAGTTTATCTTTTATCTGGGTGAGTTGTTAATAGGGGGGGGGGGCGTGTAAAACGAGTCCAGACCACACCACAGATACTAGACTAACTAGACTAACTAGATAGGACACTCAGCACATTTGCGTGTAAGCCACTTTCAGTTCAGTAGTATGTTCAAGAGAAGCATTTTCGTGTATTTTTAAAGCCAAGGCATTTATTGGCTCTTACCCCCAGCTTAAACCCTCAAATCGCGCCTTTTCACACCCCCGGGCGTCGCCCCAATTTTTATTGCATTTCTCGGAATTCCAGCCTAAAGCTGCCATGTACATTTCAGTGCACTGGCCAATGTACATTATGGCTGAACCAATTAGCAAATTGTTTACGCCTGCGAGCTTGGGCTTCTAAAGTTACCAAAGTAATTTCAGCTGGCTTGATTTTTATAAATAGCTTATGTTTTCTTCTTTGCTACTGAAATGAAAGTAGAAAGCTGTTTTACTAAGTATATATGCCTGGGTGGCCCATCTAAATTTTAGTATCTGTGGACCAAGCAAAAAAAAATCCCAAATCCTCAACCAGACCAAACTCAAAAATCCCAAATCCCAACCAGACCAAACTCAAAGATCCCAAATCCCAATCAGATCAAACTAAAAGATTCCACATCCCAATCAGACCAAACTAAAAGATCCCAAATCCCAATCAGACCAAACTCAAAGATCCCAAATCCCAACCAGACCAAACTAAAGATTCCAAATCCCAATCAGACCAACCTCAAAGATCCCAAATCCCAATCAGACCAAACTCAAAGATCCCAAATCATCAACCAGACCAAACTAAAAGATCCCGAATCCCAACCAGACCAAACTCAAAGATCCCAAATCCCAATCAGACCAAACTAGAAGATCCCAAATCCACAACCAGACCAAACTCAAAGATCCCAAATCCCAACCAGATCAAACTAAAATTCCCCAAATCCCAACCAGACCAAACTAAAAGATTCCAAATCCCCAACCAGACCAACTGAAAGATCCTAAATGACAAATCCTAAGATTCGCGAATCCCAACCTGCCCCAGGCTGGTTCAAGATCGGCATGTGCCTGATGAACCCGCTCGGCAAGGACAAGGCCGACCTGCCTCTGTCGGAGATCCTCAACTCCAATCTGAAGGTGTCGGTGAAGCTGGGCGGCGCCGAGGACTCGCTGTTCCCCCCAGGCCTCACCGACAACGGCGAGCCAGAGGAGCAGCAACTCGTCGACCTGTTCCGCACCTTCGACTTCAACGAGGTGCACTCTAACGACTCGTTCGGCACAGCCGAGGAGACGGAGGCCCACCTGACCAGAGCCCTGTTGAAGCGGCTGCAACGTCAGGGCAAGGATCTTGTGCACCACCTGGACGTGTTCCAGCTGTCCAGCGGCGCCAAGGCCAAAGCCAAAGCCAACGCCGAACGCAAGGAAGCTTTGAAATCGCTCACCAAGCCGCAGCAGCAGCAGCACAAATTTCACCAGAAGCAGCAGAAACAACAACAAAAGCAGGGCCTGGTCAGCTTGAGGCCCGCGACGCTGCAGCACCCCAGATCCGCTTCCATGATGGGGCCTGACACCTCCTCGGTGAACATGTCTCTGGGCGATGATGACAGCAACATCCTGGTGCTAGAAGTCGATGCCGACAACCATCGGGACCAGCAGCGCCGGTCTGACCAGCAAGAGCAGGGCATTGCCAGGGCTGAGAGTCTGCCTCTTCTGTCTGGGGATGGCAGGGCCGCGTCTGAGCCTCTGGTCTGATCTGCCAGGGCTTCGATGCTTGGCAATTTGACAGTTTAAATCCTTTTTTAGCTTCTAAATCAGCTCATTGGATTGACGGAACTAATGCTGAACCCACATAATTAATCCTGGATTCTTCTCGACTCATCCCAAATCCCAAAGATACCGAATTCCAAATCCCACAGATCCCGAATCCCAAATCCTATAGATCCCGAATCCCAAATCCCACAGATCCCGAATCCCAAATCCCATAGATCCCGAATCCCAAATCCCACAGATCCCGAATCCCAAATCCCATAGATCCCGAATCCCAAATCCCACAGATCCCGAATCCCAAATCCTATAGATCCCGAATCCCAAATCCTATAGATCTCGAATCCCAAATCCCATAGATCCCGAATCCCAAATCCCATAGATCCCGAATCCCAAATCCCATAGATCCCGAATCCCAAATCCCACAGATCCCGAATCCCAAATCCTATAGATCCCGAATCCCAAATCCCATAGATCCCGAATCCCAAATCCTATAGATCCCGAATCCCAAATCCCATAGATCCCGAATCCAAAATCCCCCAGATCCCGAATCCCGAATCCCCTAGATCTCGAATCCCAAATCCCATAGATCCCGAATCCCAAATGCCAGAAATCGCCGAAAGTATACCTATACCTTCTTAGGTAATCTATACCTAAGAAGCGTTAATCCTAATTCCTGGATTTCAATATTTCCAGTTTGGGATCTTCGAATCCAGACAGTCAGAGAACCAGTACCCCGCATACTGTTGTTTTAAATCGCTTTATAAACTGCCTGTTGCTATTTGAATTTAGTTTTTTAGCCACATACTAAAGTACATTAAGCTGAAGGCCAGGGTCAGGGTTCGTTAGTCTTGCATGGCTAATTTTTATACGTCACCTTTAACCTTAGCTGCTCCCATGCACTGGTTCTGTTTGTCAATCGCATTAATTAGGTGTTTTTTGTTGTTGATAAATGGTCAGCGAGTCTCTGTATTTTGTAATCCGCTCTGATTGGTACTGTCTAAACTTGACAGCTTGATACCCTCGCACCTCTCTCATGTCTTCTTTCCCTCTCCTCTCATCTCTCCCCTCTCACCTCTCATCTCTTCCTCTCACCTCTCATCTCTCCCCTCTCACCTCTCATCTCTTCCTCTCACCTCTCATCTCTTCGTCTCACCTCTCCTCTCTCCCTCTCACCTCTCCTCTCTCCCTCTCACCTCTCATCTCTTCGTCTCACCTCTCATCTCTCCCCTCTCACCTCTCATCTCTCCCCTCTCACCTTTCATCTCTTCCTCTCACCTCTCATCTCTTCGTCTCACCTCTCCTCTCTCCCTGTCACCTCTCCTCTCTCCCTCTCACCTCTCATCTCTCCCCTCTCACCTCTCCTCTCTTCCTCTCACCTCTCATCTCTTCGTCTCACCTCTCATCTCTTCGTCTCACCTCTCATCTCTCCCTCTCACCTCTCATCTCTTCCTCTCGCCTCTCATCTATCCCTCTCACCTCTCATCTCTTCCTCTCACCTCTCCTCTCTCCCTCTCACCTCTCACCCCTCCTCTCTCCTCTCTCCCCTCTCTTCTCGTATCTCTCATATGTCCCTCTCTTCTCTCATCTCTCCTCTCCTACCCCTCTTCTCTCTCATCTCTCCCTTTCACCTCTCATCTCTCCGTCTCATCCATCTCTCCCTCTCTACTCTCTCACCTCTCTCTCATCTCCTCTCCTACCCCTCTTCTCTCTCATCTCTCCCTTTCACCTCTCATCTCTCCGTCTCATCCATCTCTCCCTCTCTCCTCTCTCACCTCTCTCTCATCTCCTCTCCCCTTTCTTCTCTCTTTCTCATCTCCCTTCTCATTTCTCCCTTACCTCTACATTTTCTTCTTTTCTCCCACTCTCATCTCTCCCTTCTCTTTACTCTCATTTATGTAAATTCTCCCCTCTCCTGTCATTTCCCCTCTGCTTTCCCATTAATGTACTTGCCCTATCACATGATTTATTTTCATTGTTTTCGACCTTCTGCTTTGCTAATCCCCTTCACCCCCATTTTTAATTGTCCTGGTGTTTTTGCAGTTCGAAACATTTGCGCTTTTTTAACAATTTGTTTTTTGTTTCTTCCAAATATCGCTGCGCAATCGTCTGACTATCATTTTTACCCAGTCTGATTGAATAAACACATTATATTTTGTTTAACAATAAGATCGTTCGTCCTCTTCCTGTTTTAAGTGTCTGTGCTAGTATTTCTCGCATTTTGTGTTTTCCGGCTTTCATCGTGCCGTTTTTTGTGTGTCTAATTTTACTCTACTAACAGAGCTGACAGTAGTATACAGCGAAAGTGTTTCAGCACATAATTTTCTTAATTATAAACGTCTTGCATATTGCACACAGTTAATTAGACTATAAAACCGTACTGCGATAAATTCACGTTTAATCAGTTGTAAGCCAAATTTGTACGACTATTATTATTATTATTATTATTATTATTATTACATATGCTTTTTAGCTTAAAAATAAACTACAGCTTCTACAATTGCTATTTTTGTTTTTGCGTTAAATCCATTTCTGTTGTTCTCTGAGTTTATAATTTTGACCATCAATCTTATCCATGGCGCTTATCAATCTTATCCATGGCGCTTATCAATCTTATCCATGGCGCTTATCAATCTTATCCATGGCGCTTATCAATCTTATCCATGGCGCTTATCAATTTTATCCATGGCGCTTATCAGTCTTATCCATGGCGCTTATCAATACTCTCCATGGCGCTTATCAATCTTATCCATGGCGCTTATCAATCTTATCCATGGCGCTTATTAATCTTATCTATGGCGCTTATTAATCTTATCCATGGCGCTTATCAATCTTATCCATGGCGCTTATCAATCTTATCCATGGCGCTTATCAGTCTTATCCATGGCGCTTATTAATCTTATCTATGGCGCTTATCAATCTTATCCATGGCGCTTATCAGTCTTATCCATGGCGCTTATCAATCTTATCCATGGCGCTTATCAATCTTATCCATGGCGCTTATCAATCTTATCCATGGCGCTTATCAATCTTATCCATGGCGCTTATCAGTCTTATCCATGGCGCTTATCAATACTCTCCATGGCGCTTATCAATCTTATCCATGGCGCTTATCAATCTTATCCATGGCGCTTATTAATCTTATCTATGGCGCTTATTAATCTTATCCATGGCGCTTATCAATCTTATCCATGGCGCTTATCAATCTTATCCATGGCGCTTGTCAGTCTTATCCATGGCGCTTATTAATCTTATCTATGGCGCTTATCAATTTTATCCATGGCGCTTATCAGTCTTATCCATGGCGCTTATTAATCTTATCCATGGCGCTTATCAATCTTATCCATGGCGCTTATCAATCTTATCCATGGCGCTTATCAATCTTATCCATGGCGCTTATCAGTCTTATCCATGGCGCTTATCAATCTTATCCATGGCGCTTATTAATCTTATCTATGGCGCTTATTAATCTTATCCATGGCGCTTATCAATCTTATCCATGGCGCATATTAATCTTATCCATGGCGCTTATCAGTCTTATCCATGGCGCTTATCAATCTTATCTATGGCGCTTATCAATCTTATCCATGGCGCTTATCAATCTTATCCATGGCGCTTATCAATCTTATCCATGGCGCTTATCAATCTTATCCATGGCGCTTATCAATCTTATCTATGGCGCTTATCAATCTTATCCATGGCGCTTATTAATCTTATTTATGGCGCTTATTAATCTTATCCATGTCGCTTATCAATCTTATCTATGGCGCATATTAATTTTATCCATGGCGCTTATCAGTCTTATCCATGGCGCTTATTAATCTTATCCATGGCGCTTATCATTCTTATCCATGGCGCTTATCAATACTCTCCATGGCGCTTATCAGTCTTAACCATGGCGCTTATCAATCTTATCCATGGCGCTTATCAATCTTATCCATGGTGCTTATCAGTCTTAACCATGGCGCTTATCAATCTTATCCATGGCGCTTATCAGTCTTAACCATGGCGCTTATCAATCTTATCCATGATTTTAATAATCTCATCCAAATCAATACTATCCATGGCGCTTATTTACATTTATCTTATCCTTGGTGTTTAAAAATCTTATCTCTAATGACGCTTAACAATTATATGACGCTTAAAAATCGACTTATCAATAGCGCTTAACAATCCTTTCCATCGCGCGTAATAAACTTTTCTATGATGCTTATCAGTCATTCTCTGTAGAGATAAATATGTACATGTACTGTGGCTCGTATTAAACCTTTGCATTCCGCTTATCATATCTCTCTTATCGCTCTTCATTGCGCTTATCAGTATGCCTGTGGCGCTTAACAATATTTCTCTGGCCCTTATCGATCGTGTACAGGAGGCTTAATCTATGGCGCTTATCGATCCACTTATCAGTATTAATCTGTGAAGCCTAACATGTACAGGGGTGCTTAACAATATCATCCACGTTGCTTATCAATTATTCTGAGCTGGTGCAGTGGTGCCCAAACATTCTTGTTAATTTATTTTGGGCCTTAGTTAGTTTTTAAATTGCTGCATAATAGAGTTCAATATGCCGGTATCATGGTCGGCCTTATAATCTAGCTTTACTCGGAGTTGGGAAAAGTGAGTAATTGAAGTCCTTTAATTAAGGACAAGGATATGCATTCAATATTGTAACATGCACCCGTAATGTGCTTTTTTCGAAATTCTAATTTAAATTAAAAAGCCAATCATGACTCGAATTTAACTTTTACAGAATTAAGAATCTAAATATATGTATGAGCGTCAAACGTGAGCAGAATATCAGCTTTGTAATTTCGTTGAGCCCAAATAAGCAAAAAAACAGCTTGTGAGAAATTGAGTGTAGTTTCTCAATTAATCTAGTTTGTTTGTAGAACTATTCCCTCAACCCGCTCATCTTCCCTCTCTCACCGGTTCTCCCCGCTCCCCTCTCTCCCCTCTCATCTCTTCCAGCCTCTCTCCCCTCTTACGAGTATCTCAACCCCTTTCCTATCTCATCTCTCCATCCTTCTCTCTATCTCTCCCCTCTCCTCTCCCATCTCTCCCCTCTCCTCTCCCATCTCTCCCCTCTTCTCTCTCATCTCTCAATTCTCCTCTCTCAATTCTCCTCTTCTCCGGTCTTATCTCTCCCTCTCCTATCTCATCTTTCCCTCCCCTTATCTCATCTCTCCCCTCTCCTCTCTCATCTCTCTATTCTCCTCTCACATCTCTTCTGGTCTCCTCTCCCCTCTTTTCTCTCATCTCTCCCCTCTCCTCTCTCCTCTGTTACTTTTTCTCAATTTTCCCTCTCTTCTCTCAGGCCAGGACAAAAGTTTGGCTCAAATCCTCACAGCAACGCACCCAATCAGGTACGCACACGGGGGTTTCTCAACAGTCCCAAGTCCAATAAGCAGCGACTAAAAAGCGGTACAAAAATCCCAAAGCTGATCCACCAGAGCCGACCTCTGCCGATAAACTGTGCGAGCTAGAGTTGAGAACTTTTTTTCTGAGAAGAAACTGACCTCTGCCGATATGGGAATCGCTGCTCGCGTGCTTCTAATATCCCTGCCGCTAGTTCTGTTGGCCGTCACTTCAACGGTTGCCATGGCAACTCAGCCAGGAGAAAACGACGCGGACTTTGGTTGGACTGTCCCCCACCGGCTGGCCAGACGCCGTCAATTCTCGGTGGCGCCGCCAAAATTTGAATCGGCTGAGCAATTCGAAGCGTACATGGACCGGCTGGAGACTTACCTGAAACTGCTGGGCAGGCAGAGGTGAGGCCGCCTAATTATTTAATCTGCTGCTTAATTATCTAACCTGCTGCCTAAATATCCAATCTACCGCCTAATTATCTAAGCTGCTGCCTAATTATCTAATATTTTACCTAATTGTCTCATCTAATTATCTAAACTAGCGCTTAACCTGTTTATTTGGTGCCTAACAAATTTATTTAGCACCTAATTATCTAATCCAGTGCCTAATCGTCTTAGCACTGTCGCCTAATTATCTAATATGGCGTTTAACTATTTAATCGGGGGCCCTAAACATCTTATCTGGTTATTAATTAGTTGTCTTTATTAAGAGATTAATTATCTAATCTAGCGCCTAAAAAAAATATACATCGCTAAAAAAAGCTACATGCATGAGATTTCGAATGTCAATGTGACAACGTGAAAGTGCGAAAAGAGAGCCAGGTGGCAGACAGTTCAAGTGGCTTCCAAGTAGCATGAGAAGAATGAAGAAGAGAGTTGAGTGAAGCCAGCAACTGCTAGCTGTGAACACACGCCAGCGCTGTGAAAAAAAACATGCTGGGAGAGAAAGTCAGCTGTAGGTAAGGATCCTAATCATATTCATAGATAAAAAACAAAAGAATTCCTTGTACAACAGTTTGAGCTCAACCCGAGCGAAGAGGACTCGGGCCACGGCGTCCGCTGCAATCCTGCTATTGTTGCCAGGCGCCTCCCACGCGCCCTCTGCTCCTGCTAGGGAAAAAATCGAGGTGAAAATCCCCCCCATGCAACCCAGCAACTGTCAGTCTTGAACTCTCAAACTGACAAAAATGTTTCAAGCGATTTTTCTACGCGTGCCCATTGCAGGTTTGGCAAGCGACTGACGAGCCGACACTTTTATGGCAGCTGAGAGCTGGGGAGCAGCCAAGCACCTGTGACTGCAGCTTCATCAAGCAGAAGGAATTCCTGTCTGCAGATTGAGCACGCCATCCCGAGGACTCTGCAATCCAACATTTGAAGCAACAATTTCAAAAACGCTAAAAAAATACAATGACAGATCTTTGAAATCACTTTGCAAACCGAAAGGCCTGAAAATCTTCGGGTCGCGTCTTTGTGTTAATTCCGCTTGAAACTGTTAATTCCTTTTGAAACTGTTGCTCAGCCAGACAGACAGACAGACAGACAGACAGACAGACAGACACTAAGACAGACAGACAGCCACTAAGACAGACACTAAGACAGCCACTAAGACAGACACTAAGACAGCCACTAAGACAGACACTAAGCCAGACATTAAGACAGACAGACACTAAGACAGCCACTAAGACAGACACTAAGCCAGACATTAAGACAGACAGACACTAAGACAGACACTAAGACAGACAGACAGACACTAAGACAGACAGACAGACACTAAGACAGACACTAAGACAGACAGACAGACACTAAGACAGACACTAAGACAGACAGACAGACACTAAGAAAGACACTAAGACAGACAGACAGACACTAAGACAGACACTAAGACAGACAGACAGACACTAAGACAGACAGACAGACACTAAGAAAGACACTAAGACAGACAGACAGCCACTAAGACAGACACTAAGACAGCCACTAAGACAGACACTAAGACAGCCACTAAGACAGACACTAAGCCAGACATTAAGACAGACAGACACTAAGACAGACACTAAGAAAGACACTAAGACAGACACTAAGACAGACACTAAGACAGACACTAAAACAGACACTAAGACAGACACTAAGGCAGACAGACAGACAGACAAACAGACACAAACAGACAAACAGACAGCCAGACAGACAGACAGCCATACAGAGAGTATTAACAACATAGAATATCAAGACGAAGGCAAACTTCAAATTTAAAACAATAATCCGACACGAAGCTCGTAAAACTCAGTCGTTTATTGAAATAGATAAAAATATGCATTAATTTAGCATTAATGTCTTTTGAGACAAGAAAGTGGTTTACGCATAAAGTACATTAATAGTAAATTGTTTGCTCATAAGAAAAATATGATTGGTTTTTAGCGGTTGAAGCTTGCGAAAAATGCTTTTAAACAAAAATTAACAGATTTGACCGGTTTCGTATTTGTTATAATGCGCAAAATAGTATTAATTTAAATTTGTACGACGTACAATAAGTAAAACAAAAATACGCGCATACTGATTGTTTCGGTACGAGTTAGTGAAGCACTCATAGTTTCGCTCAGAAAATAAGGCTCGCACAATGCGAACAAGTGAATTAATAGTTAGCCATAAAAATATTTGGAATAAAAATGGAAAAATGTTACAAATAAAAATGACGAAAATATCAAACTACAGCGATAGTTTACAGCAAGAGCAGGATAAATATACATTTTAGATTTGAGCTTCTTGAAGGGTTGTAAATCAATTTAACATTTTCGCTATATTAATAGCCACAGAAAAATTTTTTAAATGAATGATTTGAAATAGAGTTGATGCCAATTTTTATCTTGGGGTATTGATAGTGGTGTGACACACGCGGATGGGGGTGACACATGGGGATGAGAGTGACACACGCGGATGGGAGTGACACGGGGATGGGAGTGATACACGCGGATGGGAGCGATACACGCGGATGGGAGTGATACACGCGGATGGGAGTGATACACGCGGATGGGAGTGATACACGCGGATGGGAGTGACACACTGAGGGATGGGAGTGATACACGGGGGGATGGGAGTGACACATGGAGGGATGGGAGTGACACACGGGGATGGGAGTGACACACGGAGGAGTGGGAGTGACACACGGAGGGATTGGAGTGACACACGGAGGGATGGGAGTGATACACGGGGATGGGAGTGACACACGGAGGGATAGGAGTGATACACGGAGGGATGGGAGTGACACACGGGGATGGGAGTGACACACTGAGGGATGGGAGTGACACACGGAGGGGTGGGAGTGACACACGGTGATGGAACTGACACGGGATGGGAGTGACACACGGGGATGGGAGTGACACACGGAGGGATGGGAGTGACACAAGGAGTCAGGTAGCTGCAGAGTAATTAGTCATCATTGCTGATAGTGAAATCACAAAACAGTCCAAATGCGTGTAAAAGTACAGCAATAGTCACCAGTATGAAAAGCAATAAATGAAGAGTACGCACAGTATGTACACCGCAGTGGAGAAATTGTATAACAAACATCTGAAGCTGGTCTGAAGTAGAAGCGGCTTGGAAAAAATATAAGGATCGATAATTTTTGTTGAAAAATATTGTGACAAATAAATAGTGCACACAACACTAATGTTATATAATGCAAATTTATTCACAATATCCCTGAATACGAACCTTTGCTTTGTTGGCTATGTACAAGGATGCAATGTCGTTGGCTAACAAAAGGGAATTATGGTCAGTTTCCCATAGCAACTGCGCATCCTATGATGCAGAGTGATGAAAAAAAATCAAGCAAAAAATACGAGCTTAAGAAACTGTTAGACTCCAGCGTTTAATACTGCGTTTAATTATTAAACATTTTATATATCTGAACTCTGGGATATTATCGAAGCAATTCAAGGACTTCTAACCGATTGAATCACGGATACGAGATGATGTCTTCGCGGTCCATGATCTCCGCCACCAGAGGGGGGACCTCGCCGCCTGCGTGCTGCATCTTCAGCTGCAGCACGTTGCCAGAACCTGCGGAGCGCGAGACAGAATGCAGAATAGATTGGGATGAGACTGGAAAGACTGGGGTGAGACTGTGGGTGAGACTGAGGATGAGACTTGGGATAAGACTGGAGATGAGACTGGGGATGAGACTGAGGTGAGACTGGGGGATGAGACTGAGAGTGAGACTGGGGGATGAGACTGGGGGTGAGACTGTGGGATGAGACTGGGAGTGAGACTGGGGGATGAGACTGGGGTGAGACTGTGGGATGAGACTGGGGGTGAGACTGGGGGTGAGACTGGGGGATGAGACTGGGAGTGAGACTCAGGATGAGACTGGGGGTGAGACTGGGGCGAGACTGGGGGTTAGACTGGGGATAAAACTGGGGGATGAGACTGTGGGTGAGACTGAGGATGAGACTTGGGATAAGACTAAGGTGAGACTGGGGATGAGACTGAGGTGAGACTGGGGGATGAGACTGAGGTGAGACTGGGGGATGAGACTGGGAGTGAGACTGGGGGATGAGAACGGGGGTGAGACTGTGGGATGAGACTGGGGGTGAGACTGGGGGTGAGACTGGGGGATGAGACTGGGAGTGAGACTGGGAGTGAGACTCAGGATGAGACTGGGGGTGAGACTGAGGTGAGACTGGGTGTGAGACTGGAGATAAAACTGGGGGATGAGACTGTGGGTGAGACTGAGGATGAGACTTGGGATAAGACTAAGGTGAGACTGGGGATGAGACTGAGGTGAGACTGGGGGATGAGACTGAGGTGGGACTGGGGGATGAGACTGGGAGTGAGACTGGGGGATGAGAACGGGGGTGAGACTGTGGGATGAGACTGGGGGTGAGACTGGGGGTGAGACTGGGGATGAGACTGGGAGTGAGACTGGGAGTGAGACTCAGGATGAGACTGGGGGTGAGACTGAGGTGAGACTGGGTGTGAGACTGGAGATAAAACTGGGGGATGAGACTGTGGGTGAGACTGAGGATGAGACTTGGGATAAGACTAAGGTGAGACTGGGGATGAGACTGAGGTGAGACTGGGGGATGAGACTGGGAGTGAGACTGGGGGATGAGACTGGGGGTGAGACTGTGGGATGAGACTGGTGGTGAGACTGGGGGTGAGACTGGGAGTGAGACTGGGAGTGAGACTCAGGATGAGACTGGGGGTGAGACTGGGAGTGAGACTCAGGATGAGACTCAGGATGAGACTGGGAGTGAGACTCAGGATGAGACTCAGGATGAGACTGGGAGTGAGACTCAGGATGAGACTGGGGATGAGACTGAGGTGAGACTGGGGGATGAGACTGGGGGATGAGACTGGGATGAGACGGGATGAGACTGGAGATGAGACTGAGGTGAGACTGGGGGATGAGACTGGAAGTGAGACTGAGGTGAGCGTGTGAATGAGTACGGTATTGGCGCGCTTGCATCTGCTCAGGAGTCAGTGGAATGGGCAGAGCTGCCGTCAGCGCTGCATGTTGGTGAGACGATGTTGCGCAATCAAACTGCATACCTTTGACTGACACCTCCCTGAGCTGCACAACAGTGGAGACGATCCTGGCCAATCGGACCCGATCGTTCGGATGGGCAGCTCTGAGGTAGCGCAGCAGCAAGCCGAGGATTTTCTGCTGGCACTGGGACACGCGATCTGGGTCCTTCAGCTCCATGTGATCTGCAGTTTTGTTTTCAATTCAAGTCAATTCAGAGATCCCCCTGGTAGAATTGGGCTCGCATCATTATAATAGAAATGCATTTAAATGATTAATTTGCGAATCTGGAGACGGGGCATTAGGATGGGAGCATGGGAGAATAGTGAAAGCGGAAACTGGTGCAGACAGTGTGACTGAGGACCATTGAGTAGGGATAGGAAGAGGAAAGGAAAACTGGGAGAAAATGAGTGAGTGAGAGGGGAGAGTGAGAGGGGAGAGTGAGAGGGGAGAGTGAGAGGGGAGAGTGAGAGAAGAGATTGAGAGGGGAGAGTGAGAGGGGAGAGTGAGAGGGGAGAGTGAGAGGGGAGAGTGAGAGGGGAGAGTGAGAGGGGAGAGTGAGAGGGGAGAGTGAGAGGGGAGAGTGAGAGAAGAGATTGAGAGGGGAGAGTGAGAGGGGAGAGTGAGAGGGGAGAGTGAGAGGGGAGAGTGAGAGGGGAGAGTGAGAGGGGAGAGTGAGAGGGGAGAGTGAGAGGGGAGAGTGAGAGGGGAGAGTGAGAGGGGAGAGTGAGAGGGGAGAGTGAGAGGGAGAGTGAGAGGGGAGAGTGAGAGAAGAGATTGAGAGGGGAGAGTGAGAGGGGAGAGTGAGAGGGGAGAGTGAGAGGGGAGAGTGAGAGGGGAGAGTGAGAGGGAAGAGTGAGAGGGGAGAGTGAGAGAGGAGAGTGAGAAGGAGAGCGAGAGGGAGATTGAGAGGGCAGTAAGAGGGAGGGTAAGAGAGAGAGTGAGATGCAGATTCCGATAGAGAGTGAGAGAGTGAGAGGAGAGTGAGAGGAGAGCGAGAGGGAGAGTGAGAGGGCAGTAAGAGGGAGGGTAAGAGAGAGAGTGAGATGCAGATTCCGATAGAGAGTGAGAGTAGGAAGACAGCGAGTTATGGAAGAAAGAACGGAACAGAATGAGACAAGAGCTACTCATAGTAGATGCAGGCAGCTGCGGGCACTGAAGCTGTGTCAGACGGTACACAGCGCTGAGCTGGCCGGACTCACCGTCGGCAAAGATGGCCACGGCTGCCAGCAGCGCCAGCTCCTCGCTGACAAGTCGGTGGCGCGCCAAGCTGCTGCCAATCTGGGCCAGATTGTGCAGAATATGCCGAAATCCCAGAGCCTCAAGCCCGGCGGAGCTGATGCTGGTTGACGAGAACTGGAATCGGTCAGTCTGGCTGTCGTAGCTGCTGGCCAGCTGCAGCACGAGGATTTCGTGCATCGCGCACTTCAATAGGGTGCTCTGATCTTCGGGCAGGAGGCTGCTGAACTCGGGCAGCGCTCGGGCGAATGAGATCACGCGCTGCACTGACGACACCTGGGGGAGTTGGCGATGAGGCTTGAGTCACTGGGATGCACTGATTGAGTCTGGCAACAGTAGTTGAGTCATCAGTGACATTCTGACTGAGTCACTAGGGCACCAGTTGAGTCACTGATGGTCTAATTGAGTCATTCATGGTCTAATTGAGTCATTGATGGTCTAATTGAGTCATTGGTGGTCTAATTGAGTAATTCGTGGTCTAATTGAGTCACTGATTGTCTAATCGAGTTCTTTATGGTCTAATTAAGTGTATTATGATGTAATTGAGTCACTGACAGACTATGAGGCCCCATCGGTACACTGACTCAAACACGTATACTGGTTGAGCACTGATTTAGCAACTTGAGCACATTTAGATAAACAAATACGGTGACATATCCGTTCTGTTTACTTATAGTAGTATCCTACACATGCCACATTATTATTCAATAAACAGCCAGTACAATGCGACTGTGAACTCACCGACAGCAGGTCAGTGAGCTGCCAGACTCTCTCCGCCCCCGCATCAGTTTCATTGTCTCCGCTTATCTGCGCCTCAGAATCTGCAACAGATTCTTCTTCGACGGAATTCTTGTCAACTCGTCTGTCAATCAGCTCTGCGTAGGCTCGGCTCAGTGATTCCAACAATTGAGTGTCTGACTCTGACAGCAACTGCTGCTGCTGCTGCTGCTGGCAGGCTTGAGCTGTTCTCACTGTTCCCGATGATGTCGCATCGGTTCGAACAGCCTCCCTAGACATGCCGCCAGCGATGCACTTTCTCAGCCGGCAAGACTGACACCTGTTCCTGGTCTGTCTGGTCACCTCGCATTGATCGGATTTCTGACAGCTGTACACGAGACTCTTCTGAATGCTGCGACGGAAGAAGCCCTGTAAGAACGTTTGGTTGGAACGTTTTACGTGTACGATTATCAAAGTAAGTACATGTTCTTTGTAGGCTGCACTCCAGGGGCCTAGATCAACCCTGGTGTTACACTACAGGCCAAGACTAACCCTAAGCTACAGATCACATGTTACACTACAGGCCAAGACTAACCCTAAGCTACAGATCACATGTTAAACTACAGGCCAAGACTAACCCTAAGCTACAGATCACATGTTACACTACAGACCAAGACTAACCCTAAGCTACAGATCACATGTTACACTACAGGCCAAGACTAACCCTAAGCTACAGATCACATGTTAAACTACAGGCCAAGACTAACCCTAAGCTACAGATCACATGTTAAACTACAGGCCAAGACTAACCCTAAGCTACAGATCACATGTTAAACTACAGGCCAAGACTAACACTAAGCTACAGATCACATGTTAAACTACAGGCCAAGACTAACACTAAGCTACAGATCACATGTTAAACTACAGGCCAAGACTAACACTAAGCTACAGATCACATGTTAAACTACAGGCCAAGACTAACCCTAAGCTACAGATCACATGTTACACTACAGGCCAAGACTAACACTAAGCAACAGATCACATTTTAAACTTCACAAATCTTAAAACTGGTGCCTCACCTTGCAGCCTTCGCACGAGCTGACACCGTAGTGATAACCGGAGCTCTTGTCGCCGCACACAACGCAAGGTTTGTACACTCGAGGCGGTGTCAAATCGTTATCAGCAGCAGCAGCAGTGGCTGCATCCTCATTGTTGTTATTATTGTTGGTGTTGTTGTTGTTGGCATGACTACCGACTTCCTCCTGTTCAACTTTTTGCCGGTTTTGTGACGGCTCCAACTTAACCAGTGTTATGGTGGCGGCTGCTTTAGTCTGCTGCTCCTGCTGTTGCTGAACAATGAGATCCGGGTCGCCTTCAGACGACTCGGGCGACACAACAGCACCAGCCGACACGGAAGTTTCAGCAGCCGCAGATGTCGCAGACCTCCATCTGTCCTCAGAATCTGTGGTGTCGGTTGCCGAACAGAAAATTTCTCGCTCTAAACTGCAGATCAGGTCCAGCGTTTCAGCGTGGTCCATTGGCAACGGGATTCATTATTCGAATGCCGCTAAGTATTCGACATCTAGCGGTTTTCTATATGTATTACAAAGTTTATAAATCTGGTAAGTAAGCTGAGTCAGTCAGACTGAAATTCTCTCTCTTTCTCCGAACACTGTCGCCTTTTCTGCTCTTACGAATTACGCGACTCGGACACTGGTGTGTGCTATAGGGGAAGGGGTATATACAGGGCCAAGAGATGAAATTATATTGGTCGAGCCAACGGCGAACGAGGACCCCCGCCTATATACTCCTATACTCCTCCAAAGGGCCGCGTTTGAAATGAATGAATAAGCCGAATTGGAACGAGACAGACGGAGGGAGAGAGAGAGAGAGAGAGCAGAAGGCCGCCTAACGATTGCGTAATCAGGCCTTTCTATAGGCCATAGCCAGGAAAAGCCTTCTTCACAAAACCCCACCCACAGCCCCCTAAATTTCTAAGCTCTATCACGTGATCCATCCCTGAACGCCCCCGAGCCCTCGTCTTTGCCCCGAAGCCTCAGGACAATCCACCGCCGGGGTGTATAGGGTGGGGTTATGGGGGGTTACACGGCGCTGGGGGTTCCACATTCACGCCAGCCACCCCAGCCGCCACCACCCGCGGACCCTTAGACTGTGGCCCAGCCAGAACCCTATTATTACGCAAGACAGCTTTTACGCAACCGATTCGTCAGCGAATTGCATGGCTCTCTCTCCCCCGACTGGACTGGACCGAGCCCCGCCACCCCCCATCCTAGTTAAGGCTTGGAAAACTCCATGAAGACAGGCAGACACAGACAGAGAAGACAGAGAGGCACAGACTGGACTGTCTCTGTCTCATCTTGTCTGTATAGACCCCAGCCAATTCAAGGTATCAAGTGATGATTTATGGCACTGCATACTATACTATATACTACATACTATACTTGTCATGGTTGGGGATAAAGAATGAGAGGAACTGAGGACAGGACAGGATAGGTCCTCGGGATGGTTTGGGAAAACCTTAGCGGTCATGGCCTGAACGGTGCTGCCTGCCTTTCTGTCTATGGAAAAAGAAATTATTGAGATAAAATGGCTTCCCTTTTGTAATATTTTTTATTTTGCCAGCTATTTCTATTGGAAAATTGCCGATTTCTATATATAGTTGGAAAATTTGCTTCTTTAGTGTTTTTAGCAACAGGGGCGTCGACACCGGGGGAACAGAGGGGACATGTCCCCCTTCACCCACCTTCTTGTGACCCGTTGTGGTAATCAATAATTTTTCTACAGGGCGCCAAAATATAGCGCCTGCGACGCCAAAATAAGTCCGTGAGCGCTAAAATGAGTGCCTGTGGCGCCAAAATGAGTGTCTGCGGCGCTAAAATGAGTGCCTGCGGCGCTAAAATGAGTGCCTGCGACGCTAAAATGAGTGCCTGTGGCGCCAAAATGAGTGCCTGCGGCGCTAAAATGAGTGCCTGCGGCGCTAAAATGAGTGCCTGCGGCGCTAAAATGAGTGCCTGCAGCGCCAAAATGAATGCCTGCGGCGCCAAAATGAGTGCCTGCGGCGCTAAAATGAGTGCCTGCGGCGCCAAAATGAATGCCTGCGGCGCCAAAATGAGTCCGTGAGCGCTAAAATGAGTGCCTGTGGCGCTAAAATGAGTGCCTGTGGCGCTAAAATGAGTGCCTACGGCGCTAAAATGAGTGCCTGCGGCGCCAAAATGAATGCCTGCGGCGCCAAAATGAGTGCCTGCGGCGCTAAAATGAGTGCCTGCGGCGCCAAAATGAATGCCTGCGGCGCTAAAATGAGTCCGTGAGCGCTAAAATGAGTGCCTGTGGCGCTAAAATGAGTGCCTGTGGCGCTAAAATGAGTGCCTGTGGCGCTAAAATGAGTGCCTTTGGCGCTAAAATGAGTGCCTGTGGCGCTAAAATGAGTGCCTTTGGCGCTAAAATGAGTGCCTGTGGCCTGTGCCTTGTGCCTGTGGCGTTACAAGAGACGCTGGAGTCAGTTCTGCAGCGTCCTTAGCAACCCCTTCTACTCGTAATTTGGCTGCCAACGTCGAAAGCAACCATGCATCTGTTAAGGATAGGCCAATATACACAATATTTCTTTAACCAAGACACGCACCCAGCGGTGTAACATTATACAAGACGTTAATTCTTCAACCTTCAAAGCTACCCTCGCAACATATCTGATATCACATTTGCTGCCAAAATGGTATTACGTCATATTGGCTTAGAAACCAGGCAATAACAAGCTTAGTTCTTAGTTCCTTTCCTCTCCCCCCTCGATTTATTCCTTATGACGCACGTCGCAACCGCAAGACGGTCTATTGCGCAACCTTTTCAGTGTGCGACAGTCACGCTAGCCTTGTGTTGCTTTTGCGCCATGCCAGGCAAAGCTGCAGCGCAATTGAAAATCTTTCCTTCTATCCAGTTTGATCATTTCCGATGCTATTTTTAGCAACACTGTATCTTCTATGAACACCATTTATGTAACTAAGCATGATTAAATATACGCAGACCGACTGATGTCAATCTAAATCTAAGTGCCACTAAGTGCATAACAAATTACATCATATTGCCATTACAATCTCAGTTAAGATAAGTTTTCCTAACTTGCAGTGTATCAACTGTATTAATCTCGACTATCTCACAAATACTTATACCTGTCTAAGCTCACCCTTACCCTGTCTAAGCTCACTTCCTTCTCTAATCTCACTCCCCTGTCTAATCTCACTGTCACAGTCTAATCTCAACCCCCTTTCTAATCTCACTTTCCCTCTGTCTAATCTTACACCCCGTCAATCTCTCTCCCCTGTCTAATATCACACCCTTTGCTTAATCTCAGTCTCCCCTGTCTAATCTCAGTCTCCCCTGTCTAATCTCAGTCTGCCCCTGTCTAATCTCAGCCTCCCCTGTCTAATCTCAGTCTGCCCCTGTCTAATCTCAGCCTCCCGTGTCTAATCTCAGTCTGCCCCTGTCTAATCTCACTTTCCCTTTGTCTAATCTTACACCCCGTCAATCTCTCTCCCCTGTCTAATATCACATCCTTTGCTTAATCTCAGTCTCCCCTGTCTAACCTCAGTCTGCCCCTTTCTAATCTCAGCCTCCCGTGTCTAATCTCAGTCTCCCCTGACTAATCTCACTCTCCTCTGCCTAATTTCACATACCCTGTCTAATCTCACTCTTCCTTTGTCCAATCCCAATCTACCCCTGTCCAATCTCAGGCAATTTCTAATCTCACTATAATTTCAATCCAACCTTAATTGTTTTTCTCTCCCTAAAAGTTAGTAAACAAAGTCAACGAAAAACTGACGTGAATATCAGAAAAAAACAAAGAACGAGAATCAAACCAATTTCTCAGCAATAAACTTTAGAAAAAAAGAAACTGTCCACCATCAAAGATGAAACGGTGAAATTGCAAACCCAATTAACAAATATAATTGATAAACAAGACCGCCCTTCTGCCCCGCACCGCAGAATAAAAGCGGAAAAAAGTGTTGAGAGGGGACGACCGCAGAGAAGAACTAGAAAATCAGAATACCTTCAAAGCAAATATTTCATTACATCTTTCATTCACTAACCGCGCATATAGCAATTAAAGAACCTAAGCGAGGAATTGAAGTTTCTGTTTCGTTGGTCTATTTTCAAAAAAAAATCATTCATAAAATAATTTTTAAAAATCAGTTAGATAGATAGAGGTTATAATTTTGTACATATTCGATCGATCGTGCTAAAATTGCCGTGTTAATGCTTCTTAACAAATAAACTTTTGTCCTACTCATGGGACCCCTATGTAAGTAGTACAAAATCGACAAAATAATTGAACAAGTTTTTGTAGGTCACCCTGAAAGTTTTTGCGCTTCATTTTTTTGGTTTTTGTTGCTGATGCCTCTAACCTGTGTTTAATTTTATCGTTCAAAATGTCAGAATCTAATAGAGCAATTTATATAAACTGTTATATAAACCTATATAATTTTTAGCTGTGAAAAGAAACCAACAAAAATATAAAGAATTATACTTTTTGCTCTACAAATTAGAACTTTACTGTTACTCAACTATAGATTCTTTTTGCTCTGACAAACTGTAATTCGTAAAAAAGCGCAAGAACTCACTGGATGAGAGTTAAATCACTCTGTCACCCAAAAACCCACAGTGTAGAAGCATTAAGAAGTTGTTGGTCTGCCTTTATTGAAAGCTTCTAGGCTTGAGAAAGTTTAGCAAAAACACAGTCAGGCATGTTCGGTACGCGTACGCAATCCTATTTACCTAATGAGAATTTATCTTTGCACACGCAAATTCTACTACTGTTCTATGAGTAGTCTCACGCAGTAGTCAAACTTGTTGAAGAGTGGGAATTGACTCAAACAAATTACATATATAAATTATCCGCGGGGTTATCTGAGTAATAACCATTAGCTGCTCAGGTTTGAGTAGGATGAAGCAATGTTTACTTCTGCACTTTTTGATTGATGAAGGTTATAAGATAATAAAAATTAGGCAAGTGAGAAAAGGAGAAAGAGAAATAAAGTGAGGAAGACAAGGAATGAAAATTGATTAAACGGGAGATATTTGAGAGGTGAAGGGAGAGATTAGGAAGATGAAGGGAGAAATTAGGGAGGTGAAGGAAGGGATTAGAGAGGTGAAGGGAGAGATTAGGGAGATGAAGGGAGAGATTAGGGAGATGAAGGGAGAGATCAGGGAGATGAAGGGAGAGATTAGGGAGGTGAAGGGAGAGATTAGGGAGTTAAAGGGAGAGACTAGGGAGGTGAAGGGACAGATTAGGGAGATGAAGGGAGAGATTAGGAAGATGAAGGGAGAGATTAGGGAGATGAAGGGAGAGATCAGGGAGATGAAGGGAGAGATTAGGGAGGTGAAGGGAGAGATTAGGGAGTTAAAGGGAGAGACTAGGGAGGTGAAGGGACAGATTAGGGAGATGAAGGGAGAGATTAGGAAGATGAAGGGAGAGATTAGGGAGATGAAGGGACAGATTAGGGAGATGAAGGGAGAGATTAGGGAGATGAAGGGAGATATTAGGGAGGTGAAGAGAGAGATTAGGGAGATGAAGGGACAGATTAGGGAGAGATTAGGGAGTTAAAGGGAGAGACTAGGGAGGTGAAGGGAGAAATTAGGGAGGTAAAGAAAGGGGCTTCATAACCTCGAATTTTCACAAGCTTCAAAACCTAATATTGTCAAAACACTTTGATAGCCAGCTCTGATAACTCAACTCACAACTCAATCCAACTTGAGCTCGCGAAAAGCAAAATAAGGAAGAGAGATGAAGGAAGAGAAGAGATCAGTGAGAAGCAGCAGAAGCGGCAGCAGCCCGATGCAGGGCCAGCATATGCAGGTGAGCCCTTTCGGTGATGTTGGCCTCAGGCCGGATGGGTTCCAGCCGCTCGTCCTCGAGGCGGAGGGCGGCCAAGCCGGCCAGAGCCAGGTAGGTGTGCAGCGGGTCGGCGGAGTCGCCCGGATACTTGGAGAAGCCGCCATCCATGCCGCTGTAGCAGCTGAAAACGAATTCAACAAGGGCCGATCGGTCAATCAGATTGGCCCGGCCAAGGGCTGCCAGGGAGGCTCCAATCCAGAACGTATAGCAGGAATCGTCGTCCTTGTACGGTCGGCCGTGGAAGCCGCGGTGCTGACGCTGGCAAAGCCAGCGCAACAGGCGCGAACGTTGGCGACTGTCGGCTGGCAGGGCGGAGTCCAGCCTGCCGAGAAGTTTCAACGAAGCGATGGCGCAGAAGGTGGAGCCGCCGTGAGCCTCGGAGCCGGGCCGCTGACCGAAGCCGCCTTCGTAGGTCTGGCAGGCCAGCAGGAAGGCGACCTACGGATAATTTATCATTTTTCACAATTTATAGCAAAAAATTACAGCAAAATGTGTGCATTTCTACTTGAAGTAGAACAATCGCAAATGTTAAGTAGAATTAGTGACACTGAAAATAATATTGCTGTATAAAACATACCGTTTAGTCAGTTTTCAAGAAAAAATGCCTCAAAAATATATCGAAATGACATGTTGAGATTTCCAAGAAACGGTTTCAGAGATTTCCTAAAAACGACAGTTATGTTTTCTTAGAAATTTCAGTTGATGGATTTTTAAAAACAATTTCGGATTTCTCAAATATATGGCAGTTTGAGATTCTCTCATTTTAGATATCAAGTCAAAATTACAGATTATGAAGTTTTTCAGAAATAGAAATTTGAATTTCCTGGAAACAGCAGAAATAAAACTACCAAGAATAGTCAGCAACAGGTGGGGGCGTTCCAAGAAATGGCTTGTTGGAATTCTCTAGACCAGTGCTAGATTGGAATTTCGTTTCCTTGAAAAACAAAATTTTAATTTCCAGGAAACAGCACGAATTTGAATTTCTTAAGCGGATGCGATAGGAATTTCCTAGAAACGGGTGCGACAGGAATTTCCTAGAAACGGGTGCGACAGGAATTTCCTAGAAACGGATGCGATAGGAATTTCCTAGAAACGGATGCGATAAGAATTTCCTAGAAACGGATGCGACAGGAATTTCTTAGAAACGGGCTCTACAAGAATTTCTTAGAAACGCAACAACTGGTGTTTCCTAGAAAGCATATTGCAACTTAGTAGAAACGGAAAGGGTTCGAATTCCCCAGAAACAAAAGCGGCTAGAATTTTCTTAGAAACGTCAGTTTTGGATTTCATAAGGAATTTATAACGACATTTAAACAAAATTCGCTCACACTTCTGTCAACGTCGATTTTGGTGAAATCGTTCAAATAATAGCAGGACACGCAGGCGGAGAACACGAATCGCAAGTCGCTTTCCGGAGCAAATTTGCCAGCCGTGAAGCAGCCCGCCGGCGTCTGCAGGGCCGCGACTCCGCTGAGAACGGCGTCTCGATCGACTCGTTGAAGATCGTCGCCGAGCATGAGCAGGATGCCCAGGCCGGCGAATACCATGGTGAGGTGGCTGGCATCGTACGGCAGCGGATTCTCGGCGTCCAGGTGCGGATCCGCCGGGCTGCCCAGCAGGGGAGCGCCGCGGAAGCCGCAGTTGGCAACGGGCCGGCCGGAGCTGGGGAGAATCTGAAGGCTGTACACCCAGTCTATGATCTCCTGCCTGCGGGAGGCGTTGTGCGGGATTAGGGTGAGATTAGATGCCGGTTTAGGGTGAGATTAGATGTTTGATTAGGGTGAGATTAGATGTGGCATTAGGGTGAGATTAGTTGCTGGATTAGGGTGAGATAAGATGCTAGATTAGGGTGAGATTACATTAAATGCTGGATTAGGGTGAGATTAGATGCTAGATTAGGGTGAGATTGGATGCTAGATTAGGGTGAGATTAGATGCTAGATTAGGGTGAGATTAGATGTGGGATTAGGGTGAGATTAGATGCTTGAACAGGTGCTAGATTCGAATGAGATTAAATGCTGGATTAGGATGAGATTAGATGATAGATTAAGATGAGATTAGATGATAGAATAGAATGAGATTAGATGATAGAATAGAATAAGATTAGATGATAGATTAGAATGAGATTAGATGATAGAAGATTAGACTGAGACTAGATGATCAGAACTGATACCTATTCAGCTCCTGAGTCCTATCCAGCATGTCCATAGTGGAGATGGCAAACCAAGCGAACACCAATCTGTTCTGATCGTAGCCGCTGCAGTGCGAGGGCAGGCAGGTCAGCACCCGCCTGCAGTACTTGGTGAGCTGGGCGCTGAACTTCTCCATGTCTGGCAGCTGCTGCTGTTGGCGACACCGCCGACTGCGGCCTTCATCGTCACTGCTGGAGCTGTCTCCCGCGCTGATGTTAGACATTTGGCTTGTCAGCTGGCAGTGCAGAGTTGGTGAGGATTTTAATAGATTTTTCTGTCTGGCTAAACTGCACGGAGTTACATACAAGTCCTCTGTGTACCCTAATTTCCTAGAAAACTCCGAACCCTACTTTCTTAGAAACCAACATGAAACCATTTTTCTTAGATATTCCTAGAAATCCCCCGAATCTAGATATACCAGAATCCTACTTTCCTATATATTCTCTGAATTAGAATTTTCTAGCAGCAATCCATGCATCCTACTTTCCTAGAAATGTCCCCAACCCAAGCTTTCTTTAGAAATCTTAAATTCAACTTGCCTAGAAATCGTCTGGAGCCTTAGTTTCCCACTTTAGAAACCCATCGAACCAAACTTTCTTAGAAACTCACTGCACCAAATTTTCCTAGAAACCCACTAAATTCAACTTCTCTAGGAACTTACCGAACAAAACTTTCCTAGAAACTCACCAAATCAACTAGTAATTTTCCTAGAAACCTGCCACCGAAACCTACTTTCCTAGAAAGCCATCAAACCAAACTTTCCTAGAAACGTACCGAATCAAGCTTTCCTAGAAACTCACTGAATAAAATTTTTCTAGAAACCCACCGAAACCAATTTTCCTAGAAACTCACTAAACCAACATTACCCAGAAACGTATCGAACCAAAATTTCCTAGAAACCCACCAAAACCAACTTTTACAGAAATCCTTGATTCTTCCTTTCAATTCCTGATTTTCCTTTAAAAAACCATTAATCCCACTTCAATAGAAATCAAGGGAAACTGTACTTTCTTAGAAGTTCTCAATCAACAATGCAAAAATATATTTATCAAAAAGAAATTTATTAAAATTTAACAATTTACAAAAACAGTTAAACAAAGTGAACGTATAAAACAGACAATACGAATCATTTGTATTCAACTTTTAAGTCAATCTATCGTGTTAAAGCTCTAAAAAAACAGCTTGTGTTCCTTTTTCTGGAAAAAAATTGGTATCCAAATTTAGCAAAAATGAAAATGAAATTCGGGAAAGCAAAGAGGAAGAGCGAGTGGAGATCTGGATAATTCATAAATAAGTTAAAAGTACACACACACACACCTTCAGAATTCTGTAACAGAAAAAATCTACAATTTATAATAATCGGCCAAGACAAAATCAACCTACTGTTAGTAGTGCAACGCTATATAATTTAAAAAAAATAGAAATCGGATACATAAATTGCTCTATTGCAAAACAAATTAATTTGGACGACAATGTATAAACAACGCAAAATATCATAGAGGCTTTGTTCCAAACAGTTATATAAGAATTTGTTTAGACAAACCAATTTCGATTGTCACGGCTCAGACTATCATCATTATTGGTTGACTGTTCTCGACAAAGGCGAAGGAACAGGGTAAAGTACATTATTAGCAGAGTCGAGCCTTCTAATAGCAGGATTGAGCAGATGACATCGCAAGCGATTTGGATGCCAAATTGTCGCCTTGAGGTCTGCAAATTGTGGTGGAGTGTTGATGAGGTGTGTGCGAGATAGTCATCGGTCAATGATAGTGAGTCATACTGTGGGTCAATGATAGTGAGTCACACTGTAAATCAATGATAGTGAGTCACACTGTGGGTCAATGATAGTGAGTCACACTGTAAATCAATGATAGTGAGTCACACTGTGTCAGTGTGTCAGTCAGTGGGTCAGAAGTGCCGGTGAGTCTAAAGAGACCAAACTCATTGATTCAGTAAGTGGGTCAGTGAGTCAGTGAGTCTGTTAGTAGAACTCACCAAGTTTGCCTGGTCAATAAGCGGCTGATACCAGCTGCTAGCATAATAGACACAACGCAAAACCACCAAAGCTGCACAGCAGACAGTGGAGAGGACGCACAGACAGTAGAATGTGATGAACTGAAATTTGATTGCCGAATATTTGGCTTATTTAGTCATGAATTGTTTAAAAAGTTAAGCTACCTAAAACTCTACCCAACTACAGCAAAACCTGCCTAAATCTTACCCTAATTACAGCAAAAGCACCGTAATTACAGCAGAAGCTACCTAGATCTCACCCTAATTACAGCAGAAGCTACCTAAATCTCACCCTAATTACAGCAAAGCTACCTAAATCTTATCCTAATTACACCAAAAAGCTACCTAACTCTCACCCTAATTACAACAAAAGCTATTTAAATCTCACCCTAATTACAACAAAAGCTACCTAAATCTCACCCTAATTACAACAAAGCTACCTAAATCTCACCCTAACTACAACAAAGCTACCTAAATCTCACCCTAACTACAACAAAGCTACCTAAATCTCACCCTCATTACAACAAAGCTACCTAAATCTCACCCTAACTACAACAAAGCTACCTAAATCTCACCCTAACTACAACAAAGCTACCTAAATATCACCCTAATTACAACAAAGCTACCTAAATCTCACCCTAATTACAACAAAAAAGGTACCTAAATCTCACCCTAACTACAACAAAGCTACCTAAATCTCACCCTAATTACAACAAAAAGCTACCTAAATCTCACCCTAATTACAACAAAGCTACATATCTCACCCTAATTACAACAAAAAGCTACCTAAATCTCAGCCTAATTACAACAAAGCTATCTAAATCTCACCCTAATTACAGCAAAAGCTATTTAAATCTCACCCTAATTACAACAAAAGCTATTTAAATCTCACCCTAATTACAACAAAGCTACCTAAATCTCACCCTAATTACAACAAAAAAGGTACCTAAATCTCACCCTAACTACAACAAAGCTACCTAAATCTCACCCTAATTACAACAAAGCTACATATCTCACCCTAATTACAACAAAAAGCTACCTAAATCTCAGCCTAATTACAACAAAGCTACCTAAATCTCAGCCTAATTACAACAAAAAGCTACCTAAATCTCACCCTAATTACAACAAAGCTACCTAAATCTCACCCTAATTACAACAAAGCTACCTAAATCTCACCCTAACTACAACAAAAAGCTACCTAAATCTCACCCTAACTACAACAAAGCTACCTAAATCTCACCCTCATTACAACAAAGCTACCTAAATCTCACCCTAATTACAACAATCTGTCTAAGAACAACAATAAAAGCAAACTAAATGGCAGCAAAAACTCACATATTTGGCCCACCCAGTCTTGGCAGCCTTGAGCATCAACACAGCCCACGGAACCACTAGAAAGGGCAGCCAGAGTCCATAAGCCCAGCAGTTATGCAAATTAATACTAATAGGATAACTCTGGTCTGGGTCTGAGTACATGAGAGGCAGTACGATGACTACGGCCATAGACAGTATGAGCAGGCAGGCGGCGCATAGCAGGGCTACAATAGACTGAATTATGAATAGCGTAGGCCGGCCAGCATACTCAACTATAAGCAGATTTCTCATACTGTCAGATTGCTCATCATTGATTCTCTGTTGTTGACGAGCCGATATAGGCGCCCTTGGCAGATTGCCAACGTTAGAGAGGTCCTCGTTGGCTTGAAGTTCGTCAACCTCGTCAATTGGATTCGAGAATTGATTGCCCGATGACATATTGATCTGACTGCTTTGATTTGAGAATCTGCAATGAGAAATATTATATAACTTAAAATGACTTTAAGGTATTTACTTCAGGACATTCAGGGGTGTCTAAACCCTAAGAACTTCAGGACATTCAGGGGTGTCTAAACCCTAAGAACTTCAGGACATTCAGGGGTGTCTAAACCCTAAGAACTTCAGGACATTCAGGGGTGTCTAAACCCTAAGAACTTCAGGACATTCAGGGGTGTCTAAACCCTAAGAACTTCAGGACATTCAGGGGTGTCTAAACCCTAAGAACTTCAGGACATTCAGGGTGGTCGAAACCCTAAGAACTTCAGGACATTCAGTGGTGTCTAAAACCTAAGAACTTCAGGACATTCAGTGGTGTCTAAACCCTAAGAACTTCAGGACATTCAGGGGTGTCTAAAACCTTAAAAACTTCAGGACATTCAGGGGTGTCTAAACCCTAAGAACTTCAGGACATTCAGTGGTGTCTAAACCCTAAGAACTTCAGGACATTCGGGGGTGTCTAAACCCTAAGAACTTCAGGACATTCAGGGGTGTCTAAAACCTTAAAAACTTCAGGACATTCAGGGGTGTCTAAACCCTAAGAACTTCAGGACATTCAGTGGTGTCTAAAACCTTAAAAACTTCAGGACATTCAGTGGTGTCTAAAACCTTAAAAACTTCAGGACATTCAGGGGTGACCAAACCCTAAAAATTCAACATAAAAATTATCAAAGTCGACGAAAAAAGACGCTTATCTCTAGAAAAGAAACAAACCATTCAGTATTGTAACAAAAATAAATTTATTTATTCCTTTCCAAGAAACATCCGGGTACTAAATTTCTGTGTGTGCAGGCAAGTTTAACGCAATAACAACGATTGTGCATTAGAAAATTGTAGTAATGGAATGACAAAATTAAACTTCATGTAAAATTTCAAGAAGCACTTTCAATTTAATGTAATTATTAAACAAAATTTATTTTAAACAATAGTTTAAACAAAAGAACGCAATAGTCAAACATATATTTTTAAGTGATAGCGACTTGGATAACGTTTTGGCATAGAAATAAATCAAAATTGCCAAGGTTATGCATTTATGTCTGTATGTTATGTATTATTAAAAACACTGGTTCTACTTTGCATGTACATTTTTCTGCTGACTCAGCAGACACTGTCTCTGCACAGAGGCTACACAGCATCCTTTTGCTCCGCCCAAGCTACCTTTTCATTCACCCACTCTACCACTGTCTCTATCCAATCTACCACTGTCTCTACCCACTCTACCACTGTCTCTACCCACTCTACCACTGTCTCTACCCACTCTACCACTGTCTCTATCCACTCTACCACTGTCTCTATCCACTCTACCACTGTCTCTACCCACTCTACCACTGTCTCTATCCACTCTACCACTGTCTCTATCCACTCTACCACTGTCTCTACCCACTCTACCACTGTCTCTACCCACTCTACCACTGTCTCTACCCACTCTACCACTGTCTCTACCCACTCTACCACTGTCTCTATCTACTCTACCACTGTCTCTACCCACTCTACCACTGTCTCTACCCACTCTACCACTGTCTCTACCCACTCTACCACTGTCTCTATCTACTCTACCACTGTCTCTATCCACTCTACCACTGTCTCTACCCACTCTACCACTGTCTCTACCCAACCTACTCCATTGTCTCTACCTAACCTACTCCATTGTCTGTACCCAACCTACCATTGTCTCTACCCAACCTACTACATTCTCTATCAAACCTACCATAGTCTATACCCTTCTATCAACCTACTCTTCTCTCTACCCAACTTCTCATTGTCTCTACTCAACATAAAACTATTATCCATAATCTAAAGCAAATGAACAGAAGAGAAATGAAGATAACATGAGGTCCCGAGTTCGAGCTCTCACAAAGGTTTCCATTGCTACAGTTTTCTCTCATGCTACTATTTTCTTATGAAACCAACATTCTGAATACGGATACAGATAAAGGAGATTCTCTTTAACATTCAACTTAAAAGAAGTTGCTACATTCAACTCCAATAAAGCATTGGTGTTAAAGTTTTATATGCAAACAAAGAGGCTTCTGCAACCTAGCATTAAAATTGTTACATAAAACAGTTCGTACAGTTTTTTAGTCAAGTGAAAAAAACATAGAAAACTTAAACTTCATCTATTTACAATTGTGCAATAACGCTTCAAAATATTCATTCACACACAGAATTTAACCTAAACGAATGAAATAAGCAATGCACGAAAATGAACCAATTCTATGAGATAGGAAGTAAAAGCCTTTGATTAACTTTTTTCAGTCATTCCACAGAGACACCAGAATCCCACCCTAACTTTGAGAGACACTAGAATATCACCCCTTACTTGAGAGAGACACTAGAATATCACCCCTTACTTCAGAGAGACACTAGAATATCACCCCTTACTTGAAAGAGACACTAGAATATCACCCCTTACTTGAGAGAGACACTAGAATATCACCCCTTACTTGAGAGAGACACTAGAATATCACCCCTTACTTTAGAGAGACACTAGAATCTCACCCCTTACTTTAGAGAGACACTAGAATCTCACCCCTTACTTTAGAGAGACACTAGAATCTCACCCCTTACTTTAGAGAGACACTAGAATATCACCCCTTACTTTAGAGAGACACTAGAATCTCACCCCTTACTTCAGAGGGACACTAGAATCTCACCTCTGACTTCAGAGAGAGAGACACTAGAATCTCACCTCTGACTTCAGAGAGAGAGACGCTAGAATCTCATCCCTTACTTGAGAGAGACATTAGAATCTGTCCTTACTTGAGGGACACTAGACTCTTACCCTTAACTTTGAGGGACACTAGAATCTCACTGCAGACCCTAGAATCTCACTGCAGACCCTAGAATCTCACTGCAGGCCCTAGAATCTCACCGCAGACCCTAGAATCTCACCGCAGACCCTAGAATCTTACTGCAGACCCTAGAATCTCACTGCAGACCCTAGAATCTCACTGCAGACCCTAGAATCTCACTGCAGGCCCTAGAATCTCACTGCAGGCTCTAGAATCTCACTGCAGACCCCAGACAAAGCTAAAAGCAAAGTTAAAAAGCAAATACTGCATTTAAAGACTTGGACAATATTTAGCACAAAGAAACAGCCGATGAGTCAGGCATTAACCACCCATTTCCCTCCTCTGTGTGTCCCAGCATCTGAGCCTGCCTCTGCATCAAAGTCGGCTTCAGCAGCTTCAACGCAGGGATCAATTGGCACTGCCGCAAGCATGCCAGCCTCAGCTGATGAGGCGCCAGAGGAGGCGCCACCTGCCGGCTCAAAGTCTTCGCCAGCAGCTTCTAGCAGAGGTCGCCGTTCCGACCTCCTTGGCGACGCTCCATCGCCGCCGCCGCTGGCGCCACTTCGTCGGCTTGGCAAGGTGGATCTCACACTATTAGACACATGATTAATGTGCTCAACAAAGTCCTGCCCAACATCGGACACGTCCCACATGCTCAGGAATGATCTGCAGCAGTTCTGACTAGGAGCGCCAGGATCAACATACGGTTTGTGCGAGAATGAAAAATAATGCGCCAATGCCGCTAGGAACATCTCCACGCAGATGGCGAAATCTTGCAAGGCTCTGGCCACAGATTTTGGATCTTCAAGTTTCCAGGCTTCCACTCGGCCGATCACGCCTGAGGCGGCCAGAATGGCGATGGCGATGGACTGCCAGAATGACAGGAACACCACGAATTTCACGCACAGGAATTTGGAAACTGGTCGCATCGGGCTGAGCTCCCGACGGCAGCACTTGTAGAATAGGATTAGACAGTACATAGCCCACTGCGGTGCGCAGAAGGTTAGAGGAAGCGTTAGGGGATATTTATCCCAAGTTGGGATCCCAGATTTGGGATCATTTGTGTCCTTTCACAGAGTTGGGATTTGGGATCATTTGTGTCCTATCACAGAGCTGGGATTTGGGATCATTTGTGTCCTATCACAGAGTTGGGATTTGGGATCATTTGTGTCCTATCACAGAGCTGGGATTTGGGATCATTTGTGTCCTATCACAGAGCTGGGATTTGGGATCATTTGTGTCCTATCACAGAGTTGGGATTTGGGATCATTTGTGTCCTATCACAGAGTTGGGATTTGGGATCATTTGTGTCCTATCACAGAGCTGGGATTTGGGATCATTTGTGTCCTATCACAGAGTTGGGATTTGGGATCATTTGTGTCCTATTACAGAGTTGGGATTTGGGATCGTTTGTGTTTTATCACAGAGCTGGGATTTGGGATCGTTTGTGTCCTATCACAGAGCTGGGATTTGGGATCATTTGTGTCCTTTACTAGAGCTGGGATTTGGGATCATTTGTGTCCCTTACCAGAGCTGGGATTTGGCTTGGAATCATTTAAATATTTATTTTTCATTAAATGTAAACTTCTACAAAATTATAGATTAATTAAGAAAAAATATAAGCCAGTTTCAAAAAGCACAACTTACTACTTGGGACATGTTGTTCACAAACAGAATATAAGGAAACGCCGAGTCGAACCTCAAAAAGTCGCCTTCGCCATAGACGCCGAGTAATTCGCATATTCTGAAGTGTTGTGAATGGAAGGCAGTGCGGGAATAATAGGGTTAGGCTGACTGTGCGTGTGTGTCTGCGTGTGTGTGTGTGTGTGTGTGTGTGTGTGTGTGTGTCTGTGTGTCTGTCTGTGTGTGTGTCTGTGTATCTGTCTGTCTGTCTGTCTGTCTGTCTGTCTGTCTGTCTGTCTGTCTGTCTGTCTGTCTGTCTGTCTGTCTGTCTGTCTGTCTGTCTCAGTGTCTGTCTGTCTGTCTGTCTGTCTGTCTATCTTTCAGACTATTTGAAGATTCAAAGGACCATAAAGTACAAAGAACTAAAATATTAATAAATCAAAACGCACTTTTACACTAATTTGAATAGGTATCCACCAAGATCTGTCCGTAAGTCTGTAACGAAAAATTTTATAAAAAATACACTACTCACAAAGTGATCACTGTAGTGATGGGCCGTATGACAGAATACTGCAGAACACCATGCTTGCATCTGTCTAAAAATGGCCTGCAAAATTATAGTTTTAAATGTTTCAATGAAAACGCAGATAAAAAATTAAATTTGTAACTTGCATAAGCTAAACCATGCAAAGAATACAACTGATAAAACAGATTTAAAAAGGCAGATTTTAACTTTTAGTTTTAACGAAACTTCTAACTATTTAGAAACATACATTCGATCTTACAGTCTGTAATAATGCCAATTCTCAACATGCTTGCAGTCCATTTTACTAAAATATACCGGCATAGATTTGACTTCGATTTAAATACTACAATAGGTTTTTATAGATTTAGGGCAATTCTCATAGGGAAATGGGGGGAGATTTTTATAGGGAGACTGAGGGCGATTCTCATAGATAGACTGAGGCTGATTCTCATAGGGAGATTGAGCAGAATTCTCACAGGGAGATTGAGGTCGATTCTCATAGGGAGATTGAGGCCGATTCTCATAGGGAGATTGAGGTCGATTCTCATAGGGAGATAGAGGGCGATTCTCATAGGGAGATTGAGGCTGATTCTCATAGGGAGATTGAGGTCGATTCTCATAGGGAGACTGAGGGCGATTCTCATAGGGAGATTGAGGCTGATTCTCATAGGGAGATTGAGGCCGATTCTCATAGGGAGATTGAGGCTGATTCTCATAGGGAGACTGAGGCCGATTCTCATAGGGAGACTGAGGCCGATTCTCATAGGGAGATTGAGGCTGATTCTCATAGGGAGACTGAGGCCGATTCTCATAGGGAGATTGAGGCTGATTCTCATAGGGAGATTGAGGCTGATTCTCGAAGGGAGATTGAGGCCGATTCTCATAAGGAGATTGAGGCTGATTATCATAAGGAGACTGCGGCTGATTCTCATAGGGAGATAGAGGGCGATTCTCATAGGGAGATTGAGGCTGATTCTCATAGGGAGACTGAGGCCGATTCTCATAGGGAGATTGAGGCTGATTCTCATAGAGAGATTGAGGCCGATTCTCATAAGGAGATTGAGGCCGAATCTCATAGGGAGACTGAGGCCGATTCTCATGGGGAGATTGAGCACAGTTCTCATATACTTAAATACAAAAATTCAAACACAAAGCTTCTCATCTGCTCTCACCGTCCCATAGGCCAGGGAGGCATACAACAGATAGGGAACAGGTGCTTAACGGGATCTCTCTGCTCGAGCATGAACTCCAAATCCGGATAGCTGGATCGCAGGTAGCACAACAAGTACATCATGAAATTGTGTATAACATAAGCCTCGTAGCACTCTCTCATTGTGTCCAGATAGATTGACTGTTTCGGGAATCTCAAAGCAAACCAAGCGTTTAAAGAATAAATCGGCACCATCCATAATATTCTGATTATGTAGCGCTGCAAGCCAGGATTAGTGTAGTTGATGAGGTGCGCGAGTATTGCCCATAGAGACACTGGCAAGGTGACCATTACGAACAAGCCGGCTATGAACCAGGCCTTGACACTAGCTGGTGAGCCCTTTTTATTCAATTCAATAACGCAGAGCGGCAGTGCAGTGAGCACCAAGCCAATGTACAGCGTGAACACAAGCGGTCGGATCCATCGCCTCCACTGTGGTAGGCACATGATTGATTGTGCTTGCTGTTTTAATCTACAGTTCTTTGACAATTTAAAAGCTGCACAGATAGAGCCATATCTATGTTTGTGTATTTACACGGCTCAGTATGGCTCTTCAACCGCTGTATGAGAACTCAACTCATGCATTGGGGTTAGGGATATAAAACTAGGACTTGGCAACACTTAAAGAATGATATATTGTGAACTCATAGAAAAGTACACAGGATACTTGTTTGTGTTAAGTACAAATATATAGACTTCCGAGTACACATTAGACTATTGAAGTACAAATGGATTTTTGAAGTGTCTGTATATGGACTTGTGAACATACATATCGTGGACTGGAGACTTTTTGTTTCCAATCTAAAACACTTCAATAGTTAAAATAATCTACGGACAGAAATTAAGCTTTCGAATAAAAACAGAATAAACTTGGCTGTTTTATGTAATACAGATATTTTATGCATTGACCTTAGACTCTAAGAGTGAGATTGCATTTTTCCAGATCAAATATGACTGACAACTCGGCAATATGACGTATACTCGTAGATAAGCCGAGGTGAATTTTTCTATAAACATACACGTACATTCCAAGGCCACAATACGAAAATGAGATTTTTTTATTAATTTATTACTGGGTAGCAACTTCTACTATCTGGATTATATATATATGAGCAAGCAAGTAAGAGAGCACCTTGTCGTTAGACAGCTGCTACTTTTTCCATGAGAGAGAGAGAGAGAGAGAGAGAGAGAGGACAAAAACCGACCCAGAGAAAGCAGTGGAAATAGAAATACTTTAAAAAGTATCTTGCCGTATCCAAGTTGGTAGAGGAACACAACTTACTAATGTCGCTACTCTCAATATACATGTGGTGGATAATCAAGATAAAAGGCTTAAGTTAGCTAGTTAGATAAGATCAAATACAATGCTCAAACTCAACTACAGAGATGAGTGAGACAATACTTTAGGGCGAACTGAGGAGAGAAACTTCACTAGCACACTATGGTAACGGTTGAATTTGTCGAATTAATCAGCAAAGCGCATTGTGGCCAAAATTTAACTAGCTAGTAGAATTCTTATCTGGCGTGATCAACATTTACTTTATTGTACACACCAGCAGGTGTCGTTCACAGGTTTCTGTCAACAACCAGGCCAGTCCAATCGAGTCTTGAAAAAGAACTGGACTCGCGCACGCTAGTGGTCGCTGAGAGCAGATAATAAATACAACTCAAAGTTCGGAGAGCTGGCCTAGAAATGCAAAACTAGAACGAGCCACTTAGAAGAGGCCAAGAGAATCCTACAAGCAGACTGAGTGCCTGCAGTTTCATCCGTTTGAACAAGCGGGTATGGAATACGAGAGCGTCCTAAAAGAAATAGGCGGCTTCGGCCGTGTACAGAAAGCAATATTTCTAGCATTGTCGTTTACCTCCTTCAAAGCGGTACTGGACCTAGAGCTGATGGTGCTAACTCTGCACGAATCGAAGTTTCGATGCGCCCAGCAAAATAGCTCCGATTATGTGGCGCAAAACTATAGCGAGCACTGCAGCATATCAAGATTGGTTGGAGACGACACCAACTTCACGCTGATTAACGAGACTTGCACTAAATTTGACTACCAACACGGCGATGTAATCAGCAAATCGATGGTAGAGGAGTACGATTTAGTCTGCGACAGGAAGCACTACGCCACAGGCATGATGTCGGTGTTCTTTCTCGGCTGCGCTCTCGGCATGCTGTTTGGCACGCTTGGTGACAAGATTGGCCGAAAGAAGATTTTGATCGTGTGCGGCGTGACAGACTTGATAACCACAATTTTGCCAGCCTTTATGCCAACAGCGGAGACGCAGATATTTGCACGCTTTCTAAAGGGTGAGTTCTACTCTTGTAGCGATCAACTTTCAAGATTTACATTCTCGTCGTTTCCTTGAATAAGCTATGTAGCTCTCACCCTAACTTAACACAGAGCACACAGTTGCTATCTTTTCTGACCTGTCAATGAGCAACTTCTGAAATGTAATCCAACTCATCTACAACGCTCAGGCACCATGTCAGAAAATTCCCACCAACCCATTGATTTAAGGCTTTCCAGCCGCCGTCTATTATCAAGGCCTACTTATCATGGAGGAGATGACAGAAGAGAAACATCGAGCCGTGTTGGGTAACCTTTACTGGCTATTCTGGTGTGTAGGCTACATGTTCAGCGGAGTGGTGGTGTACATCTTCAAGGAGTGGGACAAGATTCAACTATTTTCAACTGTATTCTGCCTTAACTACATAGTTATCTTCATAGTTGTGCCAGAATCACCCAGATGGTTGGTGCTGAAGGGTCGCGTCGAAGAGGCTGTCGACGTATTGAAGCGCATCGCCAAGTGGAACGGAATCAAGTGGGAGCACAAGGTGTCCAAAGTCAAGGTGAGTTTTCACTTCTCTATAGTATTTCTTTCAGGTCTAGATTTGGATATTGATCGACAACTAATCACCAATCCGACTATCAGGCCCTAGATGTGGAGGAAGAACCAACAGGAAACATCCTGGACCTCGTAACCTACCCCGAGATGCGAATGAAGTCCATTGTTATCTTCTCCAATCTGGCAATGTTTGCCATGTGCTACTTTGGTTTGTCTACCGATACGACCTTCATCACAACCAACATAGTGCTCAACGTGCTGCTCAATGGCGCCGTAGAAATACCAAGCTCATTTATTGGCTGGCTTGGCAGCGATCGATATGGTAGAAAGTACACCACAGTTATTATCACGGTGCTAAGCGGCTTCTGTCTGATTGCTGTACCAATAGTGCCGACTGGAGGCGTTTATAATATTGTTAAAGCGGTCGTGGCTATGGTTGGTGAGTTATTTCGATGTTAGGGGCAACTTCAGATACTCGAGTGTTGGGGATGAAAACTCTACGAGGCCTGGATTCGACAAACGAAATGAACTTTAAAGTGCACTTTGCAGCATGTACTTTGTCAACCTTTTTTCTCCGTGCTCGCCTAAAATCTGTTAGATAATAGTCTACTACAAGGTGATTAGTCTCAATTTTCTTTTCGTCTTCCGTCCGTCTGAACCACAGAACTAGAATAACTAGATGGGCCACTCAGCACATTTGCGTGCAAACTACTTTCAAAATTCAAATCAGTAGTAAGTTACACAGAAGCATTTTAATGTATTTCTAAAGCCAAGGCTCATTTATCGGCTCTTACCCCTCAGCTTAAACACTTCAACGGTGCCTTTCCACACAACCCCCCTTTCTTTTTTGCCTTGGAATTCCAGCCTAAATCATTCCAGTCATTTCTTTATTTTTATAAAATAGCTTATGCATTCTTCATTGCTACTGAACTGAAAGTAGAAAGCTATTTTACTAACTACGAGTATATATGCCTGAGTGGCCCATCTAGCTATTTTATTATCTGTGGTCTTAACCAAAGTAGAACCTTTTTAGTAATCCTTGAACTGTTGAACAATTATTATGTTTAATTCATGCAAGTACGATCGAAAGTACGTGACGGCATGGAGACGAAATATTTAGGAAGCGAAAGTTTCATATGTAGAAAACTTTGAAGAGCCGGCATACGAGCGCAGCACGCTTCGAATCAATGGTGACTACTGATTGGTCTCAACCTCTTAAAACTAATTATTTTTAATAGCCTTAAAAATGATTACCCTGTCAGATATTCGAACTAATTCGCCATCGCAATTTTCAATTTTAAAACCAGGCAAATGCCTTCTTACAACTGGCTATTGCATCGCCGACGTATGGGCCGCCGAAATATTTCCAACATCGGTGCGCAACAATGGCCTGTTTTTGGCGACCACCTTGGCTATGCTGAGCAATATAGTGGCTCCGGTTATTAATACTCTATCGGACGTTGCCACATTCCTTCCTGGATTAATATTCGGCATAACTAGCATAGTGAGCGCTTTGTCGTTGCTACTCCTGCCAGAGACAAAAGGCCTACCGCTGCCGGAGACTGTGCCGAGCTCCGAGGGGCTTGTCCGTGGCCGGGAACGACAATGGGCAATTGAAACGTTCAGCAGGGAACGAGCGCAGAGTCTGCTTGACGACGACGACATGGAGGCTGTTAACAGTCAGCGCATTATAAAGCAAAAGCCAATGGAGGAGATGACGATTGCATAGTATAGCGGTTTCTTCTGATAACTTGGAAGGATTAAAGCTGATGGGATCCACTCTGAACTTCAGATTTTCGTATCTTAATCTAGAATGTCAATCCCGATCCCAAAGACAGCCAATCCCGATCCTAGAGACAGCCAATCCCGATCCTAGAGACAGTCAATCCCGATCCCAAGACAGCCAATCTCGATACCAAAGACAGCCAATCCCGATACCAAAGACAGCCAATCCCGATCCTAGAGACAGCCACTCCCGATCCTAGAGAAGTCAATCCCGATCCCAAGACAGCCAATCTCGATACCAAAGACAGCCAATCCCGATACCAAAGACAGCCAATCTCGATACCAAAGACAGCCAATCCCGATCCTAGAGACAGTCAATCCCGATCCCAAGACAGCCAATCTCGATACCAAAGACAGCCAATCCCGATCATAGAGACAGTCAATCCCGATCTCAAGACAGCCAATCCCGATCATAGAGACAGTCCATCCCGATCTCAAGACAGCCAATCCTGATCCCAAAGACAGCCAATCTCGATACCAAAGACAGCCAATCCCGATCCTAGAGACAGTTAATCCCGATCTCAAGACAGCCAATCCCGATCCTAGAGACAGTCAATCCCGATCTCAAGACAGCCAATCCCGATCATAGAGACAGTCCATCCCGATCTCAAGACAGCCAATCCCGATCCCAAAGACAGCCAATCTCGATACCAAAGACAGCCAATCCCGATCCTAGAGACAGTAAATCCCGATCCTAGAGACAGTCAATCCCAAGCTATGTGCTTTTTAACTCTAAAATTTTTTTTCCTAAAAATCATAATTAAAAGCAAAAATGTCTGATGACAAAAGTAAATCTACATTCATGAAATAGTTTGATTTAATTGAAGCATATACCATTGAGTACAAATAGTGCTTTTTTATTATAGGTGCAATAGTAATGTCAACATAAAATATAACATTTTTACATAACATAATAATTGTATTGAATGGTACCAGTAAAGAATTCTGAAATACATGTAATAGCATTATAATAACAATTTTCTGAAAAATAGACTTATCAATTTTTTGTGTTAACTAGATAATTTAAAGCCAATAACTACTAGTATGGCTACCTCAAAAAAGCTATTTAAAGATAACAGCTTATGCAAAAATGTTAATACTATTTTTTATGACCTTTGAGTCCATTAATACAATATATTGAAAAAAATTCATTGAAGCTTACATATTAATTAAAGCTTTACTGATAGTCTAATACTAAATACTAGCACTAATATTTTTATAAAACTAATAATATTATAATTAAATTTTGAAGTGGTAGCTGAAAAACAGGTAACTAGCCACAATGAATGCTGCAAAAGGCTGTGGTAATTGACTGCTAAGACCCATGAGCCGATGAAAGTTGAGCATAAATTGTGGCTGAACTTTTATCTTGTCCCCCAAAGGGTGTATATCACACTCCTTTGAGCAGCACTTGAATGCACATCCAGGAATTTTAGTGTAGCAAAAAGAGGGAATAAACAGCAATATACAAGTAGTTGAAGCCCAGTTTGAAATATTTTATTGATTTAAAAGCCATGTGCTTCTCTAAGTTTTTCCATAGATATCCCTTTATCACAGCAGCCTAACAAAAGTCTGGGTGCATTCTATCAAAAGTACTTTTGCTACTTTCCAATAAATTGTTGAATTACTATAAGTCTATTGTCAAGGTCCTACTATATTTTAGTTTATAACTTTTGTTTCCATTGTCTGTTTTTAATGGTGTTAAAGTTAACATAAAGAAAAGAGTGGCCACTATAAATCTGTACAAAATGATGTCATTTGGATTAGCAGAACAAGAGATATAGTGAAAAGTAACACTACTTTTTTGACAGCCCTTGTATTTACTAAAATAGTAAAGATTCCACAACTTTTTTATCAAAGTGAATGGGGAGGCCTATTCCTAATATAACTGTTAATGGCTTATCAAACAAAATAAAGCACAAAGCAGAAAATGTCCTAATAACTTCTGCATTCATTATATCGAAAAAAACATGCATTTTAGGGCTTTTTTTCAAAGACTAATAATAAACAATATATTTTACTATTAAAAACAGCCTCTTTTTCACTTACAGCATTAAATACTTTAACAAAAATTATAAAAACATAGAGGATAAAAGAACCTTGCTATATTCAAGCTACAAAGCAATTTAGTTTAAAATTGTATTATCAAGATCATCAAGACAGATTAATGATATAATTTAAAAAACTGCTTAAATTGATATTACCTTGACAAAAATAAATTCTAGAAGAATATCTACTATTTACTATAATTATTTACTGTAATTCCATGAATTGCTATTTAGTTAATTTTTAAAATTAGGCGTGGACTTAAAAAAAAAGACAGTGTAAGTGACATTCTTAATACTTTCTACATTTTATAAGTACAAGGCTTAATACCTTCTACTAGTTTATAAAATGTAACTTTTCACACTATGTCTATGTCTCTATGTCTATTGAAGTTTAAAATTATCCTGAACTTCAGGGCTTTTACATAAACAAGCATCCTTCTTATTTGCTGTCCCGCTGCTAGTGGCTACAATTCTTAATTTTACCAGGTTAAATGATGCTGTCAAATAATTTGGAGAGTAGTGTCTTATATAAATCTCAAATAAGAGTTTCATATTTATACAATTTCTAAATCTAAATACAAACGTATAATAGATTAAACAGTTAATATTTAGCATTTTTAAAAAATCTGTGAGTACTTAATACTCACGTATTTGGCCACTATTCCTATACTATAGAGTTATAAAATGTAAACATGTTTTTATTAGGGCAGGGTTTTTTATGCAAATAGGGTGTAATTTACACCCTGAAATTTGGATTTGCACCCACTTTTTTGGCACTGGATGCAACTCGTGCATCTGCATTTTTTGAGATCAAGATGCACGCAAGTCATTTTTTTAGCAAAAGTTACAAACAAAACATAATGCATTAATATTTAGTTTCAATACTTTTTTGAATCTTCATTGAATACTTTCCCTAAATTTAGACCTATATGCAAGTTGCATCCTGGTTTCCATATTTGCATCCATTTTTAAGCTTGAGATGCAAGCTTGCATTACACTTTTTTGGCTGAAAAAACCTGTTTTAGGGCCTAAATGATTCTTATATAACCTTTTTCTTAGAAATTTTCTACTTAAAAAGTGAGCTTACATTTTAATTGTCATAACAAATCTGACTACTAACTATCTTTAAAACGATATTTAATTTTAACACTTCGATACACGTTAAAGTCACTGAATTATTTTTTGTATTTTAATGTCTTAATAATATTTATCTCAAATACAGACGTTAGTTTCAGAACATTTTAATTTTATAATTTCGCTGATTATTTCGCTGATTCTGCTTAGAAAAGCCTTTATTTAAAATGTTTTAACAGTAAATTTCTAAATCCAATAAAGGCATTGAAAAGTCTAGAAAGTTTTTCATATTTACCTTTAGTTTGATATGTATAGTATATTTAACAATAAATATTTAGAACTTTCGGCTTTTAGCCTTTAAGTCGTATATTTCTAATAAAACAAAATTTGCAGAATTGTTCTAAACTTTTTAATATTATGATGCTTTCGTCTTAACATAATGCATTTAGAAACTATTCAAATTTTAAAATGCTTTTTATGTTGCTTGCATTAGAGCGATTAAAGAAGTACGCACTGATTTGTTTTTAAGTACAGTTTAATCCATGCATCTGGGCCCGCCATGTTTTGAACTTTCATCATCTGCACTGCAGTCTTTAAATTTTTAGCATTTTCACTGACACTAGTCTTAACATTTATTTAGATTGTTTAATACGATTTCAGGTAATAAATATTGAATATTGGTCACGTTATACAACTAGCCTTTTAATTATTTTGTGTCTGTTCGATGTTTGATAGTGTGACACTCGCAACAAATATTACCATTTATAATTTTGTATTACACATAGCATTTTTTAAACTACATGGCTTACTTCAAATTTATTTTAGTACAAAAAATTGACTGATTTAAACTCTTTTTTAATTTTATGTTATTTATGATGTAATACAAAAACATTTTTAATATTTATATTTTTATTATAGTATTGTCTTGGCTGTATATATATTTATTACCACTAAGAACTAGGTTTTTACACTTAATATTACAATCGATAACTACAAAAGATTATATTTTTGATTCTATCTTAAGATTATGTATTTAGTATCATCTAATCTTATTACCCTAGCCTAGCAATTATGCAGTGGCTAAATTAAACTTATAAAAAACTATTTAAGTAAACTTGCATTGGCTCAAATATTTAATTTTAAGAAATAAAAATTTTAACAGTTGATGAGGAAAAGACATTTTATGCAAAGCACAATCAATATCAAATTTATATTTAAATTCAACTAAACAAGCTTTTAGTCATTAGCAAGTAGTCAGGTTTTATGTGAGATATCTACCTGAAATTTGCATCATTGGAATAATAATTTTCAATTATATATGTCAAGCTCTTGTCTTATATTAGGCTTTTATTTAATTTAAAACGATGTGTATAATTATCTATTTGAATACAGTGTATACTATAAGAGTAACTTCTAGTTATTTCATTTTTTATAATTTTTATTATTTCTGAAACAAAACTATTAACATCACGAGTGTTAAACTGTAATTCAGTTTCAACACTAGAAGTTTCAAGGAAATCTATCTCAGAAGAAAAAAGTAGTCATGGTAGAACTCGAGACAAACCACCGGGCCCTGCACTGGGAGCCCAACGTGTCAAACAACAATCACACCGAAAACGGCAACGACGATCTGTCCGACTTCGATTCGGCCAACTCAACTGCTAAATTATTTGAACGCTCGCGCATCAAAGCTCTGGCCGACGAGCGCGAGGCCGTTCAAAAGAAGACCTTCACCAAGTGGGTGAATTCTCACCTGACAAAAGAGTCGCTACAAGTCGACGAACTCTACTTGGACCTTCGAGATGGTCGCCTGCTGCTGCGCCTACTCGAGCTCATCACTGGCGACCAGTTGCCGAGACCGACTCGCGGTCGAATGCGAATTCACTGCCTAGAAAATGTCGATAAAGCTTTGGCCTACCTGAGCGACCAATGCGTTCACCTGGAGAACATGGGAGCTCACGATATTGTGGACGGAAGCGCTAGGCTCACCCTCGGCCTGATTTGGACTATTATATTGCGCTTCCAGATTCAGGATGTGGTGTTCGATAGGCGCGACTTCAGCGTGGCCAGCACGGCGGTGCCCTACATGTCGGCCGCGCCGGCGGGACTGGCGTATTCAACACCGTCAGCTGGCCGGGTGAGCAGCGGCGACAGTCGCCTGGCCAAGGACGCCCTGCTGCTGTGGTGCCAGATGAAAACTGCCGGCTACGCCAATGTGAATGTGCGAAACTTCACTAACAGCTGGCGAGACGGACTGGCGTTTAATGCCATCATTCACAAGCATCGGTGAGCTGCCTGCCTGCCTAGCTGTTCGTATTGTCCGTGTTGACAGTCTTATCTGGCTGTTCGCATTTGCTGTCAATGCGTATTTACTCTCTGTTTTAGCGTCTGTCTGTCTGTCTGTCTGTCTGTCTGTCTGTCTGTCTATCTTAGTGTCTGTCTGTCTATCTGTCTGTCTGTCTGTCTGTGTGTCTGTGTCTGGCTGTCTGCGTGTCTGTCTGTCTGTCTATCTGTCTGTCTGTCTGTCTGTCTGTCTGTCTGTCTGTCTGTCTGTGTGTCTGTCTGTCTGTCTGTCTGTCTGTCTGTCTGTCTGTCTGTCTGTCTGTCTTAGTGTCTGTCTGTCTGTCTCTCTGTCTGTCTGTCTCTCTGTGTTTCTGTATGTCTGTGTGTCTGTCTGTCTGTCTGTCTGTCTGTCTGTCTGTCTGTCTGTCTATCTGTTTGTCCGTTGTTCTGCTGTAAAAATGGCGCAGTTCATCTGTCCTTTTAGTTTTGATCTGATTCAAATCACGCATATGCCGTGCGCAAGTTTCTCAAGCATGGATGCAGTAGCGATTGTGTTTTTTGTTTAAAAATTGATTTCCTTTCTCAAGCCCTGGCATCAAAGAAAGAATGCATTCAGATATAAAAAAGCTGAGTTTACAGTGGAATAGCTAACGCTAAAGCCAGTTGGTATTGAGGCTACGTAGCCCTCCGCGTATGCCCCCGAGGACCCTGGGAATAATTGATTTTATTTCTTAGTATTGATTAACGGCAACGACTGTCAGTGAGCAGGGTGTAGCCGAATGAGGACACAGATAGACTGATCAGTGTTTGGGGTTTCTGCCTGGCTGCCTGCCGTCTACTTTCTTGTAATTGCTTTTTTATCTCTCGTCAGCGTCAACGCTTTGACTCTAGGGAGACATTTTTTTATTTAGTCAGAATCTGCTTGGTCTGCTTAAATGGTTTGAACCTCATCAGTCAACCCTTTTAATTCATAATCTTTGCTGCTGCTTCTAAAGAATGTAAAATATATTATGTAACATTCGGTTCTGAGTTGGTTCAAATGGGAAGTTGTATATTTTTTAATCGGTGGGTTTTGTTGCAACAGTGAAATGTTTCCTTTTTCTGTTAAACTGCATTTGCACTTTACTTGTTTGAAAAAGTACTTTCAGTTATATGATGCTTTACTTGTTAAGTAAGTACAATATATGTCTTTATTGTTATACAGTCTTGTGCCGTTAGTTAGAGCCTCGCCTGTTAGACAGTGTCTCTCACCTGTTAGACAGTCTCTCTCACCTGTTAGACAGTCTCTTTCACCTGCTAGACAGTCTCTCTCACCTGTTAGGCAGTCTCTCTCATTTGTTAGACAGTCTCTGTCACCTGTTAGACAGTCTCTGTCACCTGTTAGACAGTCTCTCTCACCTGTTAGACAGGGTCTCACCTCTTAGAGTCTCTCTCACCTGTTAGACATTCTCTGTCACCTGTTAGACAGTCTCTCTCACCTGTTAGGCAGTCTCTCTCACCTGTTAGGCAGTCTCTCTCACCTGTTAGACAGGGTCTCACCTGTTAGACAGACAGACAGACAGACCTGTTAGACAGTCTCTCTCACCTAGACAGGGTCTCACCTGTTAGACAGTCTCTGTCACCTGTTAGACAGTCTCTCTAACCTGTTAGACAGTCTCTCTCACCTGCTAGACAGGGTCTCACCTGTTAGACAGTCTCTCTCACCTGTTAGACAAGGTCTCACCTGTTAGACAAGGTCTCACCTGTTAGACAGTCTCTCTCACCTGTTAGACAGTCTCTCTCACCTGCTAGACAGGGTCTCACCTGTTAGACAAGGTCTCACCTGTTAGACAAGGTCTCACCTGTTAGACAGTCTCTCTCACCTGTTAGACAGTCTCTCTCACCTGTTAGACAGTCTCTCTCACCTGCTAAAGTTTACATTGCTAGACATAAACATGTAGCTCCTATATATGAGTGCATTAATATAGCCAACTTCTCCCATAAAGCTAAATAGGTTTAACTTTATCGCAATCATAAATTTCCTTCTTTCAACTGAATTGCTGTCCCAGTTACAGACGAACGCACTAACTTAGGTCTATATGAACTAGCGCTGCATAGCTGCTATTGGCTAATAGTGATTATGAGCAAACACGACCTGCACAAAGCGATCCCGCAAAATTGCGTGCGTGCTGCCCAACGAGAATTTTTGGAATATTTATTTAGTCGACAGGGCACCTTTTCCTCTCTGTATACGAGCTAAGCCCCGTGTTCTATATTTATGCTTGATAAGCTAAGCTGGAGTTTGGAATTTCAAGCAATGCCAATAAGTTTTTTGTCCCCAAATTCTAATCTCAGTTCTCTCTCATTTTAATCGATCCTATTGCCGCGCTGATGTACTTCAATTTTGACTATGCATGCAGGAGCTCTCACTGATTTTGTCTGTCTGTCTGTCTGTCTGTCTGTCTGTCTGTCTGTCTGTCTGTCTGTCTGTCTGTCTGTCTGTCTGTCTGTCTGTCTGTCTGTCTGTCTGTGTGTCTTAGTGTCTGTCTGTCTGTCTGTCTGTCTATTTATCTGTCTGTCTGTCTTTCTGTCTGTCTGTCTGTTTTAGTTTCTGTCTGTCTGTCTGCTTGTCTTAGTGTCTGTCTGTCTTAGTGTCTGTCTGTCTGTCTATCTGTTTTAGTGTCTGTCTGTCTGTCTGTCTGTCTATTTATCTGTCTGTCTGTCTTTCTGTCTGTCTGTCTGTTTTAGTTTCTGTCTGTCTGTCTGCTTGTCTTAGTGTCTGTCTGTCTTAGTGTCTGTCTGTCTGTTACTAAATACTTCACTATCTCTTGCGTTAAAGAAGAAGTGTCGAGTATTAGCTAGCAGGCGCACAGTGAACTTCGGGTTAGGACGGACTTAAGGGTTGGAGTCTTCGATCCCCCTATAGCAGGCATACGGACTGGAAAGAATGAAAATGAGAGCGTGAATTAGAGAGAGAGAGTCTGGGTAAGAGAGAGATGAGGAAAAGTACAGGCCAAAATTTTCTGCTTCTATTCTAGGGGAACAGAATTCAGTGCTGAGTGCAGACACGGTCAAGCCTTTATTTATTATACAGCTGGGCCTGACTCCGCAGTCTTTTGGGACAGGCGAATAGGGAGACAGAGTGAGGGGGAAGTGAGAAGGGATATATTTTTCTATCCAAATTTAATACACAAATTTCCATGTTAAACAGTGCGGCGCGGCGAGAATCGGTCCTGTCTGTTTATTTATTTATTCAGTTAGGTAAAGTTCGTCTGGAACTTTGTATTGCTATTAAATTTGTTCCTCTAGACACTTTGGGTACATTGTGTACTTTTTAAGAATACGTAATTTAAGTGTAAACAAGTCAGGCTTGATGTCTACCTACGCTCGTAGTAGGAATGGCTATCAGGAGTAACTGTCAGGGGTATATAAATGTGTCAGGAGGGACTGTCAGGGGTATATAAATGTATGTCGGGAGTATATAAATGTATGTCAGGAGGGACTGTCATGAGTATATAAATGTGTCAAGAGTGACTGTCAGGAGTATATTAATGTGTCAGGAGTGACTGTCAGGGGTATATAAATGTGTCAGTGAGAGACTGTCAGGAGTATATTAATGTGTCAGGAGTGATTGTAAGGGTATATAAATGTGTCAGGAGTGACTGTCAGGAGTATATAAATGTATGTCGGGAGTATATAAATGTGTCAGAAGGGACTGTCATGAGTATATAAATGTGTCAGGAGTGACTTTCAGGAGTATATAAATGTGTCAGGAGTGACTTTCAGGAGTATATAAATGTGTCAGGAGTGACTGTCAGGAGTGACTGTCAGGAGTATATAAATGTATGTCGGGAGTATATAAATGTGTCAGAAGGGACTGTCATGAGTATATAAATGTGTCAGGAGTGACTTTCAGGAGTATATAAATGTGTCAGGAGTGACTGTCAGGAGTATATAAATGTGTCAGGAGTTACTGTCATGAGTATATAAATGTATGTCAGGAGTGACTGTCAGGAGTATATAAATGTGTGTCAAGGAGTGATTGTCAGGGTTATACAAATGTGTCAGTTGTACAAAAGAGCCCTGTATGATTGTCAGCAGTTGTAAATGAGCACCGTCAGTGCCAATACAGATTACAAATAGTTTGGGTAAACGAAAATTTCCAACCATATTGGCATTCGCCATCATCTCTTTGGTACAAGCGCTTGTACCAAACAGTAATGCGTGACGCAGATAGAGTGTACAACTTTTGCTACAATCATTTGATACAGAACTCTTATAATGCTCCTATTGGAGCTTGTGCAAATATATATTTTCACCTGCGAGTGGACTATGAAAAGCATTTGTGAATTATGCTGATTAGCTGACACTAATTTCTAGGTGACTAGCATCGATGTATAAGTTTTAGGTGACTAGCTATCCCAATCTATGTTTTAGGTGACTAGCCATCTCTATCTAGTTTTAGGTGACTAGCCATCTCTATCTAATTTTAGGTGACTAGCCATCTCTATCTAGTTTTAGGTGACTAGCCATCTCAATCTATGTTTTAGGTGACTAGCCATCTCTATCTAATTTTAGGTGACTAGCTATCCCAATCTATGTTTTAGGTGACTAGCCATCTCTATCTAGTTTTAGGTGACTAGCCATCTCTATCTAGTTTTAGGTGACTAGCTATCCCAATCTATGTTTTAGGTGACTAGCCATCTCTAAATAATTTTTAGGTAACTAGCTGTCTCGCCTTTATGTTTTGGTGAAGGTGAGGAATCCATTCTAACAGCCATTTGTTAGCTTAAATTTTAGGTTAATCAGCTATGCTACACCTAAATTTTAGTTGCACAAAACAATATCGTAATCCAGTTTTTTAGGTGAGTAGTAGTCTTTATTAAAATCTGAGCTTCATATAATAAACAATTTTCTAAAAGCTTTTCCACTTTAGATCGCAAAAAATCCGATAAAATAAATTTGAACAGACGGGCCCTTCAGATTCAACTTCCTTCCTATTATTTCACTTGCCACGTCGTATATCCTGCATAGAGAATTTTTTCAGGGATTCCTTGAAAATCCCCCCCCCATCAGTTCGTTCCCCATCTCTCAATCAAGTTTTTCTTTTTCCCTCGGCGTCATCAAGCGAAGGACGGGATTTCCTAATTTTCCCGCAGCCTCTACACTTTATAATATAGCTCGTATATCTATAGATTCTATCGCTAGATAGAGGACGCGAGAGTGAGAGGAAGAGAGTTAGGGCCGCCTGAGATCTCGTCCCGAAATTTGAAGGCCTATAGCTATCTATCTCTTCCAAAGTCGGTAATTTAATCACTATAGGACCGGTCGGTGGTGTCCCATCCTTCCAGTGCAGTGTGCAGGCGCCGTTCAATCATCTTAGTACCGGTATATATCTAGTATAGTATGTGCATAGTTTGATACTATATGCGCTCATAGCTGACTGACTTTTATTTTTGCTTCAGAGATCTTACGATGTTATATATATTATAACAGTTTAACTGCATAGACTTCCCCACACTAAAAGAGAATGATAGAAAAATCTAAATTGAAGACATTATTATAGGAAATCTCATTAATGAGAGGCCCGCAAAATTGAAGAAATCGGGAATAAACGAATGATGGTGCCCGCCTGCAGTCTCTTTGAGGTTGAGAGAGTCGACTTGCGTTCGAATTCGTTTCGTAGATCCATCTCCGCCGCTTCTCAGGCTGTAGCGGCGAATCTATTTCTTCTTTTTTCTCTCTGTGCGAACCGCTTTAAGGATTGACTAATTCCATCAATTCGTATATTATAGAAGACTTCCCCAGCTTCTCAACCCACCGCGGGACTGTACGTGTAATTAAAAGGATTATTGTTTTAAAAAGCTCTAAAGCTCTGTCTGTCTGTCTGTCTGTCTGTCTGTCTGTCTGTCTGTTTGTCGTCTGTCTGTCTGTCTGTCTGTCTGTATGTCTGTCTGTCTGTCTGTCTGTCTGTCTGTCTGTCTTAGTGTCTGTCTGTCTGTCTGTCTGTCTGTCTGTCTGTCTGTTTTAGTGTCTGTCTGTCTGTCTTAGTGTCTGTCTGTCTGTGTGTCGGTCTGTCTGTCTTAGTGTCTGTCTGTCTGTCTATCGGTACAAGAAATCTAAATGCTTTATTGATTTAGACGTCTTGGAATGCCTCGGTGCTATATCGACTTTCATACTGGCGCATTTCACTCATTCCACTTCAGTTCAACAAAATTTTACACATAAACTTGGCTTCAGACTAAATTTTGTCCTGTCTGTCTATCTGAGCCACTAAACTGCCCACAAAACTATTCAAGCAGGAAGAGTGTGCTTGAGTATGCACTGTACTCATAGCCTATTTGAATCCTGTTCACTGCAGATCCAATCTGCCCCACTGTACTCATATTTTAGCTACATTGCACGGTCAGCCTGACGAGTTCCCATTCAATTCCCATTCACTCTCGTCTCTTTCCTCACCGTCTCTCCACTCAGCATGTAAGCTGTCAGGAGCCGACACAAGTTGCTGATTGCGACGCTTTTTTCTATGCGCGTGAGCCAACCATGAGTGGCGTGTTTTTATTGATGAGACGGTGTACTTTAATTGGCAAACAGACGTTTACATTATATTGGGAGTTGAATGGAGGGATTGACGTGACCTCTAAATATGTTTTTTAGAGCTAATATACGAAGATATAATTTTTTGTGTACTTTAAGTTTTTGTCAAAGAAAATATTCTGTTATCTATACTTGGAATGCCAATACACTAAGCACATAATGTACCTGCAGTGACAACTGCCTGCAGTGACAGCTGCCTGCAGTGACAACTGCCTGCAGTGACAACTGCCTGCAGTGACAACTGCCTGCAGTGACAGCTGCCTGCAGTGACAACTGCCTGCAGTGACAACTGCCTGCAGTGACAACTGCCTGCAGTGACAACTGCCTGCAGTGACAACTGCCTGCAGTGACAACTGCCTGCAGTGACAACTGCCTGCAGTGACAACTGCCTGCAGTGACAACTGCCTGCAGTGACAACTGCCTGCAGTGACAACTGCCTGCAGTGACAACTGCCTGCAGTGACAACTGCCTGCAGTGACAACTGCCTGCAGTGACAACTGCCTGCAGTGACAACTGCCTGCAGTGACAACTGCCTGCAGTGACAACTGCCTGCAGTGACAACTGCCTGCAGTGACAACTGCCTGCAGTGACAACTGCCTGCAGTGACAACTGCCTGCAGTGACAGCTGCCTGCAGTGACAAATGCCTGTATTTGACAGCTGCCTGTATTTGACAGCTGCCTGTATTTGACAGCTGCTTGTATTTGACAGCTGCCTGGTTTTGACAGCTGCCTGTATTTGACAGCTGCCTGCAGTGACAACTGCCTGTATTTGACAGCTGCCTGTATTTGACAGCTGCCTGCAGTGATCAGTTTTAGCAATTACAGCTCCGTCCCCCACTCACATGTCCCTGACCCATTTCACAGCCCCGACCTAATTGACTACAATGCCCTGTCGAAGTCGCAACCGCTGGCCAACTTGGAGAACGCATTTCGCGTCGCCGACCAGCGCCTCGGCCTGGCCCGCCTGCTCGATCCCGAGGACGTGTCCGTCGATCAACCGGACGAGCGTTCGATAATGACCTACGTTGTCACTTACTATCACTACTTCTCCAAGCTGAAAGACGAAACTGTGCAAGCGAAACGACTGAAAAAAGTGTTGAACGAAGCGCAAGAATCCGACTCGCTGATTGACCAGTACGAACGGTTGACCTCTGACCTGCTAGCCTGGATTGAGCAGACCGTCGAGCTGCTCAACGACCGTCAGCTGGCGAACTCCGTGCCCGGCATCCAAGCTCAGCTGCAGTCTTTCTCCACTTACCGCACCGTTGAGAAACCGGCCAAGTTCACGGAGAAAGGCAATTTAGAAATCCAACTATTCACTATACAGCAGAAGATGCGGGCCAACAATCAGCGACCGTATTTTCCTCAGGAAGAGAAAATGATTTCGGAAATTAATAAAGCCTGGGAAAAACTGGAGAAGGCCGAGCACGCCAGAGAGATTGCGCTTAGAGACGAGCTGATCAGACAGGAGAAGCTGGAACAGCTGGCTCAGAGGTTTCAGCGCAAGGCCGGCATGCGGGAGACTTGGCTCTCCGAGAACCAGCGCCTTGTAGCTCAGGATAATTTCGGTCAAGACCTGCCAGCAGTTGAAGCTGCCACTAAAAAGCACGAAGCAATCGAAACGGATATCTTCGCCTATGAGGAGCGAGTCAGCGCCGTGGTTCGAGTCGCGTCCGAGTTACAATCGGAGAACTATCACGACACGGAGGCTGTACTGGCTAGAAAGGACAATGTGCTCAATCTTTGGGAGCAGCTGCTCGACCTGCTCAGGGCCAGACGAATGCGTCTTGACTTGACTCTGCAGGTGCAGAAAATCTATCAGGAGATTCTGTACGTTCTGGATTGGATTGAAGAACTGGACGGCCGATTGAGTTCGGAGGATTTTGGCCGCCATCTGATGGCAGTTGATGACCTGTTGGAGAAGCACGCGCTGCTTGAGAGCGACGTCCTGGTGCTGGGCGATCGGGTCGACTCTGTGTGCGCTTCTGCTCAGGTGTGTTGATTGCATCAGTATGCTAAACTCTTTGCGATTCCCTGCAGAAATTTCCCTACGAATTCTCTCTAGCAATTGCCTCAATGCATTTGTCTTCGTCCGCCATTCCCAGGCACTCAAAATGGTTGAATTCCAATTTACCAAAGTATTTTTTTTATGAAATCCCTCTCAACAATAATTATTCTTCCTGAATTCCCCTTCCCGAATTCCCCACCACCAATTTTCCTTCCCGAATTTCCCTCTCCCGATTCTCCCTTCCGAATTTCCCTTCCCGATTCTCTTTCCCGAATTTCCCTTCCCGATTCTCCTTCCCGAATTTCCCTTCCCGATTCTCTTTCCCGAATTTCCCTTCCCGATTCTCTTTCCCGAATTTCCCTTCCCGATTCTCTTTCCCGAATTTCCCTCTCCTGATTCTCTTTCCCGAATTTCCCTTCCCGAATTCCCCTCTCCCGACTCTCCTTCCCGGATTCCCCTCCCCAATTCTTCTTCCTGAATGCCTCTTTCTGAATTCCCCTCCCCAATTCTAGAATTCCCTTGAAAGAACTTCTTTTTCTCTACTCTCCTTCCTGAATTTCACTTCCCCCAAATTTTCCGCAAAGAGTTCACCTTCAGTAATTCCCCTTCCAAGATTCTCGTTCTCGAGGCCTGCTACATTTGATTCCCCTTCACGAATTCTTATTCACATATTGCCTTTAACGAATACACCCTCTCCGCCTCCATTCCCCGCAGGCATTCATCGACGGCGAGTTCCCCCCGGAAGTAGGCGACTATCGCCCAACCGAGCCTGGCGAAGTGGAGGAACGCGCCAGCATCCTTCGCGAAGCCTACGAGCAGCTTCGCCTGCGGGCGGCTCGCCGACACGACGGCCTGACTTCCAGCCGGCAGGTCTGGCGCCTCGTCTGGGAGCTGGAAGACGAGGAGCAGTGGATCCGCGAGAAGGAGCAGCTCATGTCCAGTCCCGACCTTGGCCACGACATCCCCTCAGCTCAGCGTCTGTTAGCGAAGCACCGTGCCACCGAGGACGAAATCTCGGCGCGTCGGAAACAGCTGCAGGACCAGCTGGCTCGCGGCGAGAATCTGGTTGCCAACGCCGGCCCACGAAGCGACCTGTTGAGCAGCCGGCTGGAACGGATCAGCTCGCTGTGGGACAACCTGGTCGACAGGGCCGCCGCTCGCAAGAGTCGCCTGTTAGAAGCGGTCGATTATCAGCGTTTCCTAGGCGACTGCGACGACGCAGAGGCTTGGCTGACGGAGATGCACCGCCTGTGCGAAGACGAAGACTGCGGCTACAACGAAGCCACCGTCCAGTCGTTGCAGCGCAAGCACCTCGACGCCAGCCAGGAGATTGACAACTACGGTGAAGAGATCGCCGCCCTGCACACGCAAGCCGAAGCGTTGAACCCGGCTGATAGGGAATTGGAATCGACTAAACAGCGATTGGAAGCCATCGATGCTCGCTACGCTGAGCTGCTCCGACAAGCTGAACGACGTCGACAGCAGCTGGCCGACGCACTAGCGACTCATCGACTGTTTAGCGAGGCCGACCAGATTGAGGCTTGGATTAGAGAGAAACGGCGCCTGCTAGTGTCCATGGTGCCGTCCGAGGAGATTGAGGAACTGGAGGTGAGCTGCTGTTCGGGTCTGTACATTGGTGTACTAATTGTGCACAGGTCTGTACATTGGTGTACTAATTGTGCACAGGTCTGTACATTGGTGTACTAATTGTGCACAGGTCTGTACATTGGTGTACTAATTGTGCACGGGTCTGTACATTGGTGTACTTATTGTGCACGGGTCTGTACATTGGTGTACTTATTGTGCACGGGTCTGTACATTGGTGTACTTATTGTGCACGGGTCTGTACATTGGTGTACTTATTGTGCACGGGTCTGTACATTGGTGTACTTATTGTGCACGGGTCTGTACATTGGTGTACTAATTGTGCATGGGTCTGTACATTGGTGTACTTATTGTGCATGGGTCTGTACATTGGTGTACTTATTGTGCACAGGTCTGTACATTGGTGTACTAATTGTGCACGGGTCTGTACATTGGTGTACTTATTGTGCACGGGTCTGTACATTGGTGTACTTATTGTGCACGGGTCTGTACATTGGTGTACTTATTGTGCACGGGTCTGTACATTGGTGTACTAATTGTGCATGGGTCTGTACATTGGTGTACTTATTGTGCATGGGTCTGTACATTGGTGTACTTATTGTGCACGGGTCTGTACATTGGTGTACTAATTGTGCACGGGTCTGTACATTGGTGTACTTAATTGTGCACGGGTCTGTACATTGGTGTACTTATCGTACATGGGTCTGTACATTGGTGTACTTAATTGTGCATGGGTCTGTACACTGTGTACTTATTGTGCATGGGTCTGTACACTGTGTACTTATTGTGCACGGGTCTGTACATTACTATGCATTGGTGTACTTTGGTATCTCTCAGCTTCAACCAACTCACCCGCCCGGTTCATCAGGTTGTCAAGCACCGATTCGACGGATTCGAGATTGAGATGCAGAGCAACGCTGTTCGAGTGGCGGAAGCCGACACCCTGGCTAATCGGCTACTCAAAGCTGAGCACCCCAGCGCCGAAGAGGTCCGCGAGCGTCAGGACCAACTCAACGCCGAATGGAACGAACTGGCCGATTTGGTTGACCAACGCAAGGCAAAAATTAACAACGCCTACGATTATAACACGTACAAAATCGAATGCCGGGAGACTACAAATTGGATCAAGGAGAAATGCCAACTAGTTGAGTCCACAGACGAACTCGGCAACGATCTGGGCGGCATCATGCAGCTGCAGAGACGGTTGCAGAATCTCAACTCCGACATGGCCGCTATTGAAGCCCGACTGCAGCATCTGGACGATCAGTGCGAAAAGCTTCAACGAGTGAAACCCGAAGAGGCGCAGGCCTTGGTGGAGAGTCGAGACGAACTGCGCGCTCTCTGGTCTGAGCTGAGCAACATGCGAATGGAGCGCAAGGAGAGGCTGGAAGAGTCTTCGGAGTTGCAAAAATTTCTGCAGGATTTGGATCATTTCCAGGTGCGTTTCTTGGGAAGATGCTTTTGTAGCGGAAACCTGCTGGAGGAGGGAAGCAGAGACTCCCTGAAGGAGGGAAGCAGAGACTCCCTGAAGGAGGGCAGCAGAGACTCACTGAAGGAGGGCAGCAGAGACTCACTGAAGGAGGGTAGCAGAGACCCTGAAGGAGGGTAGCGGAGACACCGAAGGAGGGTAGCGGAGACACTGAAGGAGGGAAGCAGAGACTCACTGAAGGAGGGAAGCAGAGACTCACTGAAGGAGGGTAGCAGAGACTCACTGAAGAAGGGAAGCAGAGACTCACTGAAGAAGGGAAGCAGAGACTCACTCAAGGAGGGAAGCAGAGACTCACTGAAGAAGGGAAGCAGAGACTCACTGAAGAAGGGTAGCAGAGACTCACTGAAGGAGGGAAGCAGAGACTCACTGAAGGAGGGCAGCAGAGACTCACTGAAGGAGGGAAGCAGAGACTCACTGAAGAAGGGTAGCAGAGACTCACTAAAGGAGGATAGCAGAGACTCACTGAAGAAGGGTAGCAGAGACTCACTGAAGGAGGGTAGCAGAGACTCACTGAAGGAGGGTAGCAGAGACACTGAAGGAGGGTAGCGGAGACACTGAAGGAGGGTAGCAGAGACACTGAAGGAGGGTAGCGGAGACAATGAAGGAGGGTAGCGGAGATACTGAAGGAGGCTAGCGGAGATATCAGATCCCAGCAAATGCCGCACACTGAACTGCCTACCCCACCCGCAGGTGTGGCTGAGCAACACGCAGACCAGAGTAGCCACAGAGGACATGGCCAAAGATGTCAGCGAGGCGGAGAAGTTGCTAGTGAATCACCAGAGCCTCAAACAGGAGATCGAAGGCTACAACGAAGAGTTCGCCAGCTTGATGAGCTATGGCCGTCGTGTCACTGAAGGTCAAACAGACGCGCAGTACATGTTCCTCAGCCAGCGTCTGAACGCTCTGTCAGACGACTGGAACGCTCTGCACGAGATGTGGCAGATGAAGCACACGCAACTGTCGCAGAGCCTCAGCCTGCAGGTGTTCCTGCGCGACTCTGTCCAGTGCGACCTCGTACTCAGCTCGCAGGAAAATTTTCTTAGCAAAAGCGAAACGCCAACCTCAGTTGAACAGGCCGAGTCTATGGTTAAACAGTGCGAGAACTTCATCACTTCCCTGCGGGCCAATGAGGAGAAGCTGGCTCTGGTTGACGAGAGCGGGCAGCAGTTGCTGGCTGAGGAGGAGCACTTTGCTAAGGAGAAGATTGCGCAGAAGGTGGGACTGCGAGATGCAACTGACGAGCTTTGATTCATTCGAATAGCATTTTGGGATTCGAATAGCATTTTGGGATTCGAATAGCATTTTGGGATTCGAATAGCATTTTGGGATTCGAATAGCATTTTGGGATTCGAATAGCATTTTGGGATTCGAATAGCATTTTGGGATTCGAATACCATTTTGGGATTCGAATACCATTTTGGGATTCGAATACCATTTTGGGATTCGAATACCATTTTGGGATTCGAATAGTCACTTACTTAGGATTTGAATTGTAGCCAATTGGGATTGGAATAGTAGCTTAATGGGATTCGAATGGTAGCTTAGTGAGATTTGAATAATAGCTTAATGGGATTCGAATAGTAGCTTTATGGGATTCGAATAATAGCCTAATGGGATTCAAATAGTAGCTACTGGAATTTGAATAGTAGCTAATTGGGATTCGAATCGTAGCTAATTGGGATTCGAATAGTAACTAATTGGGATTCCAATAGTAGCTTAATGGCATTCGAATAGTAGCTTAATTGCGATTCGAATAGTAGCTAATTGCGATTCGAATAGTAGCTAATTGCGATTCGAATAGTAGCTAATTGGGATTCGAATAGTAGCTAATTGCGATTCGAATAGTAGCTAATTGGGATTCGAATAGTAGCTAATTGGGATTCGAATAGTAGCTAATTGCGATTCGAATAGTAGCTAATTGGGATTCGAATAGTAGCTAATTGCGATTCGAATATAGTAGCTTAATGGGATTCGAATAGTAGCTATTCGGTATAAAAATCACAACCAACCAATCCGCAGGTGGATTCGATTCAAGCTCGTCGCGAGGCCAACCTGGCCCGCGCCCAGGAGCGACTCGACCAGCTCCGAGGCCAGCTGGCGCTGCAGCATCTTCGACAGGACATCGACGACCTGGCCGAGTGGATCGAAGATCGCCGGCTCGTAGCCGACGACGAGAGCTTCCGCGATGCCAAGAACATCACCAGCCGCTACAATCGGCACAAAGCATTCGAACGAGAAATCGACGCTAATAAAGACCGGCTTGAGTCGGTCAGACGAGGCGCCGAGCAGCTGCTGGCCGAGCGGCCGAATTTCTCGGACACTGTCCGACCTCAGATCGATCAGCTAACGGCTCGTTGGGCCGATTTAGAAGAATCTGTTAAACAGAAAAGCGAAAAACTTCTCGAAGCTAATAGGGAAACCATTTTTAACAACACTGCTCAAGATGTTAACGTATGGATGGAGAAGCTCATGACCCAGATGGTGGTGGACGAAGAAGAGGTGGTCACCCTCACGGACGTTGACATCTGGTTGCGCAGCATCGAAGATCAGGAGAAAGAGATGGAAGAGAAAGAGAAACAGCTGGTAGACATGAGCGAGCACAAGGAGAAGCTCAAAGAGCAGCACCCAGACAAAGAGGAAGTGTTTGAGAAGACTCACCTGTCGTTGCAGCAGACTTTTGTTAAGCTGCGAGATCCTCTGTCCAAGAAGAAAGACGAGCTGGTGCGCAGGAAGCGGATCCAGCAGCTGTTCCGCGATATCGAAGACGAGAAGATGTGGGCTGAGGAGAAACTGGCTCTGGCGTCGCTGCAGGATGTGAGACAGCTTTTGTCACTCCGGTCATGTCGGCACTCTTTCATCCTTTAGTTTGATCCTCACTTCTCTCCGATTAGGGGCACTCTTCTTGTCACTCTAATTAGCACTCTTCTTGTCACTCTAATTAGCACTCTTCTTATCACTCTAATTAGCACTCTTCTTGCCACTCCAATTAGCACTCTTCTTATCACTCTAATTAGCACTCTTCTTATCACTCTAATTAGCACTCATATTGTCCCTCTGTTTTGGCACTCCTCTTGTCACTTTTATTGTCACTGTTTTTGGCACTCTTATTGTCGCTCTGTTCGATACTCCTCTAGTCCCTCACTCTAAGTATCACTCCAACTTTCACTCGGATTAGCACTCCTTGTGCCAAGTCTAGCAATTGTCACTCTAACTGTCACTCTAGCCCCTCCGCCCCCAACTAATCATCACAGGCTGGTGCATCGCTGTTATCCGTCACTCAAATGCTACGCCGTCACAAAGTGCTAGCAGCCGAGGTTGAGAATCACCGACCCAGAGTTCGCGACACCGTGTCGAACGCCAACGATCTGATCGATCAGGGTGTGCCACAGTCAGAGCAATACCAGGCTGGCATTAGCGAGCTGCAGGACCGCTGGGAGCAGCTCAGCCAGGCTATGGAGGATCGGCGAGCCAGGCTGGAACGCAGCGAACTCGCTCAGCAATGGCTGGAGGATGCCAGAGAGGCTGAGACTTGGATGGGCGAGCAGGAGCTGTACCTCATGCCGGAGGAGACCCGCGCTAGGGACGAGCAGGCGGCTAATAATGCTATGAAGAAGCACGAACAGGTGCGGTTTATTGCTACCTTTTCGCTTTAGAAATATACCTGTCAATCAGTGATCCTAGCTACCTCAATCAGATATCTGTCAATCAGTTATCATGGCTATCTGTCAATCAGATATCATAGCTACCTGTCAATCAGTATTCTAGCTACCTGTCAATCAGTATCCTAGCTACCTGTCAATCAGTGATCCTAGCTACCTGTCAATCAGTATCCTAGCTACCTGTCAATCAGTGATCCTAGCTACCTCAATCAGATATCTGTCAATCAGTTATCATGGCTATCTGTCAATCAGATATCATAGCTACCTGTCAATCAGTATTCTAGCTACCTGTCAATCAGTATCCTAGCTACCTGTCAATCAGTGATCCTAGCTACCTGTCAATCAGTATCCTAGCTACCTGTCAATCAGTGATCCTAGCTACCTCAATCAGATATCTGTCAATCAGTTATCATGGCTACCTGTCAATCAGATATCCTAGCTACCTGTCAATCAGCATCCTAGCTACCTGTCAATCAGTATCCTAGCTACCTGTCAATCAGTATCCTAACTACCTGTCAATCAGTGATCCTAGCTACCTCAATCAGATATCTGTCAATCAGTTATCATGGCTACCTATCAATCAGATATCCTAGCTACCTGTCAATCAGCATCCTAGCTACCTGTCAATCAGTATCTTAGCTACCTGTCAATCAGTATCTTCACTACCTGTCAATCAGTATCTTGACTACCTGTCAAATCAGTATCCTAGCTAGCTACCTGTCAATCAGTATCCTATCTACCTGTCAATCAGTATCCTAGCTACCTGTCAATCAGTATCTTGACTACCTGTCAATCAGTATCCTATCTACCTGTCAATCAGTATCCTATCTACCTGTCAATCAGTATCCTATCTACCTGTCAATCAGTATCCTATCTACCTGTCAATCAGTATCCTATCTACCTGTCAATCAGTATCCTATCTACCTGTCAATCAGTATCCTATCTACCTGTCAATCAGTATCCTAGCTTCTAGACATTTCAGAGTCTGACGACAGAGGCCACTCTTAGTTGCAGGAAATGTATAATCAAAGCTATAAACTACTGACTCCTTTCTGTTTGGTCTGCTTTTATTCCAAGAAAAGAGCAAGGCTTGTTGTACTTATGGAGTTAGTAACTTTCCCACGGTAAAGAACTGTTGGTTCTTTAAAGAACTGTTCATTTTCGTTTCATTTTGTAAACCGGCTCTGGTTTGTTTGAATCAAACCAATAATTTCTTTTTTATTATTGACTTTACTCTAAAAAAGCAAGATTTTTCGAATATTTATTTACTTATTATCTACTCGCAGTAGGAACATCGGTATGTATCGCGCAATTTGCAATACAATACTTAAACTCTAGTAGATAATCTAATTTTCAAAAAAAAAGATTTTTCTACAATCTCAACTGCATCGACAAACTGCGGTTCCGAAAAACATATTTCATAATCTAGAATCTTTACTTCAGATCCTAAAATCCCAATTTAGACTTTAAAACCTTTTTTATCCTTTATACTCATTTCAGATCCCTAAATTCCCAATTTTGATTAAAAATCCAAGTTTTAGACTTCAAAATCCCTATTTCAGATCCCCAAAACCCTCATTTCAGATCCCAAAAATCCCCATTTTAGACTCTACAATCCCATTTCAGATCCCAAAAATCCCCATTTCAGATTCCAAAAATACTAATTTTAGATCCCGAAAATCCCCATTTCAGATCCCAAAAGTCCCCATTTCAGATTCCAAAACCTCATTTCAGATCCCAAATATCCCCATTTCAGATTTCAAACCCTTATTTCAGATCCCAAAACTCCCTATTTCAGATTCCAAACCCTCATTTCAGATTCCAAACCCTCATTTCAGATCACAAATGTCCCCATTTCAGATTCCAAATCCTCATTTCAGTTCACAAATATCCCCATTTCAGATTCCAAACCCTCATTTCAGATTCCAAATCCTCATTTCAGTTCACAAATATCCCCATTTCAGATTCCAAACCCTCATTTCAGATCCCAAATATCCCCATTTCAGATTCCAAACCCTCATTTCAGATCCCAAATATCCCCATTTCAGATTCCAAACCCTCATTTCAGATCACAAATATCCCCATTTCAGATTCCAAACCCTCATTTCAGATCCCAAATATCCCCATTTCAGATTCCAAACCCTCATTTCAGATCACAAATATCCCCATTTCAGATTCCAAACCCTCATTTCAGATCCCAAATATCCCCATTTCAGATTCCAAACCCTCATTTCAGATCACAAATATCCCCATTTCAGATTCCAAACCCTCATTTCAGATCCCAAATATCCCCATTTCAGATTCCAAACCCTCATTTCAGATCACAAATATCCCCATTTCAGATTCCAAACCCTCATCTCAGATCACAAAAGTCCCATTTCAGATCCTAAAATCCCAATTTGGAATTCAAATGCTCCTATTGTAATTCCAAATTCCCAAATTTACATAGCGTACTTCAATTCTAAACTCCAACGAAGTTCTAACTAAAGAAATCCCAAAATAAAAAAGAATCGCTCCCCGAACCGCAGGTGGACCGCGGTGTCGAAGCCTTTGCCGAAACAATCCGCCAGCTGGGAGCTCGAGCTCGCGCCCTCATCGAAACTGAGCACCCGGAGTCCGAGCGAGTCGCCCAAGCTCAGAATCGTCTCGACCGACTCTACTCAACCCTGAAAGAGCTATGCGCCGAGAAGCGGGCCTGGCTACAAGAACAACTCAAGCTCTACCAGCTGCAGAGAGAAATTCTCGACCTAGAATCCTGGATCTACGAGAGAACCTTAGTAGCTCAGAGTAACGAACTGGGCAAAGACTATGAGCACTGCGTACTGCTTAGAGAAAGATTTCGCGAATTCGCCAAAGAGACTGAAACGATTGGCACCGAGCGAGTTGCGGCTGCCAATCAGTTTGTTGACAGCCTGATCGATCAGGTTAGTTAGTTGACGCTGCACAACTTGGACAGAGAAACAGAGAGAAACAGAGATATAAATGTACAAATTTAAACTCTAGAGTCAGCTAGTGCATAGAGAAAATAGAGAAGAGGGGAGGCTGAACAGTAAGGTAAGAAAGAGAGATAAGAATGTGGGTCGGATAAACAGGGGAGAGGATCTACACTGTGATTAGGGGAGGGAGAGAAAGGGCTAGAGATAAGAATGTACACTCTAGGGTCGGATAAACAGGGGAGAGGATCTACACTGTGATTAGGGGAGGGAGAGAAAGGGCTAGAGATAAGAATGTACACTTTAGGGTCGGATAAACAGGGGAGAGGATGTACACTGTGATTAGGGGAGGGAGAGAAAGGGCTAGAGATAAGAATGTACACTCTAGGGTCAGATAAACAGGGGAGAGGATCTACACTGTGATTAGGGGAGGGAGAGAAAAGGGCTAGAGATAAGAATGTACACTCTAGGGTCGGATAAACAGGGGAGAAGATCTACACTGTGATTAGGGGAGGGAGAGAAAAGGGCTAGAGATAAGAATGTACACTCTAGGGTCGGATAAACAGGGGAGAGGATCTACACTGTGATTAGGGGAGGGAGAGAAAGGGCTAGAGATAAGAATGTACACTCTAGGGTCGGATAAACAGGGGAGAGGATCTACACTGTGATTAGGGGAGGGAGAGAAAAGGGCTAGAGATAAAAATGTACACTTTAGGGTCGGATAAACAGGGGAGAGGATGTACACTGTGATTAGGGGAGGGAGAGAAAAGGGCTAGAGATAAGAATGTACACTTTAGGGTCGGATAAACAGGGGAGAGGATGTACACTGTGATTAGGGGAGGGAGAGAAAGGGCTAGAGATAAGAATGTACACTTTAGGGTCGGATAAACAGGGGAAAGGATGTACACTGTGATTAGGGGAGGGAGAGAAAGGGCTAGAGATAAGAATGTACACTCTAGGGTCGGATAAACAGGGGAGAGGATCTACACTGTGATTAGGGGAGGGAGAGAGGGCTAGAGATAAGAATGTACACTCTAGGGTCGGATAAACAGGGGAGAGGATCTACACTGTGATTAGGGGAGGGAGAGAAAGGGCTAGAGATAAGAATGTACACTCTAGGGTCAGATAAACAGGGGAGAGGATGTACACTGTGATTAGGGGAGGGAGAGAAAAGGGCTAGAGATAAGAATGTACACTTTAGGGTCGGATAAACAGGGGAGAGGATGTACACTGTGATTAGGGGAGGGAGAGAAAAGGGCTAGAGATAAGAATGTACACTCTGAATGTACACTGTGATTAGGGGAGGGAGAGAAAGAGCTATAGATAAGAATGTGCACTTTGGGGTCAGAGAGAAAAAAGAATCAAAGAGGATTTACACTAGATTTAACTAAGTTTTCAAAGCTTGGAAAAAAGGCATTTCCATATTCAATTGTTTTTGTCATCCCTAAAGGGACATCGAAACTCTGCGGACATTGCCGAGTGGAAAGATCGCGTCAACGAGGCCTGGTCAGACCTGCTGGAGCTGATTGACACTCGAACCCAGTTGCTCACGGCTGCTTACGCTTTCCATCGATTTTTGACCGACTGTCGCGACGTGCTCGATAGAATCGAGGAGAAAGAGCTCGCTATACCGGATGATGTCGGTGAGCTATTCTCAAGAGCATAAATATTTTTAAAAAGTTAACACTTAAGGTATGTTAGACGATTTGACATTTTTAGGATGCGACATTTTGAGGACGTTACATTTGGAGGATGTGACATTGTGAGGATGTTACATTTTGAGGATGTTACATTTTGAGGATGTTACATTTTGAGGATGTTACATTTTGAGGATGTGACATTTTGAGGATGTGACATTTTGAGGACGTTACATTTTGAGGACATGACATTTTGAGGACGTGACGTTTTAAGGATGTGGCGTTTTGAGGATGTAAAATTTTGAGAGTTTAGAGAGATTCTTAGTGAAGCATTTCTAAGAAAACCAGTTAATTTCAAATCGTCTCCTACACCCAGGCAAAGACGCCAAATCGTCGGACTCTTACGCCAGGAAGCACACCGCATTTGAGCACGACCTGCGCACCCTGGAGGCCGCGGTGCACGGTGTTGAACGCGACGCCGATGACCTGCTGCCGGCCTACAGCGGCGACAACGAGAAGCTGATTCGCGAACGTCGCGATCAAGTAATCGATGCTTGGAATCGATTGACTCTGCGCTGCCAGCGCAGGAAAGCTGAACTAGCTGATAATGCTGAGTTCCATCGATTCCTCAACATGGTTCGCGAGCTGCTCATGTGGATGGACTCTATCGAAGCTGAGATGGCCTCGCAGGAGAGGCCAAGGGACGTGTCCGGCGTTGAATTATTAATGAATTCGCACAAGAATCTCAAAGCTGAGATGGACGCCAGAGATGAGAATTTCACTATTGCGGCCAACCTGGGCCGGTCTCTCGTGATGCGCCGGCATCCCAGACTAACTGTGGTGCAGGAGAAACTCGCCGAACTTGCTGGCAAACGGTTCGACGTTACGGACGCTTGGGACACCAAATGGGACCAGTTGCAGCTTATGCTGGAGGTAAAGATTCAATTGTGGCTAAATACTCGTACTGGATAGCATGTAGAGGTTTTGAACATTTCATAGCTTGGAATGGAAGGAGGTAAGAGAGCCGGAGAATCAGTGTACATTTCAGAGCTAGGGTGTCGGGAGCGGAAGGGCTGGGTAAGAGAGCCGGAGAATCAGTGTACATTTCAGAGCTAGGGTGTCGGGAGCGGAAGGGCTGGGTAAGAGAGCCGGAGAATCAGTGTACATTTCCGAGCTAGGGTGTCGGGAGCGGAAGGGCTGGGTAAGAGAGCCGGAGAATCAGTGTACATTTCAGAGCTAGGGTGTCGGGAGCGGAAGGGCTGGGTAAGAGAGCCGGAGAATCAGTGTACATTTCAGAGCTAGGGTGTCGGGAGCGGAAGGGCTGGGTAAGAGAGCCGGAGAATCAGTGTACATTTCCGAGCTAGGGTGTCGGGAGCGGAAGGGCTGGGTAAGAGAGGCGGAGAATCAGTGTGCATTCAGAGCTAGGGTGTCGGGAGTGGAAGGGGGGTAAGAGAGGCGGAGAATCAGTGTACATTTCAGAGGTAGGGAGTCGCAGAGTGGAAGGGGGTAAGAGAGGCGGAGAATCACTGTACATAGCCCCTGGTATAAGACAGAACAACCTGGATTGAACAAGCTCCACCACTGTCAACGCAGGTGTACCAGTTTGCTCGCGATGCTGCCGTCGCTGAGGCCTGGCTGTTAGCCCAGGAGCCGCACCTGAGCAGCCACGAATTAGGCGAAAGTCTAGAAGAGACTTTAGCCTTAATAAGACAACACGAAGCGTTTGAGAAAGCGGCCGCATCGCAGGAGGAAAGATTTGCTGCGCTGCAAAAGTTGACCGCTTTGGAGCTGCGTGGAGGTGCAACCGGCACTGCCTCTGCAGGTAATAGAGATGTACATGTGTATGATTTCTGTCAGGGGTGATTTCTATCAGGGGTGATTAATTCCGTCTTAGAGTGATTTTGGAAGACATTATAAACCAGAAAAAGTAAAGCAAAAAGTCTTATTCATAATTATTTTCACCGAAATCCTACCGAAACCCAACGTCACTCTAAAAGAATTTCTCAGTTTTTTTCAAAAAAAGTTGACCGTGCGCGTTGCGTCTACTTCCATGCATAAGTAGTCTGAATAGCTTCTATTGTCTGAATTTGCGAACGTTTTTGTTAAACACGGCTTCAAATCGCAGACGAGGCAGCGAAACGAGCCGAGCGTCGTGCAGCCGCCGTGTCCGCCGCCGTGCCGCAGGCGCCTCCGACGCCAAAAGCGACGCCAATTAAAAAGCAGCAACAAGAGCAACAGGAGCAGCAGCAGCTGACTCAGCAGCAGCAACAGCAACAGAAGCAGCAAGTCGCTGCAGCTACACCTGGAGAGGCAGCTAAGGCGTCCCAGCAGGCTCAGCAGCAGCCGCAGCCGATGATAACAGCAGCCAAGATGGAGGGCATGCTGGCCAGGTTTGTATGCTGCTGCACTAGTGAGCTTTTCTAAGAAGGCCATGCCAGGAAGCCACTTTGTATATGCAGAAAGGCAACAAGTAAGGAAGGTAGCGCCCCTGGTGCTAAAGCCCTGGTGCTGGCGCCCCTGGTGCTAAAGCCCTGGTGCTGGCGCCCCTGGTGCTAAAGCCCTGGTGCTAAAGCCCTGGTGCTGGCGCCCCTGGTGCTGGCGCCCCTGGTGCTGGCGCCCCTGGTGCTGGCGCCCCTGGTGCTGGCGCCCCTGGTGCTGGCGCCCCTGGTGCTGGCGCCCCTGGTGCTGGCGCCCCTGGTGCTGGCGCCCCTGGTGCTGGCGCCCCTGGTGCTGGCGCCCCTGGTGCTGGCGCCCCTGGTGCTGGCGCCCCTGGTGCTGGCGCCCCTGGTGCTGGCGCCCCTGGTGCTGGCGCCCCTGGTGCTGGCGCCCCTGGTGCTGGCGCCCCTGGTGCTGGCGCCCCTGGTGCTGGCGCCCCTGGTGCTGGCGCCCCTGGTGCTGGCGCCCCTGGTGCTGGCGCCCCTGGTGCTGGCGCCCCTGGTGCTGGCGCCCCTGGTGCTGGCGCCCCTGGTGCTGGCGCCCCTGGTGCTGGCGCCCCTGGTGCTGGCGCCCCTGGTGCTGGTGCCCCTGGTGCTAAAGCCCCTAATGCTAAAGCCCCTCCTGGTGCTAAAGCCGCTGGTGCTAAAGCCCCTGGTGCTAAAGCCGCTGGTGCTGGCGCCCCTGGTGCTAAAGCCCCTAATGATAAAGCCCCTCCTGGTGCTAAAGCCGCTGGTGCTAAAGCCCCTGGTGCTAAAGCCCCTGGTGCTAAAGCCCCTGGTGCTAAAGCCGCTGGTGCTAAAGCCCCTGGTGCTAAAGCCGCTGGTGCTAAAGCCCCTGGTGCTAAAGCCCAGTCAAATGGAATGCGGCGCCCCGTTGATAAAAAAACTAGCGCCTAAGCCCCTGGTGCTAAAGCCCAGTCAAATGGAATGCGGCGCCCCGTTGATAAAAAAACTAGCGCCTAAGCCCCTATCTTGAAACGCCCCGGCCCTCAGGAAGCACGAGTGGGAGCAGGGCGGCCGGAAGGCGCACAGCCGGTCCTGGCAGCAGGTGTGGACGGTGCTGGAGTCCGGCCAGCTGAGGTTCTACAAGGACGAGCGACATAGCCGGGAGCGACCGCAGGACACTTATCGGCACGAGCCGGCTCTGGAGCTGGAGGGCGCTAGCAGTGCGCCGGCGGCCGATTACTCGAAACGGCCTCATGTGTTCCGGCTGAAGCTGGGCAACGGGGCCGAGTACCTGTTCCAGGTGCGTGTGCGCTCAATGCTGCCGTTTTGCGCTGATATATGGTTTTACTGACACAGATCTAACCCTACTCACACAGACATCTAGCAATACTGACACAGACATCTAGCCCTACTAAAACAGACATCTAGCCCTACTGACACAAAGATCTAGCTCTACTGATACAAAGATCTAGCCCTACTGACACAGACATCTAGCCCTACTGACACAGTCATCTAGCCCTACTGACACACTGCTCTAGCCCTACTCACACAAAGATCTAGATCTACTGAAACAGAGATATAGCCCTACTGACACAGACATTTAGGCGCTAGCCTTTCGAAGTGACTTTGTAAATATTTTACATCTTTCCATCTAAAATATCTTTACAAACGCGCACTATCCTACTGGTACTACTTATTTACCATAACTAGGCGCTTCGGTCTGGCGACGCCGAAATGACCGACTGGGTAACGCGAATCAACGCTGCCGCAGGCGCTACGCCGACCACAGCCGCCCGGGCCGCCACGATGCCCGCCGCTGCCACGTCTTCGGCCTCGGCGACCGCAGCCACTTCTGCCTCGGCTTCCGGCGGAGTCGGTGGGAGCGGAGGCGGCGGAGAAGCCGGCGGAGGCGGAAAAAAGAGTCGATTTTTTACTATCGGAAGAAAAAAGTAACACCGGATGTGGATTTTGCAGTTCCGCTACTAAGTTTTTCTTCGAACCTAAATGCGTCTTTAGGGTTTTCGATTTTTTTATTCTGTGCGTCTGCAGTGCATGCTTGCAGCTTGATTGACTTGGAAGCTCCAGATTGTTGACTCCATCACGTACTTTTAAAAATCTCTTACCAACTGGGCACCAACCTCACTCCGCGTGCTTCATTCTAATTGGCTGAAGCTTTATAAAAATCTCTACCCCCAGTGTACTGACCGGCCTCACCCCTAGCTTTTCTCTCATTGGCTGGAGCTTTATAGAAATCTCTACCCCCAGTGCACTGACCAATTCATTCACTGGAGGCGCAAAATGCAGAGTTTTCTAAGAAATTTTCTGCCAGTCATGCGCGCGAGCTCACACGCGCCTAGAAATTAAATAAAGAAAAACTCACGCGATGTACTTTAGGCTGATTCGTTTATTCTGTTTAGTAAGTCTGAATACTCTTCTAGCACGTAGTAATTGTTTAGTATTAACTATAGCTATCCTTCAGTTTTTAAGTCAAATTGTTGTAAAGCTTCTGTAGGCAGTATTTTTATGTAATAATTCCATATCTCATTTTCGTTAGTTCCACACCATTCCGGTCAGAAGCTGCTTCAATGCTGCTTCAGTTTTTATCAAATCGTTTCTGAATATTTTATGTGTTTAGTTTTCTTCTAATTGTCGTTAAATTTAACTTTAAACTTTAGACAATCCACACTGCTCTGGTCTTTGCTTTATATTATACCTCTTTTTTTCCTCTCTCAGTAGGTCATTATTGTGGGTCTTCCTATTGCACCTGTGTTTAAAGCAATCAACTGAAATATTTTATTTTTTGTTTAATCTCTGCTTTATTCCTTAAACGTTCCTTATGAGCTTAGCACTGCACTGGGCTTTTATTTAATCACCGCGTTCTTTTCTCGCGCTTTTAGCTAGCTAAGTGAAGCTCCGAAACAAGAAAAGCTCTTTTCGTACTACTCGCCGCGCCTGGCAAGTCAGTAGTGTAGTAAGGACGCGTTTTTATATCATTATTTATATTCTAGACTTGTTTAAAACAATCTTATCTAGCTTTCATAGAATTTATTATTAGAGAATTTTTTCCTAGAAACAGCGGTTCCCTTTTTCGATTTTTGAGATCGGCTGTCATTTTTGCTTTATAACCCCCTCTATACCGGTATTACCTACTATGAGTAGCTTTTGAGCACGATAGCATCAGAGACATATCAGTTGCGACCTCCCTTCTAGCTTTAAATGATTTCAGTTGGCTTAGCCTTTACGCTCTCGATTGTAAAATTACTTTAATTACATATTTTTTCTAAAGGTTTAAAGGTTTAACTGCCATTTGCTTGTTAAGCAACTATTTAAGTCAAGAATATATATATTGCTTTGCTTTGCAAACTGTAATAGCCCTTTTTATTTCTAGCTATTCTGCTTTTGTTTCCTTTTTTCTAAAAAAGAAGGACCTTTCTGGAACTGGTCGATAGGCCTAATTGTTAGTTAAACTGCTGTCGCTTTTCATTCCGCACCTGCCGCTTCTCCTTGTGGCTTCGATAAATGCGCGCAATATTATATGCTGCTAATGTTTTAGCTATATAAATAAACTAGGTAGTAGTAAGTGAGGCGAAGAATTTTTTTTCTAATCGCTTAGAAGCTTATGAAAGCAAATTATAATAATTTATAACAGTCGTTGACTTACTTCTGCCTAAATACATGATATAGTTAAATACATGTAGTTTGGTAGATAGGTAGGTAGGTATAGGTGATAGACAGGTAGGTATTTAGATAGGTAGGTACAGATAAGTAGGTGGGTAGACACAGGTAGGTTGGTAGCTATGTACATAGGTAGATACTAGCAATATTCGCCCCCCGATGGGGGACATGTAGATAGAATCTCTGTTCTCTACAAGTATCAATAAGATGGCCAAACAAAGCCTTCACGTAGTCAAAAGAAAAACTGCTCAGATGAAGTGCAATGCAAAAAGAAAACATCCTAAGACAGCAAGATTCCCCCCAGATAGCAAGCACCCCCCAGATAGCAGGCACCCCCCAGATAGCAGGCACCCCCAGATAGCAGGCACCCCCCAGATAGCAAGCACCCCCCAGATAGCAAGCATCCCCCCCCAGATAGCAAGCACCACCAGATAGCAGGCACCCCCCAGATAGCAAGCATCCCCCAGAAAGCAAGCACCTCAGATAGCAAGCACCCCCCGATAGCAAGCATCCCCCCCCAGATAGCAAGCACCCCCAGATAGCAGGCACCCCCCAGATAGCAAGCATCCCCCAGATAGCAAGCACCCCCAGATAGCAGGCACCCCCCAGATAGCAAGCACCCCCAGATAGCAAGCATCCCCCCAGATAGCAAGCACCCCCAGATAGCAGGCACCCCAGATAGCAAGCACCCCCAGATAGCAAGCACCCCCAGATAGCAGGCACCCCCCAGATAGCAGGCACCCTCAGATAGCAAGCACCACCAGATAGCAAGCACCCCCAGATAGCAAGCACCCCCAGATAGCAAGCACCACCAGAAAGCAAGCACCCCCAGATAGCAAGCACCCCCAGATAGCAGGCACCCCCAGATAGCAGGCTTTCCCAGATAGCAAGCACCCCCAGATAGCAAGCACCCCCAGATAGCAGGCACCCCAGATAGCAGGCTCTCCCAGATAGCAAGCACCCCCAGATAGCAAGCACCCCCAGATAGCAAGCACCTCCAGATAGCAAGCTCCCCCAGATAGCAGGCACCCCCAGATAGCAAGCACCACCAGATAGCAAGCACCCCCAGATAGCAAGCACCACCAGATAGCAAGCACCCCCAGATAGCAGGCTCTCCCAGATAGCAAGCACCTCCAGATAGCAAGCACCCCCAGATAGCAAGCACCCCCAGATAGCAAGCACCACCAGAAAGCAAGCACCCCCAGATAGCAGGCTCTCCCAGATAGCAAGCACCTCCAGATAGCAAGCACCCCCAGATAGGAAGCACCCCCAGATAGCAAGCACCCCCAGATAGCAAGCACCCCCAGATAGCAAGCACCCCCAGATAGCAAGCACCCCCAGATAGCAAGCACCCCCAGATAGCAAGCACCCCCAGATAGCAAGCAACCCCAGATAGCAAGCACCCCAGATAGCAAGCAACCAATTGATAGTAAGCAACCAATTGATAGCAAGCACCCCAAGATAGCAAGCACCCCAGATAGCAAGCAACCAATTGATAGCAAGTATTGATCCTTAAATAGCAAGCATCCACCGGACAATAAGTAGCAAGTGCAACAATTTCCTTAGCTTTATAATGGCTCCTTTGTGATTGGCATGACGCTTCTTTTTACGTTTGAAACTGCGTCTCCTATGTTTGACTTGGTGGCTCTTTAATGTTCAACATGGTGGGTTTTTACTGTTAGACATGGTGGCTCTTTATTGTTTGACATGGTGGCTCTTCTATTTTTGACATGGTGGCTCTTTAATATTCTACATGGTGGCTCTTTTATGTTCGACATTGTGGCTCTTAAATATTCTACATGGTGGCTCTTTTATGTTCGACATTGTGGCTCTTTAAAGTTCTTCATGGTATAGCTCTTTTATGTTAGACATGGTGGTTCTTTAATGTTCGACATAGTGGCTCTTTAATGTTTGACATATTGGCTCTTTAATGTTTGACATGGTGGCTCTTTTAGGTTTGACATATTGGCTCTTTAATGTTTGACATAGTGGCTCTTTAATGTTCGATATGGTGGCTCTTTTATGTTAGACATGGTGGCTCTTTTAGGTTTGACATGATGGCACTTTTATGTTTTGACATGGCGGCTCTTTAATGTTGGATATGGTGGCTCTTAATTGTTTGACATGGTGGCTCTTTAATGTTCAAAATGGTGGCTCTTTAATGTTTGAAATGGTGGCTCTTTAAAATTCTACATGGTGGCTCTTTAATGTTCGACATGGTGGTTCTTTAATGTTTTTCATTATATAGCTCTTTTATGTTACACATGGTGGCTCTTTAATGTTCGACATGGTGGCTTTTCTATGTTTGACATAAAGTCACATATATGTTTGACATGGTGGCTCTTTAATGTTCGACATGGTGGATCTTTTTTGTTCTACATGGTAACTCTTTTATGTTAGATACAGTGGCTTTTTAATGTCTGACATGTTGGCTCTTTTATGTTTGACATGGTGGCTCTTTAATGTTCGACATGGTGGCTCTTTAATGTTGGCATAAAGTCACATATATGTTTGACATGGTGGCTCCTAAATGTTTGACATGGTGGCTCTTTATGTTTGACATGGTGGCTCTTTAATGTTCGACATGGTGGATCTTTTTAGTTCTACATGGTAACTCTTATGTTAGATACGGTGGCTTTTTAATGTCTGACATGTTGGCTCTTTTATGTTTGACATGGTGGCTCTTTAATGTTTGACATGGTGGCTCTTTAATGTTCTTCATGGTATAGCTCTTTTATGTTAGACATGGTGGTTCTTTAATGTTCGACATAGTGGCTCTTTAATGTTTGAAATGGTGGCTCTTTAATGTTTGGCATAAAGTCACATATTTGCTTGACATGGTGGCTCTTAAATGTTTGACATGGTGGGTCTTTTATGTTCGACATGGTGGCTCTTTTATGTTTGACATGGTAACTCTTTTATGTTCGATATGTTGGCTCTTCTATGTTTGGCATTGCGCTTCTTTGATGTTTAGCAGTTTTATTGTGTTTTTAAGGTGTTTTAATAAAAAAAATCTTTTTGCACTACTAAGATTTGAACCCAGGTCGCTACATTAGCATTCCAGTCTGTTCGCATCTAGGCTATCTCTTTTCAATTGGAGAACATGAATTGTGGCCCTTATAATTCAATTTTTACAGCAAGTCAATTGGAGTAAAAAGTTATGACATAATCAATTTCTCAGTCAGCCAGTATCAGTCCCAATTCAAGTTAGCAATATGGTTACGCAATTTAGATCAAGTCGTGTGTGCATTTTTCGGCACTGTTTTCAACTTGTTGTGATGCAATCTTTATCACAATCGGAATTCAGTCAGTCAGTTTTTTCTCTAGCATTCTTACAATGCATTTCAAGTCGAAAATTTGGCTTGACCTTTGCAAAAAAGCATGTTTTTCGAATATTTAATCCCTTTAACATTGAGCAATTTCTTAGCCAAGATGCATGTACCGTCCCAGGAAAATTTCTGATCAAATGGTGCAAGTTTGAAGAAAATCGGTTGAGCCAATTTTTCTGAAATCTATCGCATAGCTACAGACATAGCTACAGACATAGCTACAGGGATGCTAGATAGGTACATAAATAAAATACACATAGTTAAGGTAGATAGTTTTTTAGATAGGTAAGTAAGTAGAAGGGAAGACAGGTAGATAGGTGTGTAGGTACACAGCTAAGTAGCTATGTAGGTAGGTAGTTTGTTAGGTATAGGTAGGTAGATAGTTTGGTAGGTACAGCTAAGTAGGTATGTAGTTAGGTAAGTAGATAAGTAGGTAGGTAGGTAGGTAGGTAGGTAGGTAGGTAGGTAGGTAGGTAGGTGACAGGTGGATTAGTTATGAAGGTGGAAAGATAGGCACATATATCAAATAAGTAGATATGTAGCCATGTTAGTATGCAAGTTTTACCAGAGCTCATACACGCAACTCATATAGCTCCATTTGAGAAACTCAAATAAATTTGGTGAAAACACGAGCCCCTTAGTAGCAATACAGTTCTTAAAAGCAATAACAATCAAGTTAAGAACCTGAAAAATGACAATGCCATATCAATTCCTTTGCAGTTGAAGTCTGTAGCAAACTATAGCACAGGATCGCTTGCTCGGAGTCATTGCTGTCATTGAGTTTAGCCAATCAGCGCATGTCGAACTTCACCCATTCGCCGCTGGTTCCAACGCTTTGCTCAACCAGCGAGTTGGCGAATTGCAGCAGGCGGCACTTCTTCATCTTGCTGTTGTTGCCTGGAGTTGCCAGCCTGCAGCGCACTGGCAATGCACATTCTGCCGCTGACTACAGGCTGCTGAACATCTTCGTAGCAGTACCAAGAGTGGTAGTGCGTTCGATTGAACTCGGTAGCAATCCACAAAGATGCTGGATTCGTCATAAGTGAGCTCGTGCTGTTTGAGTACTCGCAAACATATCCGTACCTGACTGTGCAGGTCATGTCTCCGATTCTGTTGTCGGCGGTTTTTCTCAGACACAGCTCGACGGACGCTGTCCGACGCTAGATAGTCGATCGCGGAGCTGTCCGTTGGGAAAATGCCGTTGCCGTTGAGCCGCTGCCAGCCCGTTGCACTGCCGCCTCGAATGTCGCTTCGCACCAGGTGAAACTGTGCGCTGAATTGACGAACACGCACCGACCGGCTTGCAGGCTGAATGGCTGGGGGCATTGGGCTGCTGACTCAGACTGAGAGTTGGACACTCGAGTCAGAATAACCAACAGTTGGAGAAGTAGCAACGCTAGATTCTTGGTTGTCATGGTTGCTATGCCAGTTGGGATTTTTGAAGCCTATTTATTCTCGTTCGATACTTATTTTTAGTTTAAAAGATCCTTTGTTTTCCAAGCATTTGACATCAAAGTTGAAGTGTTGTGTTGACTTGTGCGAATGTGACAGAACTATCTGCCCCATGTAGCTACATGTCAATCTATCTGGGTATGAAAATGCAAAAACAGTTTTTCTGTTTCACGGGACACTTGATTGTAATTAATACATTCACAGAGCTGCATACACACGTGTCCCAAATAACTTGACTTTCCGACATTAATTTACGACTATATAGCGAACATGCATTTACATTATTTAATGTTAGACTACCTTGAGCATCTCTTCAGCATCTCTTTAGGTACTGAATTGAAAAGAATAACAAAAGCCGTTGGATTGTTCCGGTTTTTAGATGGGTTTTTAGGAGAAAATCGACTTGCCCATTTAGTAGATTAACAGGTTTATTTTATCAGTATTTCTGCAGGTAGCTAATAAAACACAATGCTTCTTCTGCACTCGTATCAGTCTTTTACATGCAGATCGGTACGGCATACAGTATGTCATTTTACGTTCAGATGTTCCTTATCTTATACAGATAAAGTGTCACGTCGGCAGAAGCACAAATGTTCTGAACATACTCGTATCTTCATAAAATACCGTAATTTAGCGTAGCAATGTACTTTTCTTGTAAATGGATAGGAACAGTGAAGCTAATATAGGGTTTTGGAAGCAAAAAGATAATTAATAAACTACACAGAAACTTCATAGCTATCGCTTAATATATTGTTAGTTAGGGAAGAGAATTATTGTTATTTATCTAATTAATTTTCTTGTAACTTACGAGTATTATACGTTCGTATGTACTTCATTTTCCTTTGGTTACGAAAAGTCAAAATAGAGCTGGCTTCACCATCCCATGATGCTCAAGAGTCCGGACGCAGCCCCGGTGATAGCTCCGGTCACACCCCCGGTAACAGCACCGACGATTTTCCTTTTCCCCCAGCTGAGGAGGGTGCTGCAGGCCTGTTTGGCGCTGTTGAAAGCGTTTCTCGCGTAATTGCCCAAGCCAACGCGGCCACGCCACAGGTCACCAACGCCCAGAAAATGCAGGCTGATCTTCTGCTTGTAGCGGCACAGAGTGGCGAAGTGCTCGCAGTTGTTGGTAGCAGCATTGTAGTCCCAGTGCTTGTGCAACCAGCTGCGAGCGTCAAACACGATCTGCGGCCTTGGCTTGGGCGGCAGATGGTCATCGTGCAAGTTGTTCTTGCGCACTAGAGTGCCATGGAATACTTCCACCAGTGGGCCTCGCTCAGCTGGGCCCGATTCATTAATATGAATGACGTCTCCATTGCCTACATAAACAGCGTAGTGGCTGTAAAAGAAATTAATTATACTGCTGCCCTTTTGCTGCACGAGGTCGCCAGGCTGCAGATGGTCCACCAGGCTCTCCGGATCGCAGAAGTCGGAGGCGTTGTGTCCATGGGCCTGACTGCTGGCATATTCGTCGTACGCTTTCAGCACCCAGCTTCTATAGCCTCCACTGCTGCTGCTGCACGAACAGCTTCCTAAATGGCTGCATGAACGGCTGCCTGAATAGCTGCATGAACGGCTGCCTGAATAGCTGCATGAACGGCTGCCTGAATAGCTGCTTGAACGGCTGCCTGAATAGCTGCTTGAACGGATGCTTGATTGTGACTGTCCCATTCAGATACCCTTGGATTAGAACAGTTAAAGAACTTAACCAACGTAATTTTTCTAGCAAATCTAGCTATATATAAAATGCCAACGCTCGTAGTGTATATATATCGTTTCTATAAGGTAGCTAAATAGAATAAAATTCAAATTGCCCTTTAATTGAGCTTATCCTGTGGTGCTGTACGATGCGTTTGAATGCTACCACATAATGTACATTGTTAATTGGTCTTGGACAGTTCAAGGACAGCTGTACGCAGAAGACAGCGCTCATTAAAAGAGAACTTGGTTTTGCTGCTTTTAACTCGGTTTTTTCGGTTTTCGGTTTTCGGTTTTAACTCAGGTCAGCTCAGGTTTGCAGACTCCGCAGAAGAAATAAGCACTCTGTTTGTGAGAGTTTGTCTTTCAAACTATTTTCTGCTTCTTTCTATCTTTAGTGTGTTTTTTGTCTTTGAAGCTTTCCTTCTTAAGTTGTCTGCATCGAGGCAAAAGGATCGATAAATATCAATAACAACAATAATACGATTATTGCTTCGGAACTGAGTCCATTCCTATAGCTTCGAATTGGCTCTGGATTCCTTGACGCTCGCTAAAGACAGAAAAGTATACGCCAACAGTGCATGCAGCACTGAAACCTTACCAGCGTCCAATGTTGGGCACATTGCCCCGAAGGCGTTCTCTGGATTACTCCACAAACTGAGTCTCGATCAGAGTGCATGTTGCAGATAACTTCGTAGATATCCTGTCGTCGTCAAATTGAGTATAGCTCCTTAGTTGGGACAACATCAGGGCAGCAGGGCCCCCATCCATACATCCAGCCTCAGCCTGCATAAAAAAGTCTTAAAGACTCCACAGGATTATGAAGATCCTGACGACTTTTTTGCGCTGCAATATGCGTGTCTTCGAGCCTTGAGTCTTTGAGCTCTACCTCTAGGCTAGGCGATGGAAGCTAGACATACATTTAGACACAATTGAGTCTTTGAGCTCTACCTCTAGGCTAGGCGATGGAAGCTAGACATACATTTAGACACAATTGAGTCTTTGAGCTCTACCTCTAGGCTAGGCGATGGAAGCTAGACATACATTTAGACACAATTGAGTCTTTGAGCTCTACCTCTAGGCTAGGCGATGGAAGCTAGACATACATTTAGACACAATTGAGTCTTTGAGCTCTACCTCTAGGCTAGGCGATGGAAGCTAGACATACATTTAGACACAATTGAGTCTTTGAGCTCTACCTCTAGGCTAGGCGATGGAAGCTAGACATACATTTAGACACAATTGAGTCTTTGAGCTCTACCTCTAGGCTAGGCGATGGAAGCTAGACATACATTTAGACACAATCGAGTCTTTGAGCTCTACCTCTAGGCTAGGCGATGGAAGCTAGACATACATTTAGACACAATTGAGTCTTTGAGCTCTACCTCTAGGCTAGGCGATGGAAGCTAGACATACATTTAGACACAATTGAGTCTTTGAGCTCTACCTCTAGGATAGGCGATGGAAGCTATTGATGCACTGTATTGTAAGTGCACACTGAATTGAAGAGCTCTCAACTAGCTGTCTCTCATATCTAAATATACTAAATCTCTAAGGTTTGTATGTTTGTCCATAACGCTCTAGTAAGGTACTAAAGAGAAAGAAGCTTATATCATTTCTAAATTAAGCTCGTAGCTTTCCTACAGTTTGCGTCAACACAGAAGGAACTATAGCCTTTTCGCCGTATGTCTCCAGCTTTTAATATTGCTGTGTAAATTAAATAGCATAACTTTGCTATTTTGCTATCTTGCTAATTGCTGTCAAAACAAGCATCAACTACAATAACAAATTAATAGGCATGACAGTTCGTGCCCTGTTCATTATGTCTGCACCAGCAGCAACTAAAAGTCGTAAGTAGCTAAATAGTTTTAATACGCCTAATGTACGAGGGATGTTCCATAAGTACTTATACTTTTGCATGCTGCTCAGGAACTACGCAACCAATCATTGTAAGTTTTATGTCGCTGGAAAGCGGCTTTACTCATCTTTAATCTGTCGCCAAAATCATTTCGTTCTGTCAACTATGTCAAAAGTTACAACAAAAAACGTAGTCAAAGGTCACCCATAGACTTACAAGAAATTTTCAAAATCAAAACTTCAAAGTTCAGCACGCAGAGTTATTTCGGATTCTACATAATGCATTCTTTTTTGCTTCATAAGCGAATGCCACACCCTTTTCGTCTATGGAAAATACTGGCCTAAGCTTTCACAGCATCTTAATCTTAAGATCACAGCATCTTAATCTTGTAAAGTTTCACCACCTTGGCTGCTGCTGCATCACCATGGATGTGAACTCAAGGGAAGGACAGCGCGCTGCAATTTTTACCCTCTGGAAACTCGGAAAAAAGCGATCAGAGATTTATGCGGATTTATGCAACATTCATGGAGCTAATGCGGTGAGCAGGATGACCGTCTACAACTGGGTTGAGCAGTTCGAAGCAGGAAGGACCAATGTTGCTGATTTGCCGAGGTCGGGCCGCCCCTGCACATCAGGCTCTGATGCTCTCACCGATCGAATTCTTGATCTGCTGGACGAAGATTGTCGGCTAACGATTCGACAGATTGCAGATAGACTGGACACGCCGAGCACAACTGTGCATCGCTGCTTGTCGCGCATGGACTTTGTCAAGCTGACTGCTCGTTGGGTGCCACGCCTACTCACCTCGGACTTGAGACTGCAGAGGCAGCAGATTTGTCAGGCCAATATTCGGATGATGGAAGAATACGGTGGTTGGGATCTCTTCCATCGAATGATAGTCACTGGAGATGAAACCTGGATTCCCCATTTTGATCCACCAACGAAACGTGATTCCCAGGTCTGGATGCTGAAGGGCTCTGATCCTCCGGTAAAAGCTCAAAGGGACGCACATGGAAAGAAGATCATGCTGTCTCTGTTTTTCGACTGCAATGGTCCTCTAACTGTCGAGTTTTTGGAGCCAAACACTACAATAAACTCTGAGCGCTACGTTGAAACGCTAACAAAGCTGCATCATGACATCAAGAACAAGCGTCGTGAAAATCCCAGACCTTTCATTCTTCATCATGACAATGCAAGGCCTCATACAGCACAAAAGACAGTCGAGGCAATCAGCAAGCTGAAGCTCCATCTTCTACCTCACCCTCCTTACTCTCCAGACCTGGCACCAGCAGACTTTGCTTTATTTCCAGAGTTGAAGCGCCATCTGAAAGGACGCGTGTACGAGACCAGGAACCAGATCGAGGAGGAAGTCCGCAGAATTCTGCTGTATGTCATCCCCCGACAGCTGTACGCAGAAGCCATCAAAAGCATGTTTAACAGGTGGACCAAGTGCATCAACTCCGGTGGAAACTACGTTGAGAAGGTGTCGGTACCGACTGAGGATGAGTGACAAAGAAGTCAAACTTTCTGTCATCAACAACGCGCCTCTGTTTTCATGCTTGCCATTGTAGTTGTTGCTCTTTAAATTTCTTGTAAGTCTATGGGTGACCTTTGACTACGTTATTTGTTGTAACTTTTGACATAGTTGACAGAACCAAATGATTTTGGCGACAGATTAAAGATGAGTAAAGCCGCTTTCCAGCGACATAAAACTTACAATGATTGGTTGCGTAGTTCCTGAGCAGCATGCAAAAGTATAAGTACTTATGGAACATCCCTCGTATATTTTAGTTGGCACTCCTATCATCTGTCGAAGATCTCAAGATCACAAAAATCGTTTAAAAAAATAAACCAAAATCTTTGCACATCTCAGGTTTTGGAATGAGTTTACTGATTTTAATTCAATCGACTCTATAAAACATACTATCTAGATGCATGTGCCCCCTATTATACTCGAATGAACAACCATAAAATTATTTACATAAACGAGCTTAAATGACAGAAAATTGAGCACTTATATACATAGTTTATTCCATGCTATATATCGCAGAATTGGTTTGACAAACATATGCACGCAACTGCCGCTGTCAATTCATATAAGCAGGGGCGTTGCCATCGATTTTTTGCTGGGGAGGACAAAGCCAACAATTATACACGTACATGTACATGAATAAATTCCTACATGTACATTAGTTTCAAAATCAATATTGTCAGCACTCATTTTAGCGCCGCAGGCACTCATTTTGGCGCCGCAGGCACTCACTTTAGCGCCGCAGGCACTCACTTTAGCGCCACAGGCTCAATTCGAGATCTGCATTGTCTGTAAAGTCCTGATTTAGAAGGCTGATTAAAGTTAGGTGAAATATTTTTTCTACGCGTTTCAAATGTCTATGGTAGAGGAAGCTATATTGTTCCAGCTTAGTCAAATTCGTGACTCTTTAGGCCTATGCAGAAAGCTTAGTCCAGACTTAGCTAGTCCGGACTTGGGTAGTTCAGTCTATAGTCTATGGTCTAGCTACCTTAGTTTTGGGCCGTATGCAGAAAGCTCTGTCTAGGGTAGTCCGGTCTTGAAAAGCTAGTCTGGACTTGGATTTGGTATGCAGAAACACAAGTTAGACCGGTCTACTATAGACAGAACTAAGGTAGCTAGACCATAGACCATAGACTGAACTACCCAAGTCCGGACTAGCTAGTCTGGACTAAGCTTTCTGCATACGGCCTTCTGTCTATAGTAGACCGGTCTAACTTTGTGTTTCTGCATACCAAATCCAAGTCCAGACTAGCTTTTCAAGACCGGACTACCCTAGACAGAGCTTTGTGCATACGGCCCATTCGGCCGTATGCAGAAAGCTTAGTCCAGACTAGCTAGTCCGGACTGGGTAGTTCTGTCTATGGTCTTAAAATCGGTATGCACAAAAGCTAGTCGCGACTACCGAGATTCGTCTAGGCTAGACTAGTCTAAGCTAGACAGAGCGCCCAACTTTAGCGCCTAGTTTTAATGATTTTTTAGTTCTATGGCCCAAACCCCTGTAAATGCTTTCTGTTTATATACTGGGTCGCTAACTTAACCGTTCCTATACTGGTTCTCTGTGCATATGCGTATACTTCTGAAATGTCAGCGACAACAGACTACGAAACAGTTCTTCTTGACGTTCTACAAAGACATTCGGCTTCAATTTTGTCGAAGGGCCAAACGCCTACATGCAGGCGAAGAAGGGCAAACGCTTGGGAAGACGTAACATCTCAAGTAAACGACCACTTCAAGACCAATTACACGGTCGACCAGGTGCAGAAAAAATGGAAAAACATCTTGCAACGAGTTAAGGAAAAAACTACGAAGAAGACTGGAGGCGGGCCAGCTCCAAAAATGTCCTCTAATGACTTCAAGGTGTTGGAGGTGATTGGTGAGGACAACCCGCGCCTAACACCGTTGTCATTGAATTCGTACATGCGTACAGTCGATAGCACCGATTACATCTGCCAGTTGACCAATTTGATTAAACCCCGTTGACACTCGCGTCCGCTCAACACCTGGCTCTGGATAGCGGATGTTATTCGAACGGAGATTAAGTATCCTGACCACTCCCCAGTAGCAGCGGGACATGGTGCTTTGGTCGATACCTCCAAGAGCAGACAGGTTCTGCTGAAAGCTTCCAGTGCCGAGATAAGATAGTGTCAGGCACAGCTGTAGCATGGGAGTCAGGCTTCTGTTACGCATTGTCGTCCGTTCGAGATCTGTCTCGACAAGCTCCACAAGTGATAGAAGTGATCTAGGTTCGAACCGAAACAGTCTTTTAATTTCAACCTCCGAGAATTGTTGAAGTGGCTCCAACCGATCACGGAATATGCGTTGTCGATGGAGGTCTCGCTGAACTAAATCTATCGCAACCAAAATATTCATTTCTTTCAATCGTCTAAGGGCGAAGGCAATGCAAAATTAGCTATCAAGACAGCTCTAGAGCAGGCTAGGTTTTGTCTAAGTCCAGACTAACTAGTCAAAGCTTTTATGCATACCAAAGTAAGACTAAACTACCATAGACAGAACTAGGGTAGTTTTGTCTATGCTAGACCGGTCTAAATTTGTGTTTCTGCATACCAAATCCGAGTCCAGACTAGCTTTTCAAGACCGGACTACCCTAGACAGAGCTTTCTGCATACGGCCCATTGCGTCGATCATTGCAAGCGGAGAAGCTATACTTGGCGTTGGCCCATAGACTGTACTTTTGGCTTAGACTAAGTGACTACTTAGCTACGTGTGAGCTACGGTATATATGTACGAGCCTTATAGCTGCTGTACAATTGTGCACAATCCAGCGGTTCCCTGTTTTATTCATAGCTAGCTAGCAGCAAAGTGTGATGTAGTCTTCTACCTGTTACGACGCGTATAAGGAACATTTCCAGGCCGATATATAGGATTGAGTTTTTAGCGACCTAAGAGTATTTTTACACGGCACTACAGTGAGTTGGCTACGTCAATTAACCTGTTAATTTCAGCCTCAACTAAGAATAAATATTGTACTACTTAAGTCCTGGCGTGAATGCACAATTGTAAGTACAGCGGCATGTCTAAAAATAGTAACATACGCTAAAGCAATACACTCGCAAATTGTGCAATTCTTCACCGAAGGGCGGTATACAGCTACATGCACATGGTTCTTTTAGCACTAAATTTACATAAAAAAGTAACTCACCTTTTGCAGCTGCAGAATCTCATTTCAGGGCTTAGGCAATCACTTTTTGTCCGAGATTGATTTGAATTATTATGAAGCTATCGTTTTTCTATAGCTAGATTTTTCCAGTCAAGTATAGCAAAATATCCTTTCCTGTTGAATTTCCTGTTGTATTTATGCATCTTCCGTCATTGCGCAACAGTGGGGGTAATATTGAGAAGCCCTCTGATAACTAATTTGCACATGACTTAGCTGTTTTGGCAGATGAAAAACTGAATTTTATGCTGTTGGGATGGCTATGTTATATTTGATTTGGACATTGTTCTGCTTGACCGAAAAAAACCTACATTGGCTTCCTACATCACTTCCGTTAGCAACAATCTGCCACAAAAGAAGCAAGCGAAGACGACGTGCACCTACACGGCGGCTCTTCGCTTTCATGCTGCATATTTTTCCTGGCCTTGATAGCTGAATCTGACATTTAAAAGAGCACATTGACAAGCTGCTCTCTGCGGTCAAATGAGCAGTCGCAATGAGACAGATCTTGACCAACTTATAACCGGCTGCACAGATCACATAGCTGCACCGGAACGTGGCTGTGAGTTTCTGTGATGGTTGCTTCAAAATGGGTACACATTGATTTTTTATTTTGTGAGCAGTCATGCAATGGAGATCTTGCATGAAACAAAGTTTGTACCTTAGGAGATTATATTGCTGACCAAGGCTCGGATTGGCTAATACTAATAAACTCCTTTGCCATACGTAAATCAGAACCTATTTTAACACCGTAAATTTTGCAGTCATCCTAGTCCAAGCCGTAGTCGGCGCATCTCACCCCAGTCAGCTGGTCTACAACACTCGCTTGCAGACTTCAGTCTCTCCAGAGCTGGCTAAATCCGGTTTGTTTCGAAAAAGATTATCGAATTCTACATCAGCAACTTCTGCTGAAACTACTTACTGCTGTTGCTATTGTAGTGCAGATTCCCAGATGGGGCAGTCAGTCGGTCATTCTGCAGCCTGTCTGATGCCAGTCCTATCAGCATCGACGACAGCAGCCTTCAGTAACATGCGCCTGAAACGAACAAAAACTGCCCAGTTGCTGAGCAGCCGTGAGATCTCCCAAGTAACTGAAACTGCATGGCAATTCGGTTGTCCTAAAGAGCTGATAGCGTTGGTCTCACTGAGAGCACTTGCAGCCGTAGGAGACGTTCAAAACGGTTTGAAGCTTCTACCAGGACACGTCCTTGAAGCCTGGCACTACTTGGAGGAGAGCGTCGAGCCTGATTTACTGAAAATCGCCGCGAAAGTTGCCCAACAGATCTTGTCGACGGCAGATGCTGAGCCGTCAACACAGGAGAGGGAACGAGTAGTTCGACCCGAGGTTCGCGCCCGAGATTGCCCGCCGCTAATGACCGATGGCTCCAGGGCTGCAGCTGCCACAGCTAATGGTGGGTAAAAATCGGCACTCAAAAGCAAAAAACTGTGAAATTTTAAATGCTGTTGGCTTATGACTTCATTATATTGTACATGTAACCTAAATGTAGTAGTTAGAGCATCGGACTAACGACTGAAAGGTCGGACTGAAACAAACTGTGTCCTTGAGCAAGACACTTAACTCTGCATTGCTTCAGTTCACCCAGCTGTAAAATGGGTGCTAGCATTAGCTGGTTCAATGAAGGGTGTGTGTGACGACCCCCAGTCCTTGGACTGAACAGCCGTACGCAGCCTTAAAATGCGCCGCGCAATAGCTGCGGCTGAGCTGTCGGTTGCACAATCGGCCCGATTAGGGCAGGTGTAATCAATTATGATTATTATCATTAATATTATTTAATACTACGAGCGTATTACGTAAGACTAGCATGCTTCTGCAAGGGAAAAAGTCAAAAAGAATAATCTTATCTGCTCAAATTTTCAATAACACGTCATCCCTAATGCTGGAAATTTTTCTCCAGAAGTGCAGCCAAGTTTGCCGAACCAGACCTACTAAAACTCTTATCTTCCTCGGTAACTCGATCAGGTCATTTCCCCGAGCCAAGTCTAATCAACAGAACCGCAAGCAGTCAGTCTCAGCAGCAGCAACCACAACTACAAGTACTAGATGACCAGTGCAAGAGCTGCCACAGACAGGTGCTGAGTCGAACCTTGTTGCCATGCGCCCACCTGGCACTGTGCCAGCAGTGCTCGGAGATCAATCAAAGCTGCCCAGTCTGCGGATCGGCAATATTGGCCACTATTGTGACTTACATCTGTTAATTGCGCTAATGTGTAGCCATCATGTACTTGACCAGTGGCCCTTTTAAAGTGGTGTTGGGTTTCCGAATTTCTGTCGACTGCTCAGCGCCCATCGCAGCGTAGAGACTGCTCAGCGCCCATCACACCGCAGAGACTGCTCAGCGCCGATTGCACTTCTACCACTAGCAAAATTTAAAACTTCGATTTCAATTTCGAGTTCGGAAAATTCTGTCAATAAAATTCGATTTCGTCTACAATTAAAAAATCAGTTTTGATGATCCATCTCTTATCATCTTGCTTATGTCCAGGACTCCACGCTACCCAGACCTCTACTCGCTCCAATTAGGCGTCTCATCTCGCTTGTTTTAGCTTGCTTCTTTTTTATCCGGCTTATTTTTATTCTGCTAAAAATTCTTCTAAAAAAGTCTAGATGCGTTAAAAAATTTACTCATAAATAATAAAATTTAAATGAAGTTTCATTTATTTTTATCAAGATCTGATCCTCGGATGATCCCCGAGGGGGGGGGACAGGGAGACATGGCCCCCCCCCCAGTAGAAGCTATACATGTATGGGGAGGGACATGCCAATGCTTTGTCACCCCCCAGTACCCCACCTTGTGCCCCGTTATGGAAATCAATTGATGATCATTGGTGTTTATCCATGTACAATGTGTAAGCTCGTATCGCTTATTGAAGAACTGTTTTCTTTCGTCAACACAAAACTTCTGATCTTCTGTCATATAAATTGAATTTCTTCTCCACAAGGAAGTTGCCAAACAAAGACTGAACAAAAGGGGGTTAAGCCTACTAGTATGGTCTATCTAGCGCGGCGCTCGATATTTTAAAGTACAGACGACATAGGGCAAGATAAATAATTTCGCGAAAAATGCAATCCACGATTTACGTCAATATATAGGAGTACGGAGTCCTACTTGACTCTCCAGTCCAGTTCTGGTGGTGAGCAACCGATGCAACAAGCTTAAGACTTATATATAGTGTGTGACTGCTTGGGTGGAAGGTCAAATGATCCGACCTCAAGTTTGATTGTGGGTGCCAGGGGTGTCGCCACCGGGGGGGGACAGGGGGACGTGTCCCCCCCCCAGTAGAAGCTACATGTATGGGGGGGGCATGCCAATGCTTTGTCACCCCCACCCCACCTTTTGACCCGTTATGGAAATCAATAATTTTGCTTCAGGATGACAAAACATAGCGCCTGCGGCACCAAAATGAGTGCCTGCGGTGCCAGAATGAGCGCTGACAACACGGATTCTGAAAATAATGTACATGTACACATGTAGAATTCTTGGCTTTGTCCCCCCCCCCACCATCATAAAACGCATGGCGATCGACGCCCCTGGTACGTGCTGCCGTTTTTGTTGCTTAAAAAAGCACATAGCGAGTTATCGGCCACTAGCGACGAGTATATAGACTGGAAACGTACGGCGGATCTGCCATCAAAACGCGGCTGCCACCTTTTATGTCGACGACAATTAAGGAAGCGAATATTATGAAATTAGGTCGCGATCTGTTCCAGCTCTCTTTGCTTTCTGCAAAGTAGATGGAAAATCAAATAAATGAGTGCCATGTATATGTATATGGCAGCACCAAGGACTATTTGTAGATAAAACGTAGATTGTAATCTTCCAGTGTGGTCCTTCGATCTTTTGCAGACAATTAACATGCAAAATTGTGACTTGTGAGAGTGAGAGTTTAGTGACACAGTGTGTACAATCCTTTTACGCCAAAAATAGTGTGATAAATGCTAATAATTTACAATATAATACAATATAATTGGTAATCGACTGCATATCGTATTTTTGCTTACGAAAGAGTGCATGGTAGCTATAGACGAATTTCTGGCAGCCAACAAAATTACAGTAATTTTTAAAAATAAACACAAATAATAAAGTTACGAGGGGTGGGGCAAAAAGTTTTGGCAACTGGCTCATAACTTTTTGAATATAGGATTCAATACTTGGTTTTGAGTGTTTAAATGTCTAGGTCACGAGTGCCCGAAGCGCAACAACAGCAACAACAAAATACGCTGTCAGGATGGCAAAAGTCTGCGTCACAGGGCGCGCTTCATGTCTTGGGCGCGAACAAAGGCCGCGCCACCGGCAGTGTCCGGGGCGCCGGCGTCAGCCAGCAGACAGTCGACGTAACGCCGAGTTCGCGCTTGACCTCGCCGGTAGGGTGCCTGCAGCGTGAGCAGCAGCACCTCCTGCACCGGCTGTGGGCAGTACAACTCGGCGCAGATGAGATGGCCTGCGAGCTGGAGTCGCCGACGGCGCAGTAGATCGCTTGGACGTGGCAGGCCAGCGCGGCGATAGAGTGCCGCGTTGTTGACTCGCTCGACGCCGATGTTGAAGGCGGTGCACAGCAGGCCAGCGTGCGCCGCATCGACTTGCTGTTCAAGTGAGTCCGTCAGCGTCCAGGTCTCGGCGTTGTAGAGCAGGACGGTCTCGATTACCGCCTGGAACAGCGCCGCCCTCTGGCGGTCCGGTAGGGCCTCGGACTGCAGGACTGCCCTCACAGAACGAAAGGCAGCCCAGGCAAGCCCGCGGCGGCGTCGCAGGTCCTCGCGAGCGTCTGGAACCAGACCGCCGAGGTAGACGAACTGCTGACATCGCGGGAGCTCGGTCGCCTGCCCGTCAGCGCCTCGGCAGAATATTGCAGCCTCGATGTCGTCCGGCACGCAGAGCACAACGGTCTTCTGCGTGTTGACCACCAGGCCGACGCTCGCCGCAACGGCAACTAGCCTGTCCAGCTGCTGTTGGGCGCCCTCGACAGTCGAAGACAGCAGGGCGAGGTCATCGGTGTAGCCAAGCACGCTGAGCCGCTTCTCCGGTTGACGTCGACCCACGCGTCGCCGCAGCAGAAAGCCGTCGTCGTCGGTAGGAAGAGCGGTCCGCAGCACCCAGTCAAGCACCAGGACGAACAGGAACGGCGCCAGCGTATCTCCCTGAAGCACTCCGGAGGATGTCTCAAAGGAGTCCGATAGGCCGTCCGGTGTTGTCACAGCAGCTGTCGTATCACGGTACATCGCCATGATGGCGGAGATCAGCTGCTCAGGCACGTTGTACGCGCGGAGCACCATTGGAAGCACGGCTCTGATAACCGAGTCGAATGCCTTCTTGAAATCAATAAAGATTAGAATTAGGATCGACTGGCGAATCCGCGCCTCCTCGATGACTCGGCGAAGAGCCAGGATCTGCGCCGCTGTGCCGCGATGGGGCCGGAACCCGTTCTGCTCTGGGCGCAGGTACGGATCCAGCACGGGCTGCAACCGCGAAAGCAGCATCCGGTTGAACAGCTTCGCTGCACAGGACTGAAGGCAGATGCCTCGATGGTCTTCAAGCCTAGTGGTGCTCGGCTTCTTTAGAACAGCGACGATGTGCGAAGCACACGAGTTTCATAGACATTTAAGCAAGAAAAACCAAGTATTGAGTAGTATTGTAACACGATATATATTTCTCGTGCATTAAATGACTCCAGCCAATACGATCATGGCCCATTTTAAGCACGCTTTTAGCGTTTAATGCACGACACATTTATATCGTGTTACAATGAACAGTGCTGGTCGACACTCCATGACCGACTCCTTCGTTCTGGGAGGCCAATAACATCCGTGACCGAGCAGAACATTGTAGCTGTGCGACAGCTGGTGGACGAAGATCACCGTTGCACTACTTATAGCCAGACAATCGTCATTTCTGATGGCAGTGTCCGAACCATCCTGCATGACCATCTTGGCCTCCGCAAGGTCACGGCCCGTTGGGTGCCTCACGCACTCACTGCAGAGCAGAAGCAGGAGAGCTGGTTCGGTGCAGCCAAGAATTTCTGCGATGCTTCGGTGAATTAGGTGGCACTAAGCGACTTATGATGTCGTGACTGAATTGTGACGAGAAGTGGTTTTACTACTTCCAAGTGCCCCACAAAGCCAAAACAATTAGGTTTTGGATTGGTTCCGATGAAGACCGTCCAACTGTTCTGCGCCGGCCCTGGATTTCGCTCACATGGAAGCTCAGATGTTCGTCTTCTTTTTTCAGCATCAATGGGCCAAAGAAAGTTATTATGGTGCCAAATGGACAGAACGTCAATGCCACGTTCTATACTGGCGAGGTTTTGCCTAAAGTCGTGGCTTCAGTCATGGAAAAGCAGCCAACCCGCCTCCAAAGTGGCAGAATCACTTGCACCTCGACAAAACGCCTCCAGCCACACTGCGGCCATGAAAACGAGCTTTTTGGCCGATAGCAAGCTAAAGGTGATACCGCACCCTTTATACAGTCCTAACTTGGCGCCCTGCGACTTCTGGGCCTTCCCGAAGCTGACCGAACGCATGACTGGATGTCATTTTCAGCGGCCCCAAGACTGGCTCGCCGCATCAATTCAGAGCTGAAAACATCATGAAAGCTATAGTAGGAGTACCGCGCTGCCTTCGAGGCATGGATCCGTTGTCACCAGAAATGCATAGAACGTGGTGGAGATTACATTGAAGGACTTTAATAGAGTTTAAAGATTTGGGACCAACAATTTATCTGCAATTGGGAACCCAGTAAAACTTTTTGCGCACCCATCGTTTATGTAATAAAAGACTTATTTTTTATAATAAAATTTTGCAGGTAATTAAAAAATATTTACAATGAGACGTCTCTTATTATTGCATAATTTTGTTTATCACAGTACTTCCGAGAAATGTGTTACACGTGAGGTGGGGGCGGTTTATGACCTGGTTGTGGTCGGGGAATTGTCCGGTGCTCACTTGATCTAATGTCGAATTTGAGCGGCTCAGGCCTTCGAATTGGCGCCGTCGTTAGTTCGCACGAATTACGCTCGTAAATCCGGAAAATTTGCGTGGACGAATCCCGATAGAAATATCTCGAAGTTACTCCGTCTGCCGGGGTCCTCAATCCCGGGGGAGGGTAGTTTAGCCGTAGGCGAGCGGTCTTCAATTGGCGCGAGCGTTCAGATGCCGGTCCTCAGAGACCGTAGATTCAATGTACCTCGTATGATTGAGTTGTTACTAACAGTAGAGTAGCGCTGCCACCACCGTAATTTACGTATTACGGAACGTTGAAAAGTCTCAGAGCTTGCTTCGAGATGAGTCTGGGTTATTTTACGCCCCACGGGCAAATGACTCAAGATAAGCTATGGTCTTGGTTAATGAAGCAACGAAATTATTGGTTCACTGTATTTTAAACTGAGTAAACGAAAAAACTAGCTAAATTATTATTAATGTTATTTAATAAACGACGAGTTATGATTTGAGGGTGCCGCGAGGGCGACTACAAATGATCAACTATGAAAACGTGTGAATTTACTATCAGTACACGGAAAAGGAGAAAGATGGATAAGGAGCAAAAGGGAGGAGAGGGGCAGGAAAGAACAAGCAAGACAAATTAACGTCCTCACAGCGTCATATTTATAATAGTTAGCGGGACATTTCATGGCGTTGATGGAACAGAAAAAGAATCGATAGTAATTTAACTGGACCTTGAGGTCATAAATATGAACAAGAGTAAATTTAACACTGGGAAGATGGGCAAAAAATAACAAGATCAAAAAAAGGGGCACAATGGCCAGAACCGGGGAACCCAGGGCCAGAACCAGGGAACCCGGGGCCAGAACCAGGGAGCGGGAGATGACGGAATGGTGACGTAGGGCAGCACCATAATGTGGACGGAGAAGGGCCAGACCCGGGACTACAAAAAAAAATAACGACCCGAAACAGAACGACGATTAAAAAAAATTCAAAAAAATCAGTGGGAGGCTCATCCTAGCTACCACACACGTATAAGTTTTGAACTTCGGACAATATGCGCGCGCCTTGGAATTGCCAAACTTTGCTTTTTGTCTGAGCCAACTTACTACTACTACTACTACTGAGCTCTGGCTCTGGCATTAGCTAAAATTATAATATAGAATGGGTATAAGTGTAAAATACTTTGTTTCATTTAAACAGAGTGATTTAAATTGAATTAATAAATGCTAAATACATGAATACTAACGTCATATTAACGTCAAGTCAATACTAACGTCATAACGTCTAACGAAAGTGACAGTCACTGAGTCCAGACAAAACTGACTACCACTACCACTGGCACTGTGGCCGTGGCTTGTGGCAGCAAACAAAACCATCGTCAGCGATATATTTATGTAGGGTAGCTGTCTAACCAGCTGACAATAGTCAATATAGTTAAAGTTCTTTTTACTTGGTTTTTTCGAAGTAGGCCTACTATAGGGGGCCTAATACACAATAGGCCTAATCATAATTGAAAAATATGTCAATATTCAGTAAGCTAAAGATTAAAGACTAAGTGCACATTTATTTAGCTAGATGGTAGGAGTAGGCCCTAGGTACTGTTAAATAAAGGTATAAATCTGGCATTACTGATATTAGGCCTATCCTTGCTTAGATTATTGAAAGTTCAGAACTTAATATGTATATATCATATTTCACTGAGTCTAATAACTAATAGGGGCCTAAAGTAGGCCAACTATGATATGATTGTAATATATGACAATATTTTAAATAACAATCTAGTAAGTAAAGTGTTTTTACTCAATTGTTTTTTTGGGATTTAGGTCTAGGATTTTGATTCTAGCACTTTTACAAATTAGCACCTTATGTTCATGTATTTAGTGTAAGACCAAGATAGCCACACACCAAGATGGCCACTGCTAGGTAGAGGTAGGATGGGATTGAAATCTTTGGGCAGGATCAGGATTGGGAATAATTTTTTTCTTAGGATCAGGATTCGGGAATCAAGATCAGGTCTTTTAGTATATTGTAGCTTGTAGGTCCATATAAAGCTAAACAAAATTGAGCTAAAAATGTCAAGATTAAAAAGTAGAATATAACAAAATTGATGCAAAGTTTTGTAACACAATAATGTAATGAGTACAATGTAAAACAAAATACATTCAAGTAATCACTAATTCGATAAATTTTTAATCAAAAGACCTATTCCCATTTCTTGTGTTTTTTAGGGTTGGGATTCTAGTCCAGCGAGAATCCAATTTTCCTTGGGATCCCGAGATTTTGGGATCGGGATCGGGATCCCATCCGACCTCTACAGCTAGGGTAGGGGTCACGGAAAATGACAACTGGTTTTCTATTGGATAGCTTTGGGTGGGGAGATATGGGGTTGCAATGGGAGTGGTTTAGACAGGCAGTCAAAATTTTATTAGTATATTGCAGGGCTAAAGACAAAAATGGTTATGAGTCTTTATTTCCTACTTATAGTAGGCCCCTAAGAGGTGTAAACATATTTTGTATTAAACAAATCTCTTCTTCATATAAAATCTGGTGTAGCTTTTTTCCATTTCTCTTATTGGTCGAGACTAATTTACTTGTTTAAAGGGATAAAAACTGGTTAAATTTCATGCCCTGTTCAAAATTCATCTGTTTCATTCACTGACAGCAATCTAAGCACTTAGATACAAAATGGCAGGCGCATATCCATATGTGGTCTGTCTGCAGCCAGTTTGCGATGGACAAGAAGCAATTAAGAAGCTGATACGATATGATATGATACTATACGATATATGATTATATGATACAATTGGAAGTCATAAATATAGTCTAAATAACTGACTTGCTTGCGTGGAGATAAAAATCTATCTATATAAAATAGCTCATGTCAAATCAGCCATATGGTTATTTTTTGTTGCAATCTTTTTTAGTTTCAACATTTTTAACCAACTGCTATGGTTGGTAACCATGATAACAATCTGGCTCATAAATAAATAACTCAATATAGTGACTTTGCATATAGCACTTAGCATGAAGCCTCAGATTTATTTATGTAAACATACGTGCGCAACAGTCGGCCGAGTTGGCCGATCCGGCCGACCAATCTGGCGGCCAACCAAGGAAGTCGCAAAAATGCCCACCCGAAAAAAATAACCAAGTAGTAGTACTAAGTAGCTGACGAGGCATTTTGGCTTAATAAGACAGTCATAGTTACTTCTGCCGTTTACCTAAAGTTGCGTTAATTTTGCTTTAGGGTTTTTTTACATGTAAGTCGCATTTTTGGCCAAAAACTACGTCGCATTTTTGTTGAAACTAAGTCGCATGGCCGACCAAATTTTGGAGGTTGCGCATATATGTATGTAAATATCATTTGTACTCTTTATGCACTGCAGCAAATTTGCACAGATATGAGATGCATGTATTTTTCAGCAAGTACATACCCAAGAAATGCAAGGCTTCAATCAAAGTCTGACAATTCTGAAATCTCATCAAAATAAGCCGAACCTCTAAATACATGTACAGATACAAGTCTGATACAAACAGAAGAGAAAAGAGATCAGATAGGAGAGATAAAAGAGGAGAAATGAGAGATGAGAGAGCAGAGACGAAAAATGAGACAGTAGTGCTAGAACAGAAAAGAGAGGAGAGAGGAGAGTGAAGAGATTATAGAGACAAGTGGAGAGAAGAGAAATATGTGAGAGCAGACATGAGAGACAATGGGAGAGAAGTGGTGTGGAGGAGAAAGGAGAATAAAGGGGGAGAATTGAGAGGATAGGAAAAGAGGGGAAGGGAGAGAAGAGAGATAAGAGGAAATAGAAGAATGGAGAAGGGAGAGAGTAGAAAGGAGAAGAGAGATGGGAGAGCAGGAGAGATGAGAGGGAGGAGAGTAAAGAAGGGAGGTGAAAGAGTAAAGGGGAGAAAGTTGAGAGAAGAGTTAAGAGAGTTGGGAAAAAAGAGGAGAGATGTTAAAGGAGATTACAGATAAGAGATGAGAGAGAAGAGATAAGACAGGAAATAAATAATAGGAGAGAGGGTTGAGATGATAGAGGAGAGAGAATAAAGAGAATTTTGTACTGACCTACAAGGTGCAAACAAACACGAGAAATCAAACTGAAATGTGCTAACTTTAACAGTCCCAGACTTCCATTGTTCCTACAAAATTTTAAACAGCGGGGAAGGACCTTTTGCAGGGTAGACCCTTAGAAAATTTTCCGGTTTCCAAGATAATATTGATAATATAATATAGATAATATAGGGAATAAATGCATACTTTACGAGCTCAAATTTGAGCTCAAAGTTTGAGCTCAAATCCTAAATATTTAAACATCACCATATGAGCACGGAGTCACAACATAGTTTGAATATAATGGAAAGCATATGTAAATAAGCAAAAAGTGGTATCCAATGGGGCAACACGAGCAAACTTTCAATACACTAATTGGTAGAGCTCGAACGGGAGCAGAATTTTCGGGATCAGGCGGGATCGGGATTGAAAATAATTTCGGGATCGGGATTCGGGATTAGTATTCGGGAATCCGGGATCTGGGAATATATTACTTACTTGGCTAAAAATCGCACGAAAGGCGACTGTTCTGCATTAATGTAATATTGAATTGCATTAGTTATACTGCTTTTTCTTGTAAAATTCTGGTTCTGGAATCGCTTCGTGAAAAGCCTCAAACTCGAATCGCTTCGTGAAAAGCCTCAAACTCGAATCGCTTCGTGAAAAGCCTCATACTTGTTAATTCGTTATTTACGAGTACAACTCTTTACAAATCTGTTACTAAGTAAAAATCTGCTGCTTTATTTGGTGAATTCAAGATCAGACTTTCAACATATTTATAGTTGCTGTTACAAAAATTAGCTTAGTATTGATTACTGCTCTTGATTGTTGAAAGCATCATCTTCATTATCAATCTATTGTGCTCCCGAATCCCGAGTTCTCTAAGCCTTCGGGATCCCGATCCCGAATTCCCGAAAAATCTTCGGGATCCCGAGAATTTGAGATCGGGATCGGGATCCCGTTCGAGCTCTACTAATTGGGAGGGGATTAAGCAATCACGGGCTGACTACCATTCTGCCATTCAGTGGGGGTTGAACGGGAGACTAACTCCTAATAAAAAAATTTTCTCAGTCCTATAATCTTTAATGGCATGACATGGCCTTCACACATAGGGGCTCCAAGGCCTCCACGCTCCTTCCAGTGATTTTAGAATAGTCTTTGGCTCTTAGCAAAGACAGCGCACTGCCCCCATCCACCAGAAGGTTGGTAGGCACATTCTCAATTGGATATTCTACAACAATATCTCTCCCGCGTTGCCTTCTAGCTGGTCTCAGCTGGTACAAGTCAGGCATTTTTTCAAACATAGGCTTCTTTCCTATGTTTGCTATCTATCTTTCCTATCTTTCCTTCTTTCCTAAGGGGAGAGAGTGGAGACCAGAGATAAATGAGAAGAGAGAGCAAAGATGAAAGAGAAGAGAGGTGAGGGAAGATCAACGAAAGAAGATGGGAGAGGGGAGATAGGAAAGAAGAGAAGAGAGAGAGAGAAAACAAAAGAGAAGATAGAAGTTTCAAAGAATCCGAGGGACATAGAGAGAGACAGGAGGCCAGATATTTTGCCAATACATGTTTTTGAAAGACAAGTTTTTGTTTGAGTATGACTTCAGATTTTAGAACTAGATATAAGCTGAGCTGAGAGAGAAGATGAAAGTAGAGGCTGAGAGTAGAGAGAGACTGAGAGCAGAGAGGGGCTGAGAGTAGACAGGAGCTAGGGATAGAGAGGTTGAGAGTGGATAGAAGCTGAGAGTAGAGAGAGGCTAAGAGTGGAGAGGCTGAGAGTAGAGAGGTTGAGAGTAGAGAGGCTAGTTCACGTTCTCAATCCCATTCCACAATACATGTAGTTTTTATCTAATGTGACTAAGCCAGGTGCTTTTAGTGCAGGGGTTGGTAAACTTTTTACCTCGATTGAGAACCCAGCTCATGACTGCCCTTCTATAGTTGGCTTCGTGTGCCCCTAAAGCAAAGCGAGGAGTCCTGATGACAGTGGGCCAGAGGTGAGGAGAGAGGGTAAGGAATAGAGAAGAGAAGTACAAGCATAGGATAAAGGAGAGGCAAAAGAATAAAGGAGAAGAGAGTTGATGAGATGAGAGATTAAATACAAGCAGAGAGAGAAAAGGGAGATTAATGGAGAGGAAAAAGGAGGGAAGGGAGAATAGAATGAAGAGGAAAAGGGAGATGAGAGCAGAGGTGAGGAGAGAGGAGAGGATAGAGATGAGGAGAGAGTAGAGGAGAGAGGTGAGGAGAGGATGAGATGAGAGAGGAGAGGGCAAGAGATGAGAAAGAGAAAAGATTAGAGATGAGAGGGCAGAGATGACAAAGAAAAGATAAGAGACAAGAGTGCAGAGATGAGAGAAAAGATCAGAGATAAGAGAAAAGATTAGAGATAAGAGGGCACTCCAATTTTTGCTTACTTCTATCATAACTAATACCTTTAACCTCTACCTTTAACTTTTAACATATACATATAAACAACTCGTCAGTTTTAGTATATTGAAGATAGGTTTGAAACTAGGCCTATTATCCATGATACAAAAACCAAATGTCTTGTGCTAGTAGTGCTACTAGCTTTAGTAGGTAGTAATACCTGCTGTAAAGGGAAGTGTTTTTTGTTTTACTTAGTCTTATTTCACTAACGAAATCTGTCTTCTCCAAGACTTGAAGCTAGGTCATACCCTACCCCAATCACAGCCAATAGGAAATAAGGAAATATATAGACCTATTCCTATCCAAGCAGCCATTCAGAGCTATGGCCATCTTAGTATGTGGCCATCTTGGTCATGCGCCATGTATTTAGCCTAGGTCTACTCTGGCAATCCTCTAGTTTCGCATGTTCAATTATTTTTATTTTTTTAACCATTTTTAAATGAAGTTTTACTCTAAAATTTTAACAAGTTTAATAAATTAGGGTTACTATTATAAGATAGGGTCTATGAATACAATCCACTTTGGTAACTGCCACTTTGGTAACAAAAAATGACCATTCCAGTAACAGCCACTTTGGTAACTACCAAAGAAATCTAGCAATCTTCAAATTTCGTTTGTTAAATTATTTTTCCAATTATTTCTGAACTATCTTGCTCTGAGATGATTATTTTCGAGCTCTCCAGTGTACCCAGCCCTTTCCTAGCTGAGAAAGTAGCAGCTTTGTTAATATTAACCTCTAACGTACCATAAAGCTGGAAATATAAGATGCAAACAAGCAAAGCTAACATGTAACGCTGAGTACAAACAGACAGAAATAGTAACACAGTGGGGTACAACAGGGGCAGTAGTAGCAGCCCAGTTCAGTAGCAACAGTTTAGCACATAGAACTCAATGCTTAGACATTATAGTAATGTGCGATCCAGTATAAGATGTTCCCAAATGGATTGACAGGGTGCAGATGGCGCCATATGAACTCATCCAGGTAGGTTTCAAACAGGGCCTGTGATGTACCGTGCATTGCCCTTAGCTTGGCCTTGCAATGCCTTCCAATTCATAGTATCCCTTGTTGTTGCCGTAATCATAGCAGTTCCCGCATTGTCAAGGTGATGTCGCACAAAGCTGCAGCTGGTTGCACTTGTGCTACTGGTACAATAAAAGTGGGTGCCGCTGGTTGTCCTGCCATAGTGTATTAGTCTTTTAGTGTATTAGCTGCTTGTCTATTAACTGCTTATGATATTACTCCATGCCATCTTTATTCCCCATAGACGTTCTTTGCTAAAATGCCACGTTAGTGAAAGCCACGTCATCATTATGTTACCGTAATATGGGCCATAGACATTCCTTTGCCTACCAACGGCTTTACGGTACATTAGATATATAATATTAACAAAGCTGCTACTTTCTCAGCTAGGAAAGGGCTAGGTATACTGGAGAGCTCAAAAATAATCATCTCAGAGCAAGATAGTTCAGAAATCATTGAAAAAATAATTTAACGAATGAAACTTGAAGATTGCCCACTTCTGTAATCAAGCAGATTTATGTCTGTCAACACTAGGCTTATATCTTTGAAGCCAAATTAGTAGTAATAATTTCTATTATTTTAATGGCTTTTGCTAATTTAATTATTATGCTTTTATAATTTATAATTTGACACAAAGTTGTCAAAGGGCTTATTCTTCTGTCTCTACAAATTGTTGGTAGACTATTCTATTATTAAATTATGGGTTTATTAATCTTAGAATAAGTCTGAGAATATTTCTTAGAATAGGTCTGAGTATTTAGTCTGAGTATTTAGTCTTAGAAAACTGTTAGCCCTTAAAGATTTTATTCCTCAGTTATTCTGGTAGCGTTCTGTTATTCTGATAGCATTCTATTTTTCTGGTAGCATTCTACTTAATAATTTGGCTTGAGCGGTATTTTGGCTTACTGGTATATGTATTTCATGTACTTTGCAAGTCCTTAGGCATTACCGAGATCAGGAGGGTCACAGCCTCTGGTTATTCTTACATGTATTACTTTAGATCTACTTTGCAATTTCTTACTACTCAATGTTGCTACTTCTCGGTAGTATGTACTGTATACACTTTGGTCTACTTTGCTCTTACTTCTTAAAAAGAATTAACACAGGAAAACACTTCTTCAATTATATTTTTCTTGGAACTCCTATTCTTTGCTATAACTGTTTCGTTAGTGAACCGCAATTGCGAGGTTGGTTCTTCATCTGCCAAAAATGCTTCTATTTATACTAAAATTCTTATACGTTTTTAACAAAAATTCGTTAGTGTAAAGTATTATAGAAAATACAAGTATTAAAACAAAATGTGTTTCTTAGTTTTGGCATAAATTTAAATTGCAATAAACAATAACTATTTTATAGAAAATTGGAAGGGGCCCTGTACAGTTAGTTAATAAAATAATAAAATATAAAGTTAGAATTAGATTATTAAATATTAATTTTTATTAAATTATTGTTAATAGTACATTAATATTGAGAATAAAATATCAGCTATTATACTTGTATAATTTTTAATCTTAGAAATTTAAGTTGAAGTAATATAGAAAAATTTTATACAATTGCCTATAGGCAATAAATTTATTGAATGGATATTAGGAAAAGTATATACCTATGGTTTTATGTAATTTTTATCCTCTATGGCACTTTGATATTATCCTTTGGACAGCATATATGCAATATGCAATGTTCATTTTTATTTTAATACTTTAACATCACATTGCATGCATCTGCCATCAAGCCAATTCATTGTTAGCATATTGATTAAGCCATCTAGACTTTTGTTGTTTAATAAGAATTTAACTGCATCATTATTCAGTCCATCTTGGTTTGCTACTAATAGTAGAATAAGCAAATTTTGCTCCTATAATCAAGTCATGACTGACAATATTAGCAAGGCTACTTCTACAACTAATCCTGCTATACAGACAGTGATTAATGATGTAGTAAAATCGCCTGAGGATAAACACTCTTATCGAGCTCTGGTGCTAAGCAATGGCATTCGAGTCATGCTTGTTAGTGATAGTGAAGCTGATAGATCAGCTGCGTCTCTGTGCGTTCTGGCAGGCAGCATTAATGAGCCTAAGTCTTGGCAAGGTAATTGAGCTTTTTATTGTATTGTAAAATGTACTCTGACATTGGGACTGGATTGAAACTCAATAGTGAGTGTGCTCAGATCGAGTCAAATCACCTGTCACTCAATAGTGAGTGTGCTCAGTTCGAGTCAAATCACCTGTCAATCAATAGTGTGCTCAGTTCGAGTCAAATCACCTGTCAATCAATAGTGAGTGTGCTCAGTTCGAGTCAAATCACCTGTCAATCAATAGTGAGTGTACTCAGTTCGAGTCAAATCACCTGTCAATCAATAGTGAGTGTGCTCAGTTCGAGTCAAATCACCTGTCAATCAATAGTGAGTGTACTCAGTTCGAGTCAAATCACCTGTCAATCAATAGTGAGTGTGCTCAATTTGAATCAAATCATCTATCGCTTAATAGTGAGTGTGCTCAAATCTTAGGTCACCATCTGTCACTCAGTAGTAAGTGTGCCCAGTTCGAGTCGTCCATCATTAATCTTTCGTGATCTGCTTACACTGCACGATAAAGCACTGATAAAGAAACTGACACCATTTATTCACCTCAGGCCTGGCCCATTTCTGCGAGCACATGCTATTCCTTGGCACAGAGAAATACCCAGTGGAGGACAGCTATTCAAATTTTATTAACGAGCACGGCGGCATGAACAATGCTTATACGGCTGAGGATCACACCTGCTATTTTTTCGATATTGCGCCTAAACATCTCGCTGAAGCGCTGGATCGATTCAGTCAGTTCTTCCTGTGCCCTCTGTTCACCCCGTCTGCTACTGAGCGTGAAGTGCAGGTAATCAATTTGCGTGATTTTTTTGTCCGTCCGAGTTGGTTTAACAATAAAGTATTTAAAAAAAACAAATTTTCTACTAAAAGTAGCGTATAGAATACGTTTGTATTGATCGTTTTTTCCTTGTATTTCTACTATAAGTAGGGTAGTTAATAAAAGTTCATTGTTATTATGCCTGACTGGATTAGAAAGGCTCTATTGGGCCAGATGTGCAACCGACAGCTCAGCCGCAGCTATTGCGCGGCGCTTCTGAAGGCTGCGTACGGCTGTTTAGTCCAAGGACTGGGGGTCGCCACACACAGCCTCAATTACCCCAGCTAATGCTGGCACCTATTTTACAGCTGGGTGAACTGAAGCAATGCAGAGTTAAGTGTCTTGCTCAAGGACACAAATTGTTCCAGTGGGATCGGGAATCGAACCCCCGACCTTTCAGTAACTAAAGTCCGAAGTCAGCTGACACAAATTTCCAAATCCCCTCCACAGGCTGTCCACTCGGAGCATTCGAAAAACATTCCACAAGATGTTTGGCGTATGCAACAACTTGAGCACACTCTGGCTAATCCTGAGCACGATTATGGGGATCATTTCTTTACTGGCAGCCTTGAGACTCTGCTGCCAGATTCTTCGAAAGCCGGCGAGCTGAGAGAGCAGCTGTTGAAATTTCACGCTGAAGAATATTCTGCTAATAGGCTGCACCTGGCCGTGCTGGGCTGCGAGTCTCTGGACGAGTTGCAGTCCATGGTTGTGAGCACCTTTGCTAGCGTGCCTAATAAGAATCTGCCGGTGAGACGTTGGGATAAGCATCCCTACGATGGGAGCGAGTGCGGAGTCAAGGTGAGGTATTTGTAAGGAATATCATCATGGGGATTTCGATTTGTAATAAATATGGGGGTTTTTAATATGAGGATTTGCAATGAATATGGAGATTTGTAATGAATATGAATATTTGTAATGAATATGAGGATTTGTAATGAATGTGAGGATTTGTAGTGAATATGAAGATTTGTAGTGAATATGAGGATTTTTAATGAATATGAGGATTTGTAATGAATATGAGGATTTGTAGTGAATATGAGGATTTGTAATGAATATGAGGATTTGTAGTGAATATGGGAACTGGTAATTAATATGGGGATTTATAAAGAATATAAATAGGGATTTTTAATGAGCACAGCATATCCAGAAAGTCCAACAAGCCTCTTCCCCCCAACTGGGCCCAGGTGTACGCCGTGACTATCAAAGACGTGCGCACTCTGCAGCTGGTATTCCCCATGCCAGAGCTGCGCTATCACTACAAAGGCGCGCCTGACCGCTACCTCAGCCACCTGATTGGTCACGAGGCTCCTGGCAGTATACTGGCCTATCTGAAGCGCAAAGGCTGGAGCAACGCCCTGTCCGCCGGCTGCGGCGGCGGCTCTCTGGGCTACGACTTTTTCAAAGTGTCGCTCGACCTCACCGAGGAGGGCGCCAGACGCGAGGACGCCGTCATTGCCACCCTGTTCCGCTATATTGACATGCTCCGGCGGGAAGGACCCCAAGAGTGGATTTATAATGAGGAGCGCGATTTGGAGTACATGTCGTTCCGGTTTCGGGATAAATCCCAGCCAATCGACTTGACCGAGCGACTGTCGGCCAAGATGCTGTATTATCCTCAGAGGGACGCCCTGGCCGCTAAAGTGGTGCTGAGCGAGTACATGCCCGACAAGATAACGGAGTTGTTAAATTTGATGACGCCAGACCGATGCAAAGTCTACATTGGTAGTCAGGTGTGATTCATTTGGTATTTTTTGGCGAGAGCTTTTTATAAATTAGAGACTTTATAAACTAGTGACCCCCATACATACTAGATACAGTGGTTATCCTGACCCAAAATGACCTCGGTTGACCTCGTACTTATACTCGTACACAATAGAAATAGATAGTAGTTGTCCTGACCCGAAATGACCCCAGTTGACCATATACACAATAGACATGGACAGTAGTTATCCTGACCCGAAATGACCCCAGTTGACCATATACACAAAAGACATGGACAGTAGTTGTCCTGACCCGAAATGACCCCAGTTGGCCATATACACAATAGACATGGACAGTAGTTGTCCTGACCCGAAATGACCCCAGTTGACCATATACGCAATAGAAATAGATTGTAGGTGTCGTGACCTTAAATGACCCCCGTTGAACTTGTACACAGTAGACAGTTAATAGTTGTCCTGACCCGAAATGACCCCAGTTGACCTCCGTATCTATTTAATTTGCCTGCCCGCCAGTCGGTCAAGGACAAGTGCACCCGAACCGAGCCGTACTACGGTGTCCAATACGGCGTTGAGAAATTCTCGCCCGAACTGCTAGCGGCCTGTCGCGGGGATTATCAGCAGCTGGCTACTGCTGACAGCTTTTGGCCCAACGGCGAACTGCCAGACTCGGAGCTGCACTTGCCCAGTCCTAATCCGTTCATACCGACCGATTTCTCGTTGAAATCGGCCACCGATCAGCACAGAGACTCGCCTCCGCCAGCCTCTGCCGGGCCTCTGATCCTGCGATCGGACAGGCGGGGCCGGCTGTGGCATCGGTTAGATTACGATTACGCACTGCCCAAAGCTTGCTACACTATCGAGCTGATATCTCCGTGCGCTTACACGGATTCTTATGCCGCAGTTTGTTCCAATCTTTACTTTCAACTATTGTCCGACGCATTGAACGCGTTGACCTACGATGCCGAATTGGCCGGATTGAATTATCGAATTGATCCCACGGAGAATGGCGCCGTTCTGCATTGTTCCGGTTATAACGACAAATTGCCCGTACTGTTGAATAGCGTTCTGCAGAAGATGACTAAGCCAGACTTCAATCCTGTTCGATTTGCTAGTCTGTACGATCATGTAAGTTTGTAATGACTTTCTATGGCTTTTGTGTGACCCGTGAGATCTGATTGTCTATGGCTTTTGTGTGACCCGTGAGATCTGATTGTCTATGGCTTTTGTGTGACCGAGAGATCTGATTGTCTATGGCTTTTGTGTGACCCGAGAGATCTGATTGTCTATGGCTTTTGTGTGACCCGAGAGATCTGATTGTCTATGGCTTTTGTGTGACCGAGAGATCTGATTGTCTATGGCTTTTGTGTGACCCGAGAGATCTGATTGTCTATGGCTTTTGTGTGATCCGAGAGATTTGATTGTCTATGGCTTTTGTGTGAACCGTGAGATTTGATTGTCTATGGCTTTTGTGTGACCCGAGAGATCTGATTGTCTATGGCTTTTGTGTGACCCGAGAGATCTGATTGTCTATGGCTTTTGTGTGACCGAGAGATCTGATTGTCTATGGCTTTTGTGTGATCCGAGAGATTTGATTGTCTATGGCTTTTGTGTGAACCGTGAGATTTGATTGTCTATGGCTTTTGTGTGACCCGTGAGATTTGATTGTCTATGGCTTTTGTGTGAACCGTGAGATTTGATTGTCTATGGCTTTTGTGTGACCCGTGAGATTGTCTATGGCTTTTGTGTGACCCCTGAGATTTGATTGTCTACATGGCTTTTGTGTGACCCCTGAGATTTGATTGTCTACATGGCTTTTGTGTGACCCGAGAGATCTGATTGTCCTTATGGATTTTGCGTAACATGTGACATTTGATTTGAGACTTATTTAAACGGAATTTGTGTCATGAGATTTCTGGGAAATGTGAGCCATGTGATGATCCTCATGCAAGGTATGTCACCACTCTAGTCCGCCAGTATCACCCACTGTCGCCCAATTTAGATGGAACGCAGTTTGAAAAACTTCAAGTTGGAGCAGCCCTACCAGCACTGCAGCTTCCATATGAACCTCATCTGCAAGACTCTGGTGTGGACTCCCGACGATCAACTGGATGCTCTGGCCAGTAAGTCAATGCAGATTAGTGATCTGGTTATACAAACTGTGCTTTGGTTATGTAATCTCACCTCGATCTACTCAATCAGTCTAAAAAAACTTCTCTCTCGACCAATCCAAAACCTCATCCCCGCCACCTTAAAATCTCAGCCCCCAAAAACCCAGTCACTCCAAACCAACGCAAAATCTCATCCCATCAAACTCAAAGTCTCACCTCAGCAAACTTAAAATCTCACACCCAATAAGTCCAAAATCTCACCTTAACCAAACAAGTCTCACCCTAACCAACCCAAAATCTCACACCAACCAACCCAAAATCTCACCTCAACCAACCCAAAATCTCACCCCAACTAATCCCAAATCTCACCCCAACCAACCCAAAATCTCACCTCAACCAACCCAAAATCTCACCCCAACTAATCCCAAATCTTACCCCAACCAATCAAAAATCTTACCCCAACCAATCAAAAATCTCACTTCAACCAACCAAAAATCTCACCCAACTAATCCCAAATCTCACCCCGACCAACCAAAAATCTCACCTGAGCTAATCCCAAATCTCTCCCCAGAGCTAATCCCAAATCTCTCCCCAACCAACCCAAAATCTCACCTCAAGAAACCCAAAATCTCACCTGAACTAATCCCGAATCTTACCCTAACCAATCAAAAATCACCTGAACTAATCCCAAATCTTACCCCAACCAATCAAAAATCTCACCTGAACTAATCCCAAACTCACCCAACCAACCAAAAATCTCACAATAACCAATCAAAAATCTCACCCCAAATAATCCAAAATCTCACATAACCAACCCAAAATCTCGCATCGCCAGACGTTACGCTGGACAGCGTCCTGCAGTTCAGTCGCCAGATGCAGTCCCGCCTGTACACTGAGACCCTCGTCTACGGTAACGTCGCCGCGACAGAGGCCGAGCCAATCGCCGACTCGGTTCTGGCCTCTCTGACGGCAACTCCGGTGCCGAGATCGGAGATCGCTCGAGCTCGCGACTTCCTACTTCCGGCGGGCACGCATCACCTGTACCGCAGCGTGCACTCGCATCACAAGGACTCCGCATGCGCTGTGTACTTTCAAATTGAGTCCGACGCGGCCGGCGGATTCGACGCTAAAATTCGAAGTCGCGTCCTTTGTCGCCTACTTGGGCAAGTAGTGCAGGAGTCCTATTTTGATTCCCTGCGAACTAAACAGCAACTGGGCTATTTGGTTGGCGTCAGGACTTCGGCTGGGGTTAACACTGACGGTCTGATTTTCTTTGTGCAGTCTGACAGGTGAGAATTATCAGTTTTGATCATCTCCCACAAGAATCGCCATCTCACCCAAGAATCGCCATCAAGTCTCTCACAAGAATCGCCATCAAATCTCCCACAAGAATCGCCATCAAATCTCACCTAAGAATCGCCATCAAAACTCTCACAAGAACCGCCATCAAATCTCACCCAAGAATCGCCATCAAATCTCACAAGAATCGCCATCAAATCTCACAAGAATCGCCATCAAATCTCCCACAAGAATCGCCATCAAATCTCACCTAAGAATCGCCATCAAAACTCTCACAAGAACCGCCATCAAATCTCTCACAAGAATCGCCATCAAATCTCCCACAAGAATCGCCATCAAATCTCACCTAAGAATCGCCATCAAAACTCTCACAAGAACCGCCATCAAATCTCACCCAAGAATCGCCATCAAATCTCACAAGAATCGCCATCAAATCTCACAAGAATCGCCATCAAATCTCCCACAAGAATCGCCATCAAATCTCACCCAAGAATCGCCATCAAATCTCACAAGAATCGCCATCAAATCTCCCACAAGAATCGCCATCAAATCTCCCACAAGAATCGCCATCAAATCTCACAAAAATCGCCATCAAATCTCACAAGAATCGCCATCAAATCTCCCACAAGAATCGCCATCAAATCTCCCACAAGAATCGCCATCAAATCTCACAAAAATCGCCATCAAATTTGCCACAATAATCGCCATTTACTCCCTCATAGCATTCGCCTCTTCGATATTCTCCATTGCTATTGTCGCATTAGAATCAATATTTAACAATTAAAAATAATTTCCATCCGGATGAAACTCCCATCAGGCACCCAGTGTACCTGGAGGAGCGAATCGACGCTTTCATCGACTCAATTGCCGACGATCTTAAATCGATGCCGGACGAGCAGTTCCAATCTCACGTGGCCGCTTTAAACTCGGTGATCACTGAGAAGCCCAAAAAGATGACTGCACGAAATCAGCTGTACTTTGAAGAGATTCGCCGTGGCACATTGTGCTTCGATCGCAAAGAGCGCCTGTCTGCCTGCCTGACTAAGATCACTAAGGATGACCTGCTGCAGCACGTCAATGTGAGCGATTGATTCTTTAATTTCTACCCTAACCCCAACCTGAAAAAGACCCTGCACTCCGAGCTGCTACAAAGACCCTGCACTCCGAGCTGCTACAAAGACCCTGCACTCAAGACTACAAAGACTTGAGACTTAAGCTACACTTGAAGCTACAAAGATCCTGTATTTTAATCTACAAAGACCCTGCACTCTAAGCTACAAAGACCCAACACTTTAAGCTACAAATACCCTGTACTTTAAGCTACAAATACCCTGTACTTTAAACTACAAATAACCTGCACTCTAAGCTACAAAGACCCTGCACTCTAAGCTACAAATACCCTGCACTCTAAGCTACAAAGACCCAACACTTTAAGCTACAAATACCCTGTACTTTAAGCTACAAATACCCTGTACTTTAAACTACAAATAACCTGCACTCTAAGCTACAAAGACCCTGCACTCTAAGCTACAAATACCCTGCACTCTAAGCTACAAAGACCCAACACTTTAAGCTACAAATACCCTGTACTTTAAACTACAAATACCCTGCACTCTTAGCTACAAATACTCTGCACTTTAAGCTACAAATACCCTGCACTCTAAGCTACAAAGACCAAACACTTTAAGCTACAAATACCCTGTACTTTAAACTACAAATAACCTGCACTTTAAGCTACAAATACCCTGCACTCTTAGCTACAAATACCCTGCACTCTAAGCTACAAATACCCTACACTCTTAGCTACAAATACTCTGCACTTTAAGCTACAAATACCCTGCACTGTAAGCTACAAAGACCAAACACTTTAAGCTACAAATACCCTGTACTTTAAACTACAAATACCCTGCACTTTAAGCTACAAATACCCTGCACTCTAAGCTACAAAGACCAAACACTTTAAGCTACAAAGACCCTGCGCTTTTTATTCCTCTTTCCTATCCAATCTAGCGAACAGGATCAGTGCTCCCATTTCACGAGTATTTCAAGACTTTGCCACGCGTTCCTCATTATAATATGCTAATGAACAGGCCGCCGCGTTCAAATTCCCTTTCTCCAGACCTGGCTAAGCAAAGATTCGAAGCAGAGGCGCCGTCTGTCGTTGCACGTTGTCTCCGAAGAGACACACGGCGGCATCAAAGATGCAGACTATGCCAACTATACGGTGAGGGCTGGGGTTCGACTCTGCAAATTCATATTTCACTATTCACTATTCATTTCTCGCCCCCCCCCCAAACCGCGCAGGGAGTCAACATTCCGAGCGTGCAGGAATTTCAACGCCGCCTGCTGCTTGGCCGCTGCCAGCGCCGGCCGCTCCGGAGTCGCGGTTTCTGTCCGCATCTGCGGCTACCGCTGCCGCGGCTGCTAAACTCTGAGATTAGTCTGTGGCTGCCAGGATTGATTCTCGTTTTCCTGACAATCTGAATTGTATTTTCTTTTCTTGGGGTGGTAATTAGGGATGTTTTATTTTGGGTGTTCAACTGGGATGTTTAATATCGATTTTTATTTGTCTCTTTATTGAGAAATTATTTATTTACTTGCTTTTTAAGTGTTTATTGTGGATTTATTTGACTTTTGAGTGTTTATTGGGGATTTGATTTGTGTTTATTGTGGATTTGTTTGATTTGAGTGTTTATTGTGGATTTGATTTGTGTTTATTGTGGATTTATTTGATTTGAGAGTGTTTATTGTGGATTTGATTTGTGTTTATTGTGGATTTGTTTGATTTGAGAGTGTTTATTAGGGATTTAATTTGTGTTTATTGTGGATTTGTTTGATTTGAGAGTGTTTATTGTGGATTTATTTGATTTGAGTGTTTATTGTGGATTTATTTGATTTGAGAGTGTTTATTGTAGATTTATTTGATTTGAGAGTGTTTATTGTGGATTTGATTTGTGTTTATTGTGGATTTGTTTGATTTGAGAGTGTTTATTGTGGATTTGATTTGATTTGAGAGTGTTTATTGTGGATTTATTTGATTTGAGTGTTTATTGTGGATTTATTTGATTTGAGATTGTTTATTGTAGATTTATTTGATTTTAGAGTGTTTACTGTGGATTTATTTGAGTTGAGTGTTTATTCTGCATCTTTGAATGAGGTGTTTGTTGCGAATGTTTACTTTTGTGTTCTTGTTTTTTGTTAATCGTTTTTACTTATTGTGTTTATTTTTGTGTTTAATTGTGGCTGTTTTTGGTGTGTTTTTCTAAATTCAAAAGAGCTGCACCATGGGGTGTTTAGGTTATAGTTAAGGGCATTTTAGGCGGTCTTAATCCGAAAACCGAAATGGCTCGGTCTAAACCGAATATCTCCCAACTGAGTGTTTATGGGTATTTTATAGGATTGCATGTGCAATTTCAGAACAATAAACGATTCTTTGTTTTAATTTTATCTACTCTATCTTGTTATTAAACTTGTATTTAACATTTAATATACATTTAGTTTTAGACTTCAACGTAACTTTAGTGAACAGAAAGATTGTTGTCAGTAGTAGTTCCATGTAGTAGTATGTATTGCTACAAAACTATTTTGATTATCATTTTATCATCCATCGGTCGAAGTGAACGCAGCATGCACCAATTTTATTAAATATATTTTCTCTTGTTTTTGTCGTTAATCTTGTTCTGTTTGGTTCTAATTAATAAAGTCTGATCAATATTCAACGAAGCAGTTCACCAAGATGACGGTATAATTCTTTTCTGCAATAATCTTTTAATTTCTAGAATTTTGTTTTACACTCTCTCTTATTTAAACTGGTGCGATATAATTTTCAAAACCAGTAGTAGTTTAGTAGTAGTATTTAATAACGTCAGTAGGTAGTTAAACTAGTAGCAGATACTTTCGAATCTTTTACTCAACCTAATTGATTTTGGCATGATTTTCAAATACGAGAGTATACTACAATAACTTTCACTGTCTACTTGTAAAGCAGCATCTGCAGCCCCAGTTTTATAGTCTATGGCGCATGTTCAATGTTTACAACTATGCCTAAGGGACCGCGCATCACTTCAATTCAGATTTTACTAGGAAAAACGGTAGCAGATTTTAAATCATACGAAGTCCGCCGCACACTCATGGCATTCTCGATTTACAAACCCGAGATCTTCGTGCTCGTGGTTCTTTTTGTGATAACAGATGCCATGTGCATCCATGCTTTAAATGAAAGGGTTTATCCAACGTTGTGTAAGTGCTGTCATTCAGTTCATGCATTTTTGCTCCATTTGTTATACCATCCACCTGCTTTCACCAGTTAGACTCCGCCTGCTTTCACCAGTTAGACTCCGCCTGCTTTCACCAGTTAGACTCCACCTGCTTTCACCAGTTAGACTCCGCCTGCTTTCACCAGTTAGACTCCGCCTGCTTTCGCCAGTTAGACTCCACCTGCTTTCACCAGTTAGACTCCGCCTGCTTTCACCAGTTAGACTCCACCTGCTTTCACCAGTTAGACTCCGCCTGCTTTCACCAGTTAGACTCCGCCTGCTTTCACCAGTTAGACTCCACCTGCTTTCACCAGTTAGACTCCGCCTGCTTTCACCAGTTAGACTCCACCTGCTTTCACCAGTTAGACTCCGCCTGCTTTCACCAGTTAGACTCCGCCTGCTTTCACCAGTTAGACTCCGCCTGCTTTCACCAGTTAGACTCCGCCTGCTTTCACCAGTTAGACTCCGCCTGCTTTCACCAGTTAGACTCCGCCTGCTTTAACCAGTTAGACTTCGCCTGCTTTCACCGGTTGCCATCTGCACAATGCACTCAGCTAGCTAATCCAGATGCAAAACTCTATATTACTCGTAATAATTAATCTAACAGGGGAAACCTTCGGCTGCTACGTGGCCCCAAATGCGTCCGCATTCCCACTCCAGCTGAGAGTGTATTGGCCTAACCACACTGAGTTGGTTATGTCACCCAGTTCCTGCTTTGAAGAGTGCTCCTTCCAGCTGTGGGAGGGTCGCTATTTTGGCCTGTCGGTGAACGGAGGTTGCCACTGCGGCACGATGCTGCTCATATCGCCCAGCGTTGATAAAAGCAAGTGCAGTACAATATGCTTAGATAGCCCCTTAGAGTTCTGCGGCGGAGTCAATGCAATGCTGGTGTTTGAGATTAAAACTTTGCCGCGACTGCCTGGTAAGGACGCAAGCGAGCGCTGTTATATGTATGTACATGCATGACTATGGGTGCAATCATACAGAGTCAGAAGTTTTAGCTCCAGCCAATGAGAGAAGAGTGATCCATTTGCTCACAGGTAGGGGTTTCCACTCCAGCCAATGAGAGAAGAGTGAAGCATTTGCCCACGGGTAGGGGTTTCCACTCCAGCCAATGAGACCAGAGTGAAGAAGCATTTGCCCACGGGTAGGGGTTTCCACTCCAGCCAATGAGAGCAAATTGAAGAAGCGTTTGCCCACAGGTAGGGGTTTCCACTCAAGCCAATGAGAGCAAATTGAAGAAGCATTTGCCCACGGGTAGGGGTTTCCACTCCAGCCAATGAGACCAGAGTGAAGAAGCATTTGCCCACGGGTAGGGGTTTCCACTCTAGCCAATGAGAAAAGAGTGAAGCATCATTACTCGTACTAAAAGGCTGCAAAGCAACCAATTACTGGAAGTAAATTAACTAGCCACATTTAATGCCGAATTGTCTCTGCCAGCCCGTGTCATTGGCTGCTTCATGCAGACTAACAACCAGCGAGTTTTCAACTTCGAAGAGAAGCTGTCGTGTCAGTTCTTCATGTCACACGCCAGATGTGCCACCTATTGTCTTCGAGTCAAGCGTACTCAAATGTTTGGCCTGATCAACAGATCGTACTGTTACTGTGGCAACAGCTTTGTGAGCACCCTGGCTAGACTACCTTTCTCCTTGTGCTACCATCCGTGCACTAATTATGATTTAGATTTGTGCGGTGGCGAACACGCCATGCTTGTGCTGGAGCTATTTCAGATCCGTGTCTGATCTTACTCGCTTATTAGTATTGTAAACAAGTTTTATCTTTTACTCTTATCCCTGCCTTTTTAAAGCTTTTTGTGACACGCAGTTCTAGATACAGCAAAATGCAATAGAAGAAATGGAAAATAAAAATAAATATTTACGTTCTTAAAGTAGACAATGAGTTATGCCTTTCCTTTGATTTTTTTTGCTTTTTCCTCCTTCCTATCTTTGGTCCATAATCTATGCATGGTCCCTGATTTATGGTCCTTAATCTATGATCCCCAATCTATGGTCCGCAATCTATGGTCTCCAATCTATGATCCCCAATCTATGATCCCCAATCTATGATCCTCATTATATGATCCCCAATCTATGATCCCCAATATATGATCCCCAATCTATAGTCTTCAATCTATAATCTCAAACCCGTTGTCCTTAATCTATAGTCCGAATCTATAGTCTCTAATTTATGATCCCAAATCTAATGGTTCCCAAGTTTGTGACTTCATTTTTTACCATATTACGCCGTAAGAGTGTCATGCATGAGTTTCTGTGGGAGAAAATAGTTTCAGTTTTGGCAAACTAGGGGGCGAAAAAGCTTATTTTAATAAGCTAAGAAAGCTACCGTTAAAAGTACAAATCGCTTGAATGGTACTTCAAGGATAAGCTTTCTAAATTTCTATGGTTTCTTTGGTGCAGTTAGAACTAAATAGAATATATAATACGCTCGTACTACAGCAATAGTTTAGCCAATTTGGAGTTTTATTTACACTTGAATCAACATGTGGAAATCAACATAAAATAAGTAAGGCTAAACTAAGTTGACATGCACTCACTAATGTCGCCCACTGCACACTTAAATGGCATTTTGTTACCGATCTTGTTGATTTTTTTCAACAAGGATTTGCTATCTACAACTGCGCATTGTAAGTTTATTATTTCTTAGCTGTTCTATCTAGCCTACTTTTCATACTACTTTCCAACCTACTTTTCAGCCTACTTTTCAGCCAACTTTTCAATCTACTTTCCAACCTACTTTTCACCCTACTTTTCAATCTACTTTCCAACCTACTTTCCAATCTACTTTCCAATCTACTTACAACCAACTTTTCAACCTGTGCATGTAGCTTTTAAGCTGGTAATAATATTTAGCTTACTCTTGTCTATTTTCTATATAGTATATACTCGTACTACATATGTTATTCTACACAAAAAGTTACTTCCAACCTTTCCATTGCTGCCCAGTTCAGCACGTTGGCTGCTATCAGATACTCAATGACAATGGCAACCTTGGTGTTCTAATGGAATTAACAGATAACTTGAAAAGCCAGCTAACCCCCGATGTGTGTCTAAGATTGTGCGTTGAATTTAATGATAATCGAAATAAAGTATTGAACTATTTTGGCCTATTTAATGGCGAGCAATGCTATTGCCGCGATACAGTTGGTATTTTTCGACTCGCCAGCTTCGACTGCATGGCGAGTTGTCCGGGCAACTGGCAGATCTCCTGCGGCGGCTCCAAAGCTATGGACATATATTTTATTGAATGGGAAAATCCTCCCGTTCTTCAGAGTGAGTCTGGGCAAATAATGATACCTAACCTAATTTAAATGTTTTCACATATTTAGGCCTATGTAGGTATGTATGATTGTTCATACATCAAGACTATATACAGTCTCAATGTTCCGTCTTAAGTTTAAGGGCTAGAAAATTGAGAGGGTCGCAATGTACATTGAAGACCGCTCCGTCTTAAGTTTAAGGGCTAGAAAATTGAGAGGGTCGCAATGTACATTGAAGACCGTTTCGTCTTAAGTTTAAGGGCTAGAAAATTGAGAGGCTCGCAAATTCTCGCAATGTACATTGAAGACCGTTTCGTCTTAAGTTTAAGGGTTAGAAAATTGAGAGGGTCGCAATGTACATTGTCTTAAGTTTAAGGGTTAGAAAATTGAGAGGGTCGCAATGTACATTGTCTTAAGTTTAAGGGTTAGAAAATTGAGAGGGTCGCAATGTACATTGTCTTAAGTTTAAGGGTTAGAAAATTGAGAGGGTCGCAATGTACATTGTCTTAAGTTTAAGGGTTAGAAAATTGAGAGGGTCGCAATGTACATTGAAGACCGTTTCGTCTTAAGTTTAAGGGCTAGAAAATTGAGAGGGTCGCAATGTACATTGTCTTAAGTTTAAGGGCTAGAAAATTGAGAGGGTCGCAATGTACATTGAAGACCGTTTCGTCTTAAGTTTAAGGGCTAGAAAATTGAGAGGCTCGCAAATTCTCGCAATGTACATTGAAGACCGTTTCGTCTTAAGTTTAAGGGTTAGAAAATTGAGAGGGTCGCAATGTACATTGTCTTAAGTTTAAGGGTTAGAAAATTGAGAGGGTCGCAATGTACATTGAAGACCGCTCCATCTTAAGTTTAAGGGTTAGAAAATTGAGAGGGTCGCAATGTACATTGAAGACCGCTCCATCTTAAGTTTAAGGGTTAGAAAATTGAGAGGGTCGCAATGTACATTGAAGACCGCTCCATCTTAAGTTTAAGGGTTAGAAAATTGAGAGGCTCGCAATGTACATTAAAGAAATGGGTCGGGTCTACAGGAGGGTGAGTTAATCGATAATAAAGTTAAAAGAAACAGTAAACAAGGCGAATCGATCTATCTAAAGCCTATACGGGTATATCTCCATTCTACACTACATGTACCAAAAGCCATTGCATTGGGCTGCTATCTATACGACAAGTGGCATCCAGTGCTAAGTGACCGGCTGTCAACGTCTGTTAGTGCAGCCAGCATGAGCCACTACAACTGCGCCGTCCCCTGTCTGCACTTGGACGTGAAGCTGGCCGGTGTGACCAATCGCACAAGCTGCTACTGCGGCTCCGGCCTAGTCAGTAGTGCAGTCAGAGCCTCTGCCGGCGTCTGCGGCCGGCCCTGTACAGGCAATCAATCCGAGATTTGCGGCGACGCTGAATACATGCTGGTAATGAAGGTTGTGTAGCCTGTGCATACTATATACTATTAGTAATGCGTAGCAGTTTTAATTTCGTAATTTATTGAGCCATCTGTGTCTGTTTTTTATTGCTTAATGACGCTTGAGGCAAAAGCCGTCAAGAGCCTCACCCAATTCGGCGTCAAGAGCCTCACCCAATTTTACCGTAAAGAGCCTCACCGTTCACCAATTTACCGTCAAGAGCCTCACCCAATTCACCATCAAGAGCCTCACCCAATTCACCGTCAAGAGCCTCACCGTTCACCAATTCACCATCAAGAGCATCACCATTCACCAATTCAACGTCAAGAGCCTCACCAATTCAACTTCAAGAGTCTCACCCAATTCACCGTCAAGAGCCTCACCCAATTCACCATCAAGAGCCTCACCCAATTCACCGTCAAGAGCCTCACCCAATTCACCATCAAGAGCCTCACCGTTCACCAATTCAACGTCAAGAGCCTCGCCAATTTAAAATCTCAGAGCCGTCAAGAGTCTCAAAGAAAGCTGACGTCAGGCAGTCTTAAATATTCCACAATTCATCGTCAAAGCAAAACTGTATAAACAAGAGCCTTCCAATCGCTCTAATATACTTTCGATTCAATTCAACGCTTTTTACTTTGCTAAAATAAAAAAAGGAGTTTTAACTTTGCTACTTGAATATTTTTTAACAAAAGTAAACACGCCACTTGCAAAAAAATCATGTTTAGTGGGCCATGGTCACCCCACATTTAGCAGTTGCTCAACAATTACTTTGGCGCCCCTTGGTGCTGGCGCCCCTTTGGTGCTGGCGCCCCTTTGGTGCTGGCGCCCCTTTGGTGCTGGCGCCCCTTTGGTGCTGGCGCCCCTTTGGTGCTGGCGCCCCTTTGGTGCTGGCGCCCCTTTGGTGCTGGCGCCCCTTTGGTGCTGGCGCCCCTTTGGTGCTGGCGCCCCTTTGGTGCTGGCGCCCCTTTGGTGCTGGCGCCCCTTTGGTTCTGGCGCCCCTTTGGTGCTGGCGCCTCTTTGGTGCTGGCGCCCCTTGGTGCCGGCGCCCCCAAAATAGTGCCCCATCCAATAAAATATGCTGCGGCTTCTTTCCTGCTTTAATTTTTGCTCTTTTGCAAAATTGCAAGCGGGGATGATGGCACGTTAAGTTGGTGCGTGCTGGCGCAGTTGCTGGGGAACTATAGAGCAAACAGCTGGTTGAGCTGCTACATGTAGCCGCATGCTGTGCAGTTCAAATGAGGCGGGCCAGCTTTCGCTGACAAACAAGGAACTAACAAGAAACTCATGTTTTCTAACCTCGTCTGCAAGAAACCCAGGCAGGCTGAAGTTCCGCATCTAAAAATAACATCCGCGTACGCCAGTTTGTCTATCCATGCACGCTAGTAAATTTATATGTACACACATGCGCTTGCACTGGCCAGTACGTTCACGCGTGTACATGTATACCGGAAAGAACTGAAACAAATCCAGACTGTAACTGAATAACCTTCATTTGTTTATCTGTGCATGTATGTGTAAATTATTGACCCGTTTGGTTACACAGGATGCAGGTACGAATCAAGGACCACTGGAATGTTCTAGTCTAGAATAGTCCTTGATACGATGTAGTATAATGTCTAATAACAGGTACTGCTGCACTTAAGACGCATGCAGCTTAATTACATGTACCGCGATCGGCTTCTGCACAATTGTGTAGTCCAAACCACGAATGTTGTCCTGTGATCTAAACTGGGGTTGAGATTGGGGATCTGGGAGTGAAATTAGAAATCTGGGATTTAGATTGGGGATCTGGGAGTGAAATTAGAAATCTGTGATTTAGATTGGGGATCTGGAAGTGAGATTGAGGATCTGAAAGTGAGATTGAGGACCTTGGTGTGAGATTGGGGATCTGGGAGTGAGATTAGCTAGGGATCTAGGAGTGAGGTTAAGAATCTGGGAGTGAGATTGGGGATCTGGGAGTGAGATTGGGGATCTGGGAGTGAGATTGGGGATCTGGGAGTGAGATTGGGGATCTGGGAGGGAGATTGGGGATCTGGGAGTGAGATTGGAGATCTGGGAATGAGATTGGGGATCTGGGAGTGAGATTGGGGATCTGGGAGTGAGATTGGAGATCTGGGAATGAGATTGGGGATCTGGGAGTGAGATTGGGGATCTGGGAGGGAGATTGGGGATCTGGGAGTGAGATTGGAGATCTGGGAATGAGATTGAGGATCTGGGAGTGAGATTGGGGATCTGGGAGTGAGATTGGAGATCTGGGAATGAGATTGGGGATCGGGAAGTGAGATTGGGGATCGGGGAGTGAGATTGGGGATCTGGGAGTGAGATTGGAGATCTTGGAGTGAGATTGAGGATCTTGGAGTGAGATTGGGGATCTTGGAGTGAGATTGGGGATCTGGGAGTGAGATTGAGGATCTTGGAGTGAGATTGGGGATCTGAGACGGAGATTAAGGATCTGGGGAGCTGTTGCAATTGCTTATTCGTAAAGAGCAGTTTTATACCAATGATAGACGTGAAAAACTACAAGGTCCTTTAGTCGTTCACGCAAATTTCTTGATTTAAATGAGTTTATTGCTGAATAAAAAATATTACGTACAGTAGATGTCAGAACTACTTAAGCAAAGCAATGCACATCATATAAGCATTAATGTTTTTATAGACAGGCTATATTGTTAAAGTACCCGTAAAATATAAAAAATGCACTTCAGCTAAATATTCTTTGTCGCTGACTCTTATTCAGCTCTACAAACAGCTGGTAGATTTATCCGTCTAGTATTCACTCAAGTATTGTGTAATGGGCACAATACTTTGTTTAAATACACTATAGGAAGGTTGCAGTATACCACAAGAATAAGCGCATGAATGAGCGCGAGGTGACGAAATCATATAATATGATTTTATGATCCAGAGAATGATGATACTCCTGACAATGCGCGCGCAGAGATACCAGTAAAATATGTTAATCTTCACTGCGGTAATACGTTTATTTTATGAAACACAAACTAACAATGAAGATTTCAAATATCGTAATTACAGAAATATTCACTCTCAGCTTTGTCTTTATACTCTCAAAGGAGCGATTAGAAGAGATTGAGGTAAAGGGTGAGATCGAAGGGAGATTGGGAAGGGAGTCAGATGAAGGGTGAGATTGAAGGTGGAGAGACTAGGGGAAATATTGAGATCAAGGGAAGGTGGAGAGACTTCAGTAGTGTGAGGTGAAGGGTGATTTTTAAGGGAGATAGACTAGGGGATAGAGTGAGATAAAGGGATATATATTAGGGGAGACAGTGAGATAATGGGAGATAGACTAGGGGAGACAGTGAGATAATGGGAGATAGACTAGGGGAGACAGTGAGATAAAGGGAGATAGACTAGGGAAGACAGTGAGATAAAGGGAGATAGACTAGGGAAGACAATGAGATAAAGGGAGATAGACTAGGGGAGACAGTGAGATAAAGGGAGATAGACTAGGGGAGACAGTGAGATAAAGGGAGATAGACTAGGGAAGACAATGAGATAAAGGGAGATAGACTAGGGGAGACAGTGAGATAAAGGGAGATAGACTAGGGGAGACAGTGAGATAAAGGGAGATAGACTAGGGAAGACAATGAGATAAAGGGAGATAGACTAGGGGAGACAGTGAGATAAAGGGAGATAGACTAGGGGAGACAGTGAGATAAAGGGAGATAGACTAGGGGAGACAGTGAGATTTAACTGAGATAGACTAGGGGAGACAGTGAGATTTAACTGAGATAGACTAGGGGAGACAGTGAGATTTAAGGGAGATAGACTAGGGGAGACAGTGAGAAGGGTGAGAGAATAGAACGAGTTAGAGAGAGATTATTTTCGAATTAACGGGCCGTCACAAATAATAAATTGCATCTATGATTGACCAGGTGGTGCGCCAGACGCACTGGGATTGGAGGTTAGCACAGACTGAATAGCCTGCAGCTGGGCATGAGTCAGCGAGTGCACTCGAGACTGCATGGAGCCAGACAGGCGGTCGTATTGGCCAACCACAACTGAATGATAGCCGCTGCTCTCAGGCCGGCCGGGCAGAAGTTTCAATGGCTCCAACAGTGCCAGAATGTCCACAGTGAGGGGCACGGACTCGTGGAACAGTGGCTGTATACTGTGCACCAGCTGGATGAGATCTCCAGCCCTGTCCGGCACCCGGCCGCTATTCCGCATGAAGTGTCTGGCTGTACAAAATGTTAATAGTTTGTTATCGAAGCCATAGGTCATGGCAATGGCCATGCCTTGGCTACATAAATCTATTTTGAGTTTCCGCAACGCTTTCACGTAGCGGCCGATGTCTCTGATGACGCTCTCAGTGAAGCTGGGATCGGCGCTGCCCATGCTTTTGATGAAATCGAAAAATCGAACGAAATAACAGCCGGGACTGGCTTGTCGATGGGCGGAGAGGCTGCCGGATTGATGGGGAATCTTTGCGCTGCAGTGAAAGCACACAAGTCTGTGCTGCTGCTGAGGTCTTGGCTGATCGTCAAGGTACAGACCTGACTCAGCCAGTTCTGAGGCCTGCTCAATCGAGTAAAGTTGCGATTGTAACAGGTTGGACTTTCGTCTGCTTAGCAGAGTGTACTCGGGCTTCACTGAGGCCGTCAGTGTCAGGATTAGGCAGCCTGCAGAGATTCAGATTGTGTTTGAATTTCATTATTATCTGCACTGCACTGTGCTTAAACCCGGATTAGTGAGCCTTCTCAGCCTCCCATCTCACCCTCAGATCTCAAGCATCTCACCCTCTCACCCTCAGGCCGGCCTGAGCTATCTCACCCTCCCGTCTCAGCTATCTCACCCTCCCGTCTCAGCTATCTGGCCCTCCCATCTCAGCTATCTCACCCTCCAATCTCAGCTATCTCACCCTCCAATCTCAGCTATCTCACCCTCCAATCTCAGCTATCTCACCCTCCAATCTCAGCTATCTCACCCTCCAATCTCAGCCATGCCACCCTTCCATCTCAGCTATCTCACCCTCCTATCTCAGCTATCTCACCCTCGAATCTCAGCTATTTCACCCATCTCACCATCCCATCTCAGCACCTTAGCCATCTCACCATCCCATCTCATCTATCTCAGCCATCTCACACTCCCGGTGACTCCCATCTTAACTATCTCACCTATTTATCCCTCCCGTATTAGTTATCTAATATCACCTATCTCACCCTCCCATCTCAACTATCTCACCCTCCAATCTCAGCTATCTCACTCATCTCACCCTCCAATCTCAGCTATCTCACTCATCTCACCCTCTAATCTCAGCTATATCACTTATCTCACCCACTGATGTCAGCTATCTAACCCTCCCATCTCAGCCATTTCTCACCCTCATTTGTCCTATCTCACGTCTAAAGTTCTCATCCTCGCGTCTCACAGCCTCACACCGTTGAAGGTCCATCATTGCATCTTCAGCCCTTAATCTCAAGTGCCCTGCCCCATGTCTCGCACCTCATCCCATCAATCTCATAAAGCGGAACCACCAACAATGTAGACTTTGTATTCCTCGCCGCTCCGTTTGTATAATTCAACAGCTTTAGTAGCAATTTCGGGTGAGTAATGCAATTCCAAGCTAGATTTAAGTTGCTCAGTCAATTCTGGCAAACTTTCGGCCATTTGCAGATACCTGAAATTTAATTGGCGTGGAAAAAAGCGCAAATATTAACAAATTTGTTTAGTTCCATGTTCAAACTTCATTAGTTACATTAAGTTGAGAAAGTAAACTCAAAACTAGAAGCAACTCTATATTTAGAAACACGCGTCTATTTTAGCATATGATGCCATTTGCATTCTTAATAACGGCCAAATTGGCGTTTTATACGCTAAATAGGCAAGCCAAACCTATTTTTGTGGGCGGGCCAGTGCTATTAAATGCTTAATTGTAATACTGTTGTTGCTATAGACTTGGCTTCTGTGAGATGCTTGCTCTCATTTCGAATTCACGTTTGCCTTAATTGAATATGAATATTCATTCCATAGTGTTCGCTCAGTGCCTGAACAGCTCACCACGAACATGTACATAAACAGTACACGTGCTAAGCTTCCCATTCCTTCAGGTGGCACTGCTTTCCAGTCCTTCAGGTGGCACTGCTTCCCAGTCCTTCAGGTGGCACTGCTTCCCAGTTCTTCAGGTGGCACTGCTTCCCACGTTCACATTCCTTCAGGTGGCACTGCTTCCCAGTCCTTCAGGTGGCACTTCCGAGTCCTTCAGATGGTGCAATTTCCCTCAATTCCTTCGCATTCGCGAGGCCCCCATTTCCTGAGTTACCATTTGTTTCGCCATGTTACTTCAACCATTTAGTACTTCTCGGCCCCACACCACACCCAGTGACCTAGTCTCTCTTAGTCTTAGTCTTACTTACCTCGAGAGTAGTGTGTCTATCAACATGTTCTGGAATATACGTTATCAGACATCAGTATATAGATTCTAGAACTGTCTTAGTTCCGCACGGATAAAACCTAATATAGTACTATTACTATATAAAACCTATTACTAAGCTACTTATGTAATTTAAGCCAAATCAAGAAAACGACCGATCGATATCACAATTTTGCTGCTTACCTTGTTTCTTTTGCATTCGATGTGACTTGAATCGCGATTTATCCATGAGAATAATCATACTTCATAGAGACTACGACGAGTACGAGTCCATAAAACAGTAGAATTTTTTACCAATAGCTTTGTTTTGCTCTCTTAGGCGTGGGATATTAAAACCAGTTTGATACAGCAGATTTAAGCTCCAAACTGAAAGCAACTTTGAATTAAAAATGCAACGCAACTCCAACGTGGCAAAACTGTTTTTAGAACACGGCTTCACTGCTGCCGGTGCTTGTGCTGCGTTATTTGTATAGTTCCACGGCAGAGAGAGATCTTTTTAACTATATGCTTTACACTCATTTAGAATAATCTAGACCCAATGTACACTCAGTGTTTTGTACACTGGCTATATGTACACTTAGACCCCTCCCCATTCCCGACCCACGGCGGAGGCGGAGAGGTTTCCGATTGAAAAGAATGTACATTTTGAAAAAAACCCTAACCCAGATTCAGCTAGCGTCGAAGTTCCCTTTCGCTGACTAATAGCTAAACATAAAGCTAAACTGATACAGTATACGATTCTCGTATGAAGACAGAAGAATAGCTAATAACATCTGCGATATAAAACTATATTAAAGAAACAAACAAACTAAAGCAAGGATGTTATGCCTCAATTAAATTAATTAACACTCCTGAGTCCTGATACAAGGAAAGTATTGTGGTTAGATTTTGCGAAATTTTAATCTAATACATATAAAATGATACATGAAACAAACTGGTTTATAACGGAAGCGCAGATCTTATTCTTGTTTAATAAGTTTATCTTGTTTAACTTGTTTAACTAAATGAGTCTGAGAGTCTGGTTTAAGTTTAACTCACTACTCACCGCCTGGCATGGCCTTGAACGCTTGAAGGCAATAATTTATGGTTTCATTATTTCAACAATTATGTATTCCCCTTGACTAAAGATCGGATACGCTGTATTATATCCTTGTTTTTAATCGGTTTTAATCCTTGTCAGTAGGAGCAGGAGGTGGGAGCCATCAATTTCAAGAAAAAAAATATTTTGCGGCTTAACTTGTGCTTGTGCCTGTGCGCGTGACACCCACGACCCGCCGCTATTGGCCACCTCTCGCCCTCCCTCACCTTCTCTTCTCTTTAATTGCGATAAACAGTGACATGCACTGCATCTCTTTGAAGAAGTCTATATACTCGTATTTAGATAAGTAGGAGCTATAGAGAACAACCCCCTCTACTTTTCTGTTCGAACGAAGTTCGAGCGTACCAACAAATAATGCATAGGTTTGTAGAGATTTAAATGAATAAGGCGTACGTAAAGGCTGTGGTTCTTAATATTATTGCTAATAAGATAGGTTCGTAAGATAGGTCGAAGAACTGCAACCGTTTGATTGCGGGTGCTTTATATTTATATCTTTCTCATGGAACATTCTGGAAGAGGGAGTTTTCTAGAAAGAGTTCGCGCGGGAATTCAAGTTACTATATTTAGAATCATATACGGTATAGCGAGGAAATTTCTAGAATGAAATGTTTACTGCATGAATGGCTGAAAGTTTTGCAAAGGTTTAGTACAAGGTCACTACAGGTTCACTGTTTTCTATCCAAATCTGTGAAGATAGACCAGCAGTCATGTTTTTTTTTTTAATGAAAACTAACTTCTGCTTGTGACTGTCTGTCTGGACCTGTGTTTGCTTCTTGGTCTGATAAACAAGTACAACGATCTGACTATAAATTTTAGATTAGCTACATTTTAAAACATACTATCTTTAGTGATGGCGCTTGTGCACCATTGTTAAGAAAAAGATGTGAGGCTGACTTATATTCATGTTAGCCCCAACCAAAGCCTATGGCGCAGCCAGGGATATAGGGAACAAAGGGGTCTGGCACCCCTGGTGCGGGCGCCCCTGGTGCTGGCACCCCTGGTGCTAAAGCCCCTGGTGCTGGCGCCCCTGGTGCTGGCGCCCCTGGTGCTGGCGCCCCTGGTGCTGGCGCCCCTGGTGCTGGCGCCCCTGGTGCTGGCGCCCCTGGTGCTAAAGCCCCTAATGCTAAAGCCCCTCCTGGTGCTAAAGCCGCTGGTGCTAAAGCCCCTGGTGCTAAAGCCCCTGGTGCTAAAGCCGCTGGTGCTAAAGCCCCTGGTGCTAAAGCCCCTGGTGCTAAAGCCCCTGGTGCTAAAGCCCCTGGTGCTAAAGCCCCTGGTGCTAAAGCCCCTGGTGCTAAAGCCCCTGGTGCTAAAGCCCCTGGTGCTAAAGCCCCTGGTGCTAAAGCCCCTGGTGCAAAAGCTCCGAATGGTTACCAGAAAGCTAGTTGGTGTTCCAGTCAAGTGATCTCTCACTTTATCATACATGTACAATTGTACATGGAACTAAATTAGTTAGTTTTTAGCAATAATAGTTGCATATAGATGCGATCATTTTCAATTTATTTTCCACATTAACAGGCAACGTGTTGATGTTTTATTTCGTCCAGGAAAAAGTATTTAAAAAGTTTTAAAGCATTCATGAAAGCTTAGTTGGCTTGACTGTATACTTTTTGGGCAGTGAAAATGCTTCGATAAATGCAATGCTGTCTGGTTACTACTATGTTACAATTTTACGACTGCTAATCCTGCGGCGTGTTGGCTACCCTGGTTGGAGTCATAAAAAGGTTAATTTTTTCATATGCAGAATTATTTTTAGATTCTAGACCGGTATAGTGTTTGATTTTCTTAAAATGAAAGACAAAAATAGTTTTGGTACCTTAATACACAGCCATGAGAGACTGACTGGCCCACCTTCTCATAAAACTGCTGCTCTCCATCCTACCGAATTGTGTTCTCTTGTGCCTCTCGTGCAGTCTGTTATTCAAGTGCACAGCTCCTTCTAGCTGCACAGCTTTCAGCCTACGCACATTTTGCCCAACCCTATCATCAGTGCTATAATAGGGTTCTATGTACACTCGTTCTTTACTGTACTAAAGCAAAGCCTCCGTTTATTATTGCGGCTGAACTTTTTGCAAGTTCCACATTTCGTTGTACACCATGGAGCTTGGAGCCTGTTAGATAGCGCCTCTTGGTTTCAAACTGAAGTACCTTATTTATTCACGTGCCTAACTAATTCACGTCTCCAGGGGTGCAAACTTTGCTGATTGACGGCCAGTGTGTGTGTGGGGGGCGTTGTTGGGCATTTTTGACATGGCATATTGATGAGTTGGGTTGCGTGTGGTAAGTCAGGACTTATTCATTTGAATAACTTCACATGCATGTAGCTGGAGACAGTGCCTATACAGATATAAATCTAAGACAGGGTTTAAAGTGCAAGCAAAGGTCTGGAAAATATAACTTCATGTACCTTAGTTGTCGTTCTTCATTGAACCCCCTCCCCTTGACAAACCTTGATATCCTCCGTGACAATTCCTAATTGTGTCTTGTATTCTTCCGTGTCAAGAGCGGCCATGCAGCGATCGCTTGGAAAAGCAAGCTGGTTTCTGCTATACGGCGAGTAACGTGCAGGCCATCGCAGAACACGATGGCACAAACAGATGACACAAACGATGACACAAACGATGACACAAACGATGACACAAACGATGACACAAACGATGACACAAACGATGACACAAACGATGACACAAACGATGACACAAACGATGACACAAACGATGACACAAACGATGACACAAACGATGACACAAACGATGACACAAACAGATGACACAAACGATGACACAAACGATGACACAAACGATGACACAAACGATGACACAAACGATGACACAAACGATGACACAAACGATGACACAAACGATGACACAAACGATGACACAAACGATGACACAAACGATGACACAAACAGATGACACAAACGATGACACAAACGATGACACAAACAGATGACACAAACGATGACACAAACGATGACACAAACGATGGCAACACACGATGGCACACACGATGACACACGATGACACACGATGGCACACACGATGACACAAACGATGGCACACACGATGGCATACACGATGACACACGATGGCACACACGATGACACACACGATGACACACACGATGTCACACACGATGGCACACACGATGGCATACACGATGACACACGATGGCACACACGATGACACACACGATGACACACACGATGTCACACACGATGGCACACACGATGGTACACACGATGGCACACATGATGGAACACACGATGGCACACACGATGGCACACACGATGACACACACGATGTCACACACGATGGCACACACGATGGCATACACGATGACACACGATGGCACACACGATGACACACACGATGACACACACGATGTCACACACGATGGCACACACGATGACACACACGATGGCACACACGATGGTACACACGATGGTACACACGATGGCACACATGATGGAACACACGATGGCACACACGATGGCACACACGATGGCACCAAAACGAGGACACACATGATGACACGAACGATGACACCCCAGGATGACACCCACAATGACTGCTACCAGAGGGCGGTGTTTGTTCCAGGCGTCAGTCTTGCTCTATATCACCGAGACTGGACGCTGACGGACTCACTCGAGCAGCACGTTGACGCGACGCACGCTGGCCTGTTTCACGCCGCCTTCAAGATCGTTGACGAGCATGCCACCACGGCCAATGCAGCACTCCATCGCCGCGTTGGTCTGGTCCGTCCAAACGACCTGTTGCACCGTCGAGGACTCCAGCTGGCAGGGCCACATCATCGAAATTCGTACTGTCCACAGTGCAGGTACCGCTGTTGACGCTGCAGGCACCCTACCGGCGAGGACAGGTGCGCACTCTACGTTTCGTCGACTCCCTGCTGGTGGACGCTGCCACGGTCTGTGTCAGGATTACATGTAAGTTCAGGATCAAGCCCTGTGACGCTGTTATGATTATTTAGACCTTACCTGACATCGTACTGTTTTTTGTTGTTATTGCTGTGACGGCCCTGAACCCAAGCAACCCTGAATGTCTTCCGTAGCGCTTGAAAACCGTAATGTTGTCTGTGGTGTCCTCGAAAACCGGAGATTCTCCGTTCTCCGTGGCATGTCCTCCGTGGCGCCCTTGACAACTCAAATTTCCCACATGGCATCCTTAGCAACCCCGATGTCACTCCATGTCCATGGCATCCTTAGCAACCCCGATGTCACTCCAGGGCGTCGCTAGCAACCATGATGATCATATAGTAACCCCTGATCTGTAGATCCGTTAGTCCATTCCGTGGCTTCGAATGCAATTATCGTATGTCGGTAACAGATTAATTCATTTCCGAAAAATACGACAGAAAATGAAGTATTGAATCACTTTGTTTGTTTTGTCAATTTTCGATAAAATGTGAAGAAAATCATTAAATCAATCAATGACTGTTTATTGATAAATAGTGACTAAAAATCAGGCTACTTCAAACGCGTTAATAAACTGTCAAAGAAACCGCAAATCAAAACAAGAAAAATGATTCTTCTCTTTCAGACCGTCGTCAGAAAAGCACCAAAAATAAAATAAACGGTTACTAAGCTACTATTAGTAGTCAGAATCCACATCGCGACAGAAGCCATCCTCTCGAATGTAGCTTAATTCTTTCCCAGACTGGGTCACCATGGAGCCAAGAGCCCCCGTGTGGCCGGTGCGAAATGCTCGCAGCTTCAGCGAGGACGCAAACTCCGTCTGAAGTTGAGCAGAAGGGGGTTGGCCGGGATTGCTTGGTGAGACTTCAGCGACTTTTAACGTATTTAAAGTGCAAATGAATCCAATATTTGTCGTAGTTTAGTTATCAGATAAAATAACCACTCTCCCGTCTTCAACTCTCCTCTCTACCTCTCCTCTTTACCTCTCCCTCTCACCTCTCCTCGCTCCCTCTACCTCTCTCCTCTCTTCTCTTCTCTCCCTGTCCTACTCTAACCTCTACTTTCCCCATTCCTCTCTCTACCTCTTCCCACTCTCCTCTCCTCTCTACCTCTTCTCTCCTCTTGACCTCTCCCACTCTCCTCTCTTCTCTACCTCTTCTCTCCTCTCAACCTCCCCCACTCTCCTTTCTATCGCTCCCAATCTCCTCTTGACCTCTCCCACTCTCCTCTCTACCTCTCCCTCTCTCCTCTCTACCTCTCCCTCTCTCCTCTCTACCTCTCCCTCTCTCCTCACCTCTCCCTCTCTCCTCACCTCTCCCTCTCTCCTCACCTTTCTACCTTTCTACCTCTCCCACTCTCTTCTCTTCTCTACCCCTTCTCTCCTCTCAACCTCCCCCACTCTCCTCTCTATCTCTCCCACTATCCTCTCTCAACCTCTTCTACTATCCTCTCTCAACCTCTCCCACTCTCCTATCTATCGCTCCAAATCTCCTCTCTACCTCTCCCACTCTCCTCTCTACCCCCACTCTTCTCTACCTCCCACACTATCTTTTCTACTTCTCCCAATCATCTCTCCTCTCTATACCCCACTCTTCTCTACCTCTCCCACTTTTCCTCTATCTTTCCACTCTCTTCCCTCTACTATACTCGTAAATATTTCACCTCTTTTACATGCTTCCAAAATGTTTCCAAAGTCATACGACGCAACCTCGATGACCAAAGAGCCATTTTAAAGCTCACCCCAAGCAGTTTTTGTCTCAGATTGAAGGCAAAAAGTTCTCTGAGCACTTTTGCGCGCCAGAAGTTACAGCCTAAATAGACTCGAGCAATCCCGCTTGTCCTGATGCCGTGATCCACGAAATATGCGCTCCAGCGGGCAAACCAACTGGCTAGGCGGAGCGCCTTCTGTTCTCTGGTGAGTCCGTCTGCGAATGGGAAGATGCAGATTGAAATAGGAAAAAGTCTGATTCATTTAGATTTAGGGAAATTTTGATTGGGATTTCGATTGATTTCCATAGGGATTTGAGTTGATTCTAATTGGGATTCAGGCAGATTTTAAATGGGATTTGGGGTGGTTCTAATTGGGATTTGGGGTGATTCTACTTGGGATTTGGGGTGATTTCAATTAGGATTTGGAGTGATTTCAATTACGATTTGGGGTGATTCTAATTGGGATTTGGAGTGATTTCAATTAGGATTTGGGGTGATTTCAATTACGATTTGGAGTGATTCTAATTGGGATTTGGAGTGATTTCAATTAGGATTTGGGGTGATTTCAATTACGATTTGGAGTGATTCTAATTGGGATTTGGAGTGATTTCAATTAGGATTTGGGGTGATTTCAATTACGATTTGGAGTGATTCTAATTGGGATTTGGAGTGATTCTAATTGGGATTTGGAGTGATTCTAATTGGGATTTGGAGTGATTTCAATTACGATTTGGAGTGATTCTAATTGGGATTTGGAGTGATTTCAATTAGGATTTGGGGTGATTTCAATTACGATTTGGAGTGATTCTAATTGGGATTTGGAGTGATTCTAATTGGGATTTGGAGTGATTCTAATTGGGATTTGGAGTGATTTCAATTACGATTTGGAGTGATTCTAATTGGGATTTGGAGTGATTTCAATTAGGATTTGGGGTGATTTCAATTACGATTTGGAGTGATTCTAATTGGGACTTGAGGTGATTCTAACTGGGATTTGGGGTGATTATTATTGGGATTTAGGGTGATTCTAATAGGGATTTTCTGCGCCAATAAATTGACATTGGAGTGATCTTCATTGATGTGGAATGACCGCTCACCCAGGTGCTCGGGCCGCATGTCAAAGTCCCCGAGCCGACTGTCCAGAGCTTCGATGGGCCCCGCCCGCTCCGCCAGCCCCGTGATCTCATCATAGTCGCTGGTGCCCAGCACCAGGGCGCTTAGCCCGAGGAATGCTTTGCCACCGTGCATCATGATGTGGTCCTGGCACTTGCTGCCGTCCGGGTACAGCTGGGTGGGTGGATTAGATTAAATAGATTAGATTCGATAGATGGATAGATAGATCGATAGATAAATAGACAGACAGACAGACAGGCAGGCAGGCAGGCAGGCAGGCAGGCAGGCAGACAGACAGACAGACAGACAGACAGACAGACAGACAGACAGACAGACAGACAGTCAGACAGCCCTCACTAACCAGAGTCAGTCCGTTTCCCGACCCTGAGAACACATATAGAGCAGGCAGGGGCACATCTTCATCCAGCGGTGTCAGAAATTCGTCATCATAGAAAACATCGGCAGCTGGGGCCTGCTTGATCAGCCAGATGCAGCCGCGGGCTTGGCCAACTAGTTCGTCAACAAATATCGGTTGTTGAACCCGAAGTTTGTCGCAGATTTTCTCTTGGTGCAGGGCAGAACCGCCGCCAGTGAGGGCGATGGTTCGATTCCCATTTTCAGGGTCAGCGGGCAGTGTGTTGGCAAGCCAGTCCAACACTGCATCGAATTGGCTATTTTTGGCCAGGGCAAATGTAATTTTGAACTTGTCAGTTGCCTGCTGTTTCGATGGCGGTTGCACTACCACTATTACAATCTTAGTTGATGAGCATCCTCTATCCAGTGAGCACAGACAATTGAGCTCGCCAAGTAGCTCAATAGGGAGCTGAATTTCCAGTTGAGTTTGAATCAGCATTGATCAGTCAAGTCCAAACAATTATGTGCATGAAGGGTGGATTTTTAGTTTTATGCAATTACAACCTGTTGAAACTTGCGGATTTTGAACCCGCTGAATTCAAATCCGTGGAACTTATTTTTGCATGCATTGCAACAAAAATTGGAGTAAAAGCGCGTTTAATTAAGATTTGAGGTCCCTCCTCTTCTCACTCTTCTCATCCGTCTCCTCTTTTCTCTTATCCACCCTCTCTCCTTTCTTCTCTACTCTTTTACCTTTACTCTCCTCTCTCCTCTCTACTCTCTCGTTTTTCCTCTCGCCTCTCTTCTCGCTCTCCAATCTGCTCTCTCATCTTATCTTTCCACTTCAATCACTCATCGCTTCTCTCTTCTCTCTCGTCTCTCATTTCTCTTCCCTTTTCTCTTTCCTGTCTCCTCTCTACTTTCTCCTGTCTACCCTCTTCTCTCTCCTCTTCTCTTTGCTCTCTCATATCTAATCTCTCCTCTCCTCTCCCCTCTCCCCTTTTATATCACCCTTCTGTCCTTTCCCCTTATCTGCCCTCCCCTCAGTCTTCTCTCCCTCCCTTTTCCCTTTCTCCCCCTGTCCTCTCCATTCTCTATCCTAGTCTCTTTCCTCTCCTCCCCTCTCTCCTCTCTTATATCTAATCTTTTGTCTTCTCTCTCCTCTCTCTTCACTTCTCTTTCGTCTCTGCTCTCTATTTTCTCGTCCCTCTCATCTGCTTGCTCATTTGCTCGTGTTTAAACATAAATAAATGAATAAAGTTTAAAACCACTAAGGCAATGCTTAGAGTTGATTCTTAAGTTTATAATGTGCCATAAAAACACTATTTTATTGTTTCATTTTTTAATCATTCTTTGTAAAGTAATGCTAAACTAGAAAAAAGAAGTATAAACTTTTAAGGCTACTAAACACTAGTCACGATAAAAATTTGTAGTTTTTCGTTTTTATGACTCCTAAAGTCTTCTATACTGTGTATGACTAGCCTACTTTTAATTTATTACTAAAGGTACCACAACAAAAATTCAGCGAGCATAATATGCAACAAATTTTTATATTCTTCCTAGTATTAAACTGAAGGCTTAATATAATAACTAAGTGAAAATGTAATTTAGCATACACATACACATTTCCAGCCTATTTGGAAGATTCTACTAGCCCACAACTTTTTGAAACTCATATCTTAATCTGTTTTGAATCTGATTCTGATACCGATCGCTACAGGCTGAATTAAGATAAGCAGTAAAAAAGTAAAAACAAGCAAGTTTAGAAAATACGCTTTAAATGCGAAGATAATTTTTTTTAAAATGTTGCAATGTGATGGCCTGAACCATCCTATTTGCCATCAGGCTATCAGCCTGAATCTCGATGTCGATCGCTTAATTATTAAGATATTTTATACTAAGTTAAAATCGCTCTCAAAATAACTATGCCAGTAAAACAAGTAACGTATTCAAAATTGTTATATTGGCAATGTATCAATCCATTTCTACCATAAATTATTAAATTAATTTTCGTTTATACTGTAAAATATTGTAAAAACAAGTAAGCTATTCTTGCCACTAACAAGGAACAATTATCATTATCTTTTTCAGAAATGTGGTATATACGGCAATGTAATTGATCATATTGGCGTATTCATAAGAGCAAATGTAACACACTTCGTCATTATGCTGTTGAGATGAGATCTCAGTGCCGATATAGACCTACTATATTTTTATTAGTAGTCCTAGTGTTTGCTACGACTGTACCCCACACACATTCTAGCAAGTCTGCTTGTAAGTATCTGACATTGACATCTAGATATCATGTGTAGCGATTAAATTAAAACTAGTAATACTTATAGTATGGCAGTGGTAGCATGCATATTTGGGTTATTACTACATGTAGTGGGTAGTTAGGTGCCTATCCCAGATTCCTAGGGCTAGGGCTAGGCAAAAACCAACTTAGGTCACATTTAACCAATACATATTCAATTTTTAAAAGTTAGCCTAGGCTAGGCCTAATAATAGTTGAATAATGAATTGACATTTTTGCCTAGGCAGCTAGCAGTGGCGGATCCAGAGGGAGGGTGGAGGGGCAGTTCCAGAGGAATAACAATGCTAGAAGATTGGTAGCTCCCCCTCAATAGTCAATACTAGTAGCCAACCAGTAATAGCTGTGGTGGTCTTAGTGTATGGTGGTCTTGTCATGCACCCAGTGACCAAAGATACAAAGAAAGAATAAAAATATATAAGTCTAAAGAGAAATTATAACATTAAGCCTACAAATGTATTTGAATTTACCTAAATAGGGGCCTAAATAATAAATATTTTTGTTTATGATGATAATCATACAATGTAACAACTTCTTACCAATGAACTTTAATAATTAACTAAAATTGTAAACTTTATTGCTTGCACATAAGCATCAATTGCTTTGATTCACTTAACTTCTTTCCTAACCTTTTGTAACTTAACTTTCTACTGTACCTGCTAATGCTATTGAAACAACCTTTTTTGTATTTTATTATTAACTTATTAGCCTTCAGGTTTCAAATAAATAAGTTACTTCTTTTACTATATGTTTACTTTTAGTAGTATTAAGCATACAAGCTTTTAAAATAATTATTTTACTTTTTAACTTGTAAATTGCTTAGATGGCCTCTGTATTTTGCTATAAAAATAGAAAAGCAGACTATGCATTATGAAGTGTGTTTTGGAAAAAAGTATAAGGTTTCTATATTTTCTATGTTAACTTAATTGGATTAACAGTAGGAATACCAAGCCATTTTTCCGCCCGTTGAACTACCAAGGGAGGGGGGAAATTTCCCCCCCCTGACAATTTTTTTTGCTGCGCCGGAACGGAGCAACGCAGGCACATGAAATTCAAGAACATGGGCTAACTTTTTGTTGCCCACCTTCTCAAACAAGAATCAAGTCGCCAGCCCTTCAGACTGTCGAGATATTCGACGATTCTGCCAAAAGGTCGGATTTTTCCTATAAGCGCTAGTGTATTCAGTATACCCCTGTGCGCTAATCAGCACTGCGCCTCAGTGCAGCCTTGCTAAGTCTCCAAATTTCATCAGCACGTCGACCACATGTGTCTGCATCAGTTCTGACTTCGTTGGTCACTAGCCTTCACTCAGGTGGAGCTTCTGGACCCTCAACAGCTGTGGCACCAGGTGACTATGGACACCCTGATGCGGATTTCTCTAGTTTTGCTGATCAAGCCTCAACAGTGGGCAAGAATCAGTCGCCAGACATTCTCAGCTAGTCTCTCAAGCATTCCATCATCATTCCGACGCCATTGGCTCCTTCAACAGATTACACCAGGTGACTATGGACAGCCTGATAAGAATTTCTCTAGTTTTGCTGATCAAGCCTCGACAGTGGGCAAAAATCAACTGCTGGACATCCTCAGCTAGTCAGTCAAGCATTCAGCCATCACCTCGACGCCGTTGGCACCTTCAACAGGTGGCACCTGTACTTGCTGTACTTGTACTTTACTTGCTTACAAAGTTTGCCTTTTGTGAAATTTTTTGCAGTTTTTTAGAAAATAAGTTTGAGTCTATGAATGAAATCAAATAAGAAACTTAAATCTAATGAAATTTGAATTTATTTGGCAAAGTTAAATGGAACTAGTATTAAAACACAATATTAGAATGAAAAATAATTAAGTTTTTGGCAACAAAGGTGTTGAAAGAATGTCAATTTTAAAACCATTTTGTGACAGCATATACTCATAAAATATGTGCTCTCATAATTAGAAGATTATAAATTGTCCATCATCCAGCTCTCACTGATCTTTGGACCAGTTTGATCCACTTGATTCAGTTTTATCATCAGATTTGGGGGAGCAGTCAATGCAATAGTTGGTTTTTGACTTTGCTGAATGGGGTGATGGTTGTTCTGCTTTTAAGGCTGAGAATCCAACTGAATACTTGCTTGCTTTCTGGATTGGGAGCTCGGCTTTGCTGTCGCCGCTGGCGGCACTTTTCCCGCTGATAGTCGCGATGGTGTCTATGACATTAGAAATAAAACAAAAAAATTACTGCATGCACATTTTATCTTACTGACAGTTGTATTTAATGCTTAGCAATCATCATTCATCGTTCATTATTGAGTTTAGATATGTTTTTTATTCACTAGGGAAAAGAAGATAAATGGCTGTGTCTTTGCATGGCACTGCCAGAAGCGGGACTTTGAGTCGCTGCCCCAAAGACTGTATTTGCATGGCGCTGCCAGAAGCAGGACTTTGAGTTGCTTCCACCAGAGACTGTCTTTGAATGGCACTGCCAGAAGTGGGACTTTGAGTCGCTGCCACCAGAGACTGTCTTTGTATGGCACTGCCAGAAGTGGGACTTTGAGTCACTGCCACCAGAGACTGTCTTTGTATGGCGCTGCCAGAAGTGGGGCTTTGAGTCTGGACTCCGGAAAGCAGCTGGCTTCCTATGCAATGCAACCGCCCCTTTAATTAGTTACTGCCATGCTTTAGCTGCTGTCTGCAAGTATTTCTTACAGATTTTTCAGAGGGCCTGCCGGCTTCAGCGGTCGTGCCATAGATGAATATGATTGCTTCTGTTAGAAAAAAAGTTGAAAGTTACTATGAATAACATGCACTGTGCTCGACTAATTTCTTGATATTTAGCGTTCTAAAAGTCTCATTGAACGTTGATTAAGTAGACTCACATTGGAAATGGCTGAGCAGAGTGCTCTGAAATCCAAGCTGCACATCAGTAAGGTTGGTCACAACACCAGCAGCAACAGCTCGGCTTTGCAAGTCTGACCCAATTAAATTAATAACCACCTGCATCTCTTTCGACAAGCTCTCGTTAAGCATTGCCATTAAAGCATCGGACCACTTGTCTCGCTTGCATGAACGTAGCAGGCTCTTCTGTTTAGATTTTTACAGGTGAGAATACTTATAGATTGTTATTTCACAGTGATAGTACTAGTGCACTTTGAGTAGTAGTTAGAGGCTTAGAGCATTTCTTCTAATGAAAAGAAAATAAAAAACTCAGTCATGAACTTACCAAAGTAGAAATATGTTCATTTGGATTGGAAGCGAAGTGCACATATTTTTCCCAGGAGTTGATTGGCCAGAATGAAGGCTCAGAATTATCAGTTGGAATGTCAATGCCAACTGGTTCCAAAAAGCGTAGCACACGCTGCTCTTCAGTGCACATTGCAGTGATTTGTTTGGTCAAACTATTTTCTAATGCTTTCAATTCATTCTTGCGCATAGTAAGTTCGCGTAGGGCATATAAGGACAGAAACTTGATGCCTCTTGGACTTTCCAGCTCAAAGCTAACACTGGCTTGGATCTGCACTTCTAGTTTTCTTAGAAAGCCAGAACTAAAATTAAAAGATAAATGGTGGGAGGCGACTTAGGAATCGTCAATCAATCATCTGCTACAAACTCAGCTTCTATTTCAGCTTCCGCCTCAGCTTCCATCTCAGCTCCCATCTCAGCTTCCAGCTCAGCTTCTGCCTCAGCTTCCGCCTCAGCTCCCATCTCAGCTTCTACCTCAGCTTCCGCCTCAGCTTTCACCTCAGCTTCCACTTCAGCTTTCGCCTCAGCTTCCACCTTAGCTTCCACTTCAGCTTCCGCCTCAGCTTCCATATTGGCGTCTACGCCAGCTTCTGCTTCATCATCACTAATAGGAGGCATTGGCGCTAACTGTGTAATCGTAGGCGGATGTTGTTTAGGCAGCAAAGCTGGAGGTTGCAAACAGCGGCTGCTCTTATCTTTGAAGATTGCCTCGGGATCGGTGGCTGAGCCGTCTGACAGATTCTGTTTGGGATGGTTACGGAATGAGAAATTATCAAGTTAATGTCAGTTTTAGAGATTATTTTCACATTTAATTTCTTCCCTTTTCTTAAAAATTAGTTAAAAAGGTAAAACAGAGAAAACAAAGTTCTTGATAAAAAATTCTATGGGCTGTGCTTAATTTTACCTTAGTCTGGTAATGCCTTCGTGCTTTCTTCATGTCACGCTCCTGAAAGACTCTGGGTTGAAACAACTCGAAAATTTGGTTCAGTCGGGTCTTTTTGGCTACCAATTCACGCACAAAGCAGAAGCTCCCAGGCTCTAGGTTGTCGCTTAGTATTACCTTTAAATTAGTGAGAAAATATGAGCGTACAAATACAATATTAGATCGATTCAAGAATTTTAACATTTCAAATATCATTGGGATCGGTTGCTTACCTGAATAATTAGAGCAGAGTAAAAACAGCCTTCATACAAGGCTTCACACTTCCACTTCTCAGTGGAGTCCCTCTTTTCTAACCATTCCTCTTCCTTAAGGTTTTGAAAGCCTTCAGGAAGCTTCACTTCACTTTCCGAGACCTCAACAATTTGACGGTCGTCTTTAAAGATCACTAAAAACTTCATTGTAGCATGCAGACTAGACTATGCTAGTGCAAAACTGAGTACCAAATAAAGCAAGAGTTTGGAGCTCACACTATAGTTTATGCTTATTTAATGATTCAGTGGTTTAAGTTGCTTCTAGAAGCAATTGTCTTCTATAGTTCTTCGAATGAAAAAGGCTGCCCTGGCTTTTCCAATTTCATTGGCCCTACCGTCCCCGCATCCATACCTGTCCAATCAGCGTGCACAAACCCCCAAAGGAATAGTTTTCAATTCTTCCCAGCTTTTGTTCATAAACTTTCTTTATTACAAAATAAGCAATCGTAGTAATTACTTTATTACAACAGTCAACTATCATCAAAGTCTGATTCGGACGAAAACAATGACAAGGCAATTGAGGCGACAAGCAAATAAGGATTTGCTGGGCTTGTTCATGGAAGGAGAACAAGAAGCTTTGGAAGACATCGCACTGCAAGAGAAAAAAAGAAAAGTAGTCAAAGCAGATTATTCTGGGAGAGTTGCCGGTTTCATTGCTTTGGAGTCCTCTGTAGCAGAAGTCAATGAAGGTACGGAGCCAGATCTTGGCAACGACAACGGCAGCTATCCTGATTTTGACAAGTTCGCGCGAGTTTGCAGCGATGAAGATGAGGAGATTGACAAGAAAGAGGATGACCGCTCTTTAGAAGATAAAATATTCATCTTGCTGGTAGTCTATTCTTGTTTCAACCTTAATCGTGGATCTAAAAAATTCTTTGTTGATAGTCTAAGAGACATAGGCTTGCCTGCGCCGAAGTCTATCAACTCTATTGAGGCCGTCATCAATGCTGGCGATCCAATGGAAAAATTGGAATCCATGGGAAAAGGCCATTTTCGCTACATTTTGATTCTGAAAAATCTAGAACTAATGTTTCGCAAAAACCAGCTGCACTTGAAGCCAGAATATCTACAACACGATAGTGAAACTGAGAAGGTTTACAAAATTGAAGCCATCGTTAATTTTGACGGCTTGCCTTTGTACCGAGCAAGCCACTTCGGTCTTTGGCCCATACTAATGTCTATTCCCAGCGTATTTAGCAGACCTTTTCCAGTAGCCGTATGGGCTGGTTGTGGCAAGCCACCTCTGAATGATTATCTTCGACAATTTTGCGACGAGGCTAAACATTTTCTTACAGGTTCCATAAATATTATCGAAAATTTAAGTATCAGCTTCTCGACTATCCGATTTGTTTGCGATGCGCCTGCTTGAGCCTAGGTCTCGGTTACTCAAGGGCACATGTACGTCGGTTGCATGTACTGCAGGGCTACTGGACCTTATACCGACAACAGAGTAACATTTTCAATGAGCGTTGGGGAGTCCCATAGTAGCCAACAATACCGAGAGGGAAAGGAGTCTAACCAGGAAAATAAAATTCGCTCTATCACCCCTTCTAAATTTGCCTAACATTAGTTTTGTCGATGCTTTTCCCCCTGACTACCAGTATGCCATCTGCCTTAGAGTCACAAGGAAACTATTTTACCTATTTTTCGACAAATCTAATGGCAAGAAGTGTCTCGTCTATCCCGATCCAATGAGCCTATTGGGTGACCGAATTACTATGGCTGCCGGTTGGACACCTTCAAACTTTCAACGCAGACCCCAGAAAATCGACTTGGAATTGAAGCACATGAAGGCTACTGAATTCAGACAGTACTTGCAACTTTTCGACTTTCCCTTTCGAAAACTTTCTTGGATCTGTAAAGCGCCGCGTAAAGGTGACAAGGCACATGGCAGCGCATTCAGTTAAGCAGGTGCTCAGAGTTCGCGATCTTCTGTTGAATGAGCAGCGCATTCCACGGTTGAAATTCAGCATAAAGCAATGTGATAATTGTTGCATAATCGACAAAGTATGCGTCCTAATCGAAGCTGTAAGTGAAGCTAATCAAGTCACTGGCAGGATTTTACACCCAGTTGACAACATCTACACCAACCCATATCCATCTTTGCATCTAGGAATCGGCTTATACAGGATGACATCTGTTCTAACTGGCACACCTGAGCGAAAGTGCTGGATTTTGCCTGCGAATCTGCTTGCCAATATTGCTGGAGCGGACAGGGATCAAGCAAGCCATTTTTTGTCATTCCTCTGACAGGTGACTCCAAGGAGGCCTGATGTAGGACGCATGAGTTGCAAGTGAGTACTAAAAATATCTTTCTCTGGTTTTTTATATCAATCCGATTTCCTTCTATCTCGATTCTCGTATTCCCTGTATTCTGCAATTCTGCAATTTCTTCCTGAATATGTTCTCAGCTTCAACACGCAGACATGATTGTGGATTATGAGTTAAATATTAGTATATTACGATGCATACTCGATCGCAAACTGCCATTTTATCTTTACTTTTAGGATCTGCAGTTTCATGAGTTTACTACAAGCCTGGCGATCGGTCATTCATGAACTGGAGTTATTTAAGAGACTGATTATATTGCTTCTATCTTTATTGTTTACATTCTTGAACCTTAGAATTAGGTACAGCTTAAAATTCAGTGTTATAGAAGCCGGAGGGGTAATTTAGCTCAAAACTGTGTAGGAGGGGTGGAGGGGCTGGAAACTTAGTGGGAGGGGATGCTGCTGTGGGTGGCTGAAATGGGGGATTTATTTTCTTAAACCCCAGTATATGAAATACTAATGGTATTGTATATAGTATTCCTACCTCCAATTCAAGCCAACAGATTTTTTGTAATATTCTACTTATCCCATTGATAATAATCAACTAGCTGCACAACTGCAATTTCCATCTGTTTCCATCTGGTTTTACTTTTAAGCACGTATAAAATGCTATGAATATTTTATTTCTTTTGCTGGCACCTATTTTAGGTTAGATCGAATCAATACTTTCCGTATCAAAGTATTTATGTGTTTATGCTAGGTTGTAACTTATAAAATATACATATATATAGTTCAGACCTTGTCAAGCCTTGCACAAAATTCGTCTTTGTTCTTCCTTTATCTTTGGTGCAATATGGGAATAGAAAAAACTTGATGACCTGCACTGATAAGGAGTCAGGAGTCAGGACAGTTTGTTTGTTTCGCATAGATTCGCTTAAGCAGGCAAGAACGGTACAACGTAGAAATTCCCATATCACTTCTCTAGCCTTTTGTCACGTTATTGACGTAGTGGCTATAGCTATGACCCTTAAAAGGGCCGTTTTGACGAGAGTTGCAGTAAGTCGTAGTCCCAAAATGAATCGAAGTCAATTCTTGCAAAGCGGATTGTGTAGCGGAGCACTTGGCTTATAAAGGCAGGAAACTGCCGTAGTTGTCTTATTGTCGAGATCAATATTAGAATTGGTTATTAATGTCAATACAAGCTTATAGCGTTCAATGGTTTTGAACGTTCAAGGCTGCAACAATGGTTTTGAATGCAATAGAATATGAAGTCAGTGACAGATGAAGGATACAATGGCGACGCAACGTGGTGAACGATGGCGATGAGCACAGTGAAGGCAGTGAGCAGCAGTAGGCGGGCAGATGAGTAGTGGCGAGATTGGCGTTAGCCGTGGCGAGAGATAAGGAGGCTCGAGGCAGCCAGGAGAGAGAAGGAAAACAAGAGTCAGACGCCGCAAGCCAGACAGCCTAGACAGGAAACACAAGCCTAAGGAGAAGAGTGAGGAGGCCCCCAGCCAGCCGTGGCGGGGGTTAATAAAGGAGCGCAGAGGGGGTAGCGCGAAGCACGAGTGGTTTTCATTGGCTGGCTAAAGAACTTAAAATTATCGATCGTGCAAGTTTTCTACGGTCGCATGAAAGGATAGCAAAGTACGCAGTGATTTCGCGATAGGCACAGATTCGTTGGGCACTACTACAAGTAAACGTTAAAATAAACGATTGGAGAAATTGTAGAGGAGCTGCAGTCCAACGGCCCTTTTGCGGGACCACTTTAAACTGGCAACGTCACACTTTCTTCTAACCCCCACCCCAACTGAAATGAATTGGCCAAAATTAGCTGTGTCACCTCTAGGTTAAAATAACTCGACAGTGGAGACCGCCACAATTTGCCCGCCGCCCTATTTCACCTTGAATAGAATGGCGATCAAATTGTGGCGGTCAAATGTACTTGTATATGTAGCTAGTAGACCGGGCGGCCGCCCCTTTGCCATGGCTGGACTTGCATATAAGGGGGTAAATTTGAGCTTGGCAAACCTTGGCAAACTTTGGCTTTTTAGGCCAAAACAAAATTTGGGCAAATCTGCCCCACTACTTGAAAAATCCTGAATTGACACCAAATTGGACTCATCTAAATGAAAACTTAAGAATACAAGTAACATTGTACATGCGCTAGTGCTTAAGTAGTGGAGTATTAAAATATATTTTTTGTTGCATTGATTTCGAAGATCGAAAGGTATTACTTATAAGTAGGTAGGCTAAAATGCACACTTTTGCTTTTACATCCAATTTCTAAAGTGTTGAAACTCAGAAAAATTTGCACGAGTTGCCTATACCCCACTTTGGAGCTTGCAGCAATTTTTTCAGAGATGGCTGCTCAAAGGGTTAAAAGTTCAAGTTAGCTGTAGTATAGGATTGGTCATGCAAATTAATAGTGAGCAGTGAGCTCACTATACAAGAAAAAAAATTAATAAGGATATCAATAGTTTGCCCCACTGTCCATACATGTACTGAAAGGCGTACTGCCAGGTACAAGCACAAAAGCACCCGAAACTAAAAAAATCAACTTTTAAATTCTGCTTTTTACATAATTTCCTCACAAAATATTTCATACGTACAAAGAAGAAAAACTACAAACTTTTATCTTGCGGGATGGGGCGTACCCTTGAGGGCCGCTGGGGCGCCGGCCTAGAGGGTATGCCCCAATTTTTCTAACCACTGGCGTTGGTTGTTATGCCACATACAATGTTGTCTGCAATGGCATAGCATATTAGTAAGCATTAATATTTTTTTTTGTCATATAACTATTCAACCTTACAAGTTGGGCATAATTTGTATATATAT
>NIVC01001236.1:0-79493 GCA_002269645.1 Macrostomum lignano | reverse complement strand
AAGCATTTAATGTATTTTAAAGCCAAGGCTCATTTAATTTGGCTAATGTACATTGACTGCTAATGTACATTATGGCTGAACCAATTAGCAAGTTGTTACGTCTGCAAGCTTGTAATTCTAAACTTATCGAAAGTCATTTCAGCTGACTTTATTTTTATAAAATAGCTTATGTATTCTTCTTTGCTACTGAAATGAAAGTAGAGAGCTGTTTTCTAAGTATATATGCCTGGGTGGCCCATCTAGTTATTCTAGTATCTGTGGTTGGAAAGAATAAGGAACGGAGGTAGTCTGCTTTCGTGAATTTTACAAGCCTACCTTCTTGAATTTGGTATTAAATATCTTATTTTGTACTAATTTTTAGGGAATTTCTCTCGTGTACTTTTAACTTGTAATAATTGTCGAGGTTTTTTTTACAAAACAAGCACCACCAGGTTTGCATATATTGCAGTTTAAACGAGCACGAAGAAAATAATAGTTTGATACGTGATTCTCAAAATTAATTCATATTTAAATAAATATATATTTGCTTATATATATACATATTGGTTATTAAATTAATCTATTTATTTATGCTGCTTTTACAGATATTCTTTAATTTTGCTCATACATGACAAATATTTTGTAACAGTCAAGAGTTTTGTGTTTTTGTATGGCTACATTTATAAAAAATGATTAACAGATTATAATTTTTATCTTCATGCAATTATTATACTATCAAAGGACCATGCTGAGACAAAGACGACTGTTAAAACAAAAATTTATGCATAAATCAAGTTCTTTGATCGCTTTGTATTGTTAATGACCGATTTTCTGTTTTTATTTTGTTATGAATGTCTATCCTTCAATTATAAATTTGTTTGATGAGTCATCAAGACGCAATAATGTCAAAAAGCATTGCCTTAAATTGCAGAGTGAATTTTTCTGAACTTTTAATGTATTATTTCAAACGATAATATAAAATACAAATTCACTGATGCAGGGACCAAAGAATCTCATAATATGCTTTCGTCCACCTGCATCAGCACCAGGGTGCTTCGCCTACGGTCGGCGGAGCTGCCCGGACGCTGTCCTCCCGGTCAACTAGATTCCGGCCCAGCGGTTGCGGCAGCGGTCGAAGCCGTGCTCCAGCCCGGCCACTAGTAGCACCAGCGCGCAGCTGAACAGATTCAGTAGCGACAGCCCAAGAGTGTCGCGTAGCGTCAGAGCGCCAGGCCGAGGCGCCAGGCTTGGCGGCTCCTCTGGCGCCAGGTGGGACAGGAAGGCGCCGATTCTGCTGCTGCTGCTGGCGTCGCTGCAAAGCGGGCGCTCGCCGGCGGGCACCTCAAAGTATCTGCGGGAGCCCCGATGGTGGTCCCTTGCAATGAGGCGTAGCGGCTCGTAAAATTTTGAGCTGGGTAACCTAGATTAACCCTGTTGCTATGCCAAATTACCCTGCCCTAAGCTTACCTAGCTACAATACCCCAATAGCTTTAAAACAATCAAAACATGTATGCTTGCTTCATCAGGCAAGAATTTTTGTAAATAAGTAGCTTTGGTCATATTTGTTATTTAATTTATTGATAAATACTTGGGTAGTAGCAAAAAACCTAGGAAGGATATTTGCATGAAAGACTCTTCATATCATGTCAAAGGAGAAGCCTCATTGCCATGCCGACAGAGTTTGAAAACTTGGGTCCTTGGCCTTTCGCTGATTTACTCAGTGGTACGAGCTAAACACGTCCAATTCTCGTGCCACGACCTCTGGTTCGATTCTGTGTGTACATAGAATGTACATGTCTGACGATTAGAAAGTCAGTACCGCTGTACACCCTGTGTGAGCGTGTGCGTGAGTGCGTGCCTGCGTACAGCATTGGCGAGCTTGTCTGTGCTCAGGAATGAGCAGAATTGCCTCAGAGCTGGTTGTGGGACGATGTCGCTGAAGGCGTTGCGTCATGCTACTCACAGCACTTCTGCAAATGTTTTATTATCATCTGTGGACCCAGCGAGGCTATATATACTCCTACATAGGGGTCAATTGCCACTACTGTTCTAGTTCTCAAGACAAGATGCAGGTGACTCTCTGGCCTATAGACGGCTGCTGATACCATCCGCTGTGCTTTGCTGACTACGAGCCTATAATCGCAGAGTGCGGGGTCTGTGTGGGAACTCAGATTTCGGGATATTTTACTCTTACACTTTTTACTTTTTATACTTTTAAATCAGTTTAACCAGATACCTAGATATTTTTCAATTGAACTACCCAGTTACTGCCTAATTAAATATACTCAGCAACATCGAAAATTCGCCATCACAAAAGATTCCGTCTATGATCACCACTTTTGAGAGGGCAGGTAAAGTCTCTCAATCTTTGCGAGTGACTTAGCTAACTCAGCTACGCCACGGCAGACTTGAGTTGAGGAATGAAGCGGGGGGAGCGGTGTGCGAGAGTTGGACGGATTTCAATTTTGCTGAGTATACTCGTTAGATTAACATCTAAATTAATAGCACACCAAATTAGGTAGGTTAAATTACCCATGCAGTTTAACGGAGTTGATGAAAAATGTAAAACATGCGCAAAACTGACTTTTCTTAGTCATGCAGGTCAGGGGCTGCGTTAAGAGTTCTAGTATAAGCATGCGACTCTGCGGCTAGACTATGCTTCAAAGTTGACTAACATTTTTAGTTAGAAAATTTTTTTGTGAAAGCAAGCGCACCTACGCTCCAACTCGTCTAGCCAGTCGTCAGTTCTGTTGTCCATGGCAGCCGCCAGCTCCTCGTTTATCAGCGGCAACAGCCGAGATCCAGTCGGCAGCGCCAGCCCCAGCTCGATTGGGATGCCATCGAACACAACAAGCCGGGCGTCGCAGGTCAGCTGGCTCCAGTAGGCGTTCCGCTTGGCGTCGTAGACCAGAGCAAAGTCGCCGGTCTCCATGGCGGCGCGGCCGATCTGGGCGTTCGAGAACAGGCCGCCGCGGTGCTGCATTCGCTCATAGACCATGCGCAACTGAGGGAATGGCGACTCTTTGAAATAGGCGGAATAGCTGGAATTGGCCAGAGTGCCGAACCTGTGGGTTGTCTGGTCCAGCAGGCTCCTCAGCGTTCCCCGATGGGCACCTGCACTCTGTTCAGGCATCGCTGGCCGGCTAAGTTGGCCGCGAAGGCTACAAGAAGCAGCAGCGCTGTCAGGCGGAAGGCCGACACAGCAAACCGGCCGGAGGGTCGCTGCGGCTGCCGGCATCTGCCCTAATAAGGTTTAATTCGGCATTGAATAAATGTGACTTAAAGCCAGCTTTTGCATTCGAGTTAGAGGAATTCTATAGCTTAAGTTTTTAGTTTTTAGTACCATTCATTTAAGTAACACGTTAGTAACACGTAGCAATGTTTGTCACATGATATTTAAATCCAGTGTTGTGGCTGCTAGCTAAATGACTTAAGTCGACTCGGGAGTCGAGGAATGAACCAAATTGGCTCTGTCGGACCCTTCAAAGAAGGGACAGAGGCATGGATTCAATACCAAGAGCGCATTGAACAGTTTTTTTGTTGCCAACGACATTGCAGATGAGAAAAAGAGAGCAGTGTTGCTCAGTATGTGTGGGAAACAAACATATCAGTTGCTCTGCAGCCTTCAGTTGGAACGTCTTATGCTGACATCTGCAAAGTACTGAAGGAACACTTCGACCCAACGCCGCCAGAAATCGTTCTGCGCCATCGCTTTTTCACTCGAAACCGTCAGTCTGGTGAATCCATTGCCGTCAGCTTGGCAAAGGTTGCAATCTCACCAACCTGAACGGAATGCTGAGGGACACGCTCGTGCTGGGCATCAACGATGACGGAATCCAGCGGAAACTCCTTGCTGAAAAGGAACTGACGCTAGCAAAGGCACCATCAACAGCACAGGCCCTTGCTACGGCCGCCGAGGGCACTCAACTTGTGATGAAGGGCACCGAGCCAGAGTCCGTTCACGTCGTTCAGCAGTCGGCAACTGCCAGACGCTGTTTCCGGTGTCTCTCACAGCGGAATCTGGTATCCAAGTGTCCCTTCTTGAGCAAGAAATGCTTCAACTGCTCCAAGCAGGGGCACACGGCAGCTGCATGCAAGTCCCAGGCATCCAGTGGTCGACGCAAGAACCAGGCGGCGGTGCGCGAAGTCGAGTCGGAGATGGAGGAGACAGGTCCTGCCGCTGCTCGTGGTAGATGGCTCCGGTTCAGATTTGATTGGGCGAGACTGGCTGGCCGATCTGCCCCTGGACTGGCGCGGGATCGAGCAGATGCAGTCGCATCAGAGCGGTGAGCATCCTATGATCCGCGACCTGCTGAAGCAGTATTCCGGTGTGTTCGAGTCCGGACTCGGCCAGTATACAGGGCGGCCAGTGTAGCTGCGACTGAATGACGGGGCCCGGCCTCGCTTTCTAAAGGCCCGCAACGTGCATTTCGCGCTGAAGGCCAAGGTTGAGGCACAGCTAGACAAAGAGATTGAGCAAGGTGTGCTAAAGCCCGTGAGTAGCTCTGACTAAGCATCGCTTATTGTTCCGGTGCTCAAGCCCGATGGATCCGTTCGCATCTGTGCCGACTTCAAGCAGACGGTGAATCTCGACGTGGAACCGGAAAAGTATCCGCTGCCTCGGATTGACGAGCGATTCGCTAAGCTGGCCGGAGGGCAGAAGTTTACGAAGCTCGACCTCTCTCTCACAGGCGTATTTGCAGATGCCTCTGGACGAGGTCTCTCAACAGATCTGCACCATCAACACGTCCAAAGGGCAGCTGCGCTACACCCGGCTTCCGTTTGGCGTGGCGCCTGCAGTCGGAATTTTTCAGCGGCTCATGGATAGCCTGCTGCAGGCCATTCCGCATGTCACCTGTTTCATCGATGATCTCATCATCACCGGGAGCGACGACGAGAGCCCCCTGCGTTCACTAGAGTTGGTTCTACAGCGCCTGCAGCAGAGTGGCCTGAAGTGCGGACTGAACAAGTGCAGCTTCATGCAAGAGAGTGTGAGCTATCTGGGACATCGAATCGATGCTGCCAGCTTTCACCCGCTGTCAGAGAACTTGACTTACTTGACTTAGCTGCAGGGGGCTCCGGAAACAGCGAGTTTCCAGTTTCGAGTGTTTGTGCGTCCGGAAATAGCGAGGAGGCGTTGCCGCCCATTTCGCTGTCAGAGAAGGTGCGGGCCATCATGGATGCGCAAGCGCCCAAGGACGAGACTCAGCTCCGCAGCTTCCTGAGGTTGGTCAACTACTATGGCAAATTCCTGCCGAACCTGTCCACCGAGCTGGCCCCACTGCATCGTCTACTGAACCGGGATGCTGCCTTCCGTAAGTGCAAAGAGCTGTTCAGCAGGGTGCCAGTGCTCGCACATTTCGATGAGCGGCAGCCGCTAGTGCTGGAGTGCGACGCTTCTCCATACGGCTTAAGCGCTGTCATCAGTCATCGAATCAACGGTATCGACAGACCGATCGCCTTTGCCTCGCGCTCCTGATTTCATCCTTCTGCTTCATTCAGAGCATGCATTTATTAATATTAATAACATAGAGCATAGAGCATTGGTCTTAATAATTAGCATAGAGCATAGAAGATTAATCTTATTAATAGTATAGAGCATGCACATTCACAACATCCAGCAAACCTGGAACAGCATCGCCAGAGCCGAATAGGCAGTGTAGACAGCATGGAATCGGCTTCGGTCCTTGTGACGCCGGTACAGACCAGTCAAGGTCAGCGCGAGGAGAACGGCGCTCCCGAGACCTGCCAGCCAGACGTACAGGTGCATCGAAGTGGCAAACTGAAACATGGACTCGGTGGGGTCGCTGCGCACCTCGCGGAAAAGCACAGACATGTTTGTCTGGATGTACGCGCGGCTTAACGTCGCCGGCCAGCTCGCCATCTGGTGCGAAAGCGACGTCGACGGCGGCGTCATCGCTGAACAGGCAATGTCGGCGCGACCGTCGGCGAGTGCGCCGGCAACTCGCACCCATGCGTCATTGTCGATTGCAGTGGCGTTGGGAAGCAGCTCCAAGGACAAGTTGGTAATCTGCCAGTTTTATTGGAATTTTTCGGGCTGAATGTAATCTAATTAGAGAACCTATTACGTAAATAAGACCTCTAAAATATTGGAAATCCTTTGACAAGTTTCAGTTGACAGGTGTTAGATAGCAGGTAGGTCAGTGGAAAGGACATCATTAGTGGGCATCAATAGACAGGGGCGTCAATGAACTGCTATTAGAGGAAATTCACCCCAAATAGGAACGCTCACCCCAAGGTTCTGCCTGAGCAGCCGGATGCACAACTCGAAGGAAAATCCTTCCAGGCGATCCTCCAACGCCTGACCGGTCTTGTCTTCCATGCCCGTCTTGAATCGGACGTACGGGTTGTCCTGTAGTGTTTTGGTTAGATGTAGAAAAAAAATAATTTATTACTCCGATAAGTAGTGCAATGAGGAGATGCAGTCTCTCCGCTCTCTCCTTTTCACTTCTGTGTTGACTGTTTGCACTACCGGTAACGAATTGTCTATGGCCATGTTGAAGTTCATGTTATTTCAGTGTACATCTCGAGCTGCGCCATCAGCTTCTCTCCATCCTATCCTCGCTTCTCCCCATCCTCTCCTCGCTTCTCTCCATCCTCTCCTTCTCGCTTCTTTCCACCCTGTCCTTCTCGCTGTTCTCCATCCTCTCCTCGCTTCTCTCCGACCTCTCCTCGCTTCTCTCCACCCTCTAATCCTCGCCTCTCTGCCCTCTCCTCTCCTTTTGCCCCCCCTGCCCTTCTAAGCCAGACTTGCCAGCACGAGAAGCACTTTCAGCGGCGCCTGTCTGTAGTGCTGCAGGACGGCCTCTCGCGAAGTGTCGGTCGGCCTCATCGGACTCAGGCTGAACCGACCGTCTGTTGAAAACTCACCCACCTGTACGTGCGGCAAAAGAGAATTCATGACAGAACAAAGCAATATATCAAGCAGTTGTATGTGCTTCTTTTACTACTGTTAGTACACTTTGAGCTGCTAAAGAGCGCCTAGTTGCAGCTGACTCACCAGCTCCGGTCGCAGCGGCAAGTTCCGGTAGATGCCGAGGCGCCAGTTGTCACGAACGACTGCACCGTCGGGGAGCAGGCGAAATGTTCCCGTCAGCCCGGTGACATTTTTCTCCTGCAGCGTCTGTGGAAGGCATTAATAGAGCCTTTAAATGCACATACTGCTAATAGTAGTCAGGCTACCTTGCCTTAATCACTTTAGTCACAATAAATGAGCCAATGCACATGCGTGCCTGAATTGCTGTGCTTTCTTGGAAAGACGTACTCGCAGACCTCGCTTTTTCTCTTCCCATCATTCTCGCCTCTCCCTCCTCCTCGCCTCTCCCTTCTTCTCGCCTCTCTCCCTCCTTCTCGCCTCTCTCTCTCCTTCTCACCTCTCTCCCTTCTTCTCGCCTCTCTCTCTCCTTCTCGCCTCTCCCTCCTCGCCTCTCTCCCTCCTTCTCGCCTCTCCCTTCTTCTCGCCTCTCTCTCTCTCCTTCTCGCCTCTCCCTCCTCGCCTCTCTCCCTCCTTCTCGCCTCTCTCTCTTCTTCTCGCCTCTCTCTCTCCTTCTCGCCTCTCCCTCCTCGCCTCTCTCCCTCCTTCTCGCCTCTCCCTTCTTCTCGCCTCTCTCCCTCCTTTTCGCCTCTCCCTTCTTCTCGCCTCTCTCCCTCCTTCTCGCCTCTCTCTCTCCTTCTCACCTCTCTCCCTTCTTCTCGCCTCTCTCTCTCCTTCTCGCCTCTCTCCCTTCTCGCCTCTCTCTCTCCTTCTCGCCTCTCCCTCCTCGCCTCTCTCCCTCCTTCTCGCCTCTCCCTTCTTCTCGCCTCTCTCTCTCCTTCTCGCCTCTCCCTCCTCGCCTCTCTCCCTCCTTCTCGCCTCTCCCTTCTTCTCGCCTCTCTCTCTCCTTCTCGCCTCTCTCTCTCTTCTCGCCTCTCTCCCTCCTTCTCGCCTCTCTCCCTCATTCTCGCCTCTCTCCCTCCTTCTCGCCTCTCTCCCTTCTTCTCGCCTCTCCCTTCTTCTCGCCTCTCTCCCTCCTTTTCGCCTCTCCCTCCTTCTCGCCTCTCTCCCTTCTTCTCGCCTCTCCCTTCTTCTCGCCTCTCTCCCTCCTTTTCGCCTCTCCCTTCTTCTCGCCTCTCTCCCTCCTTCTCGCCTCTCTCTCTCCTTCTCACCTCTCTCCCTTCTTCTCGCCTCTCTCTCTCCTTCTCGCCTCTCTCCCTTCTCGCCTCTCTCTCTCCTTCTCGCCTCTCCCTCCTCGCCTCTCTCCCTCCTTCTCGCCTCTCCCTTCTTCTCGCCTCTCTCTCTCTCCTTCTCGCCTCTCCCTCCTCGCCTCTCTCCCTCCTTCTCGCCTCTCCCTTCTTCTCGCCTCTCTCTCTCCTTCTCGCCTCTCTCTCTTCTCGCCTCTCTCCCTCCTTCTCGCCTCTCTCCCTCATTCTCGCCTCTCTCCCTCCTTCTCGCCTCTCTCCCTTCTTCTCGCCTCTCCCTTCTTCTCGCCTCTCTCCCTCCTTTTCGCCTCTCCCTTCTTCTCGCCTCTCTCCCTCCTTCTCGCCTCTCTCTCTCCTTCTCACCTCTCTCCCTTCTTCTCGCCTCTCTCCCTCCTTCTCGCCTCTCTCCCTTCTTCTCGCCTCTCTCCCTCCTTCTCGCCCCTCTCCCCTCTCCTTCCGTCCTTTCTCCAGACCAGCCAATTCTAATCTTAATTCCATTCCCAGACTGTCGGACTCAGCTGAATTGATAATAAATGGTCTTACGCCATTGCCGCAGGCGAGCTGCCTGACGAACTCGATCCACACGCTGAGCAGGTCGTACAGCATCACGTGCTCCGTAGTTGGCAGTTTGCGGCCCAATTCCTCAGTAAAAGGTCCGAACTCCATAGCAGTAACGTTGTCGGCCTCGTTGGCAAACACCAAAGACTCGGTGTCATTGCGCCGCTCGCTGCCCACCGCTAAGCCCTTTGAGGTTCGTGTGTGGTTCAATGAGACTTCTCTACAGTCTTTCAAGTTTTTCTGCACCCCGAATGCAAATTTTATTGAAATAGCAAGTCATGCCTCCGCTGACAGAACTTGTATTGTTGAACAACAATTGAGGGTTGTGAAAGAGCCTGGGTTGGGGTTGTCCGCACCAAGTTTTGTCTATGGTAAAACCCCCACTATGCTAAAGTTTGTGCGGACTTCAGCGGCATTTTGCTGTTTCTCGATCATTCTGTGAATGAACTTTCACAAAACGCGCACTTTCTTAATTTTATTGTAGGAACTTGAGAGGCCGACCATTTTGTCTATCATTACGATAGTGTTAAAGCTTGAAGTTTCTTATCTCGAAAAAGCCTGCCTTCAACCCAAAATGCCAAGAATGGTTAATTCTGGCCACTTTCTGCCCCGGTTGTCCCCCAAAGCTAACCTGAATCGCTCGCTGCAATTTGATTCTTCAGAATAGCAGAAAGCGAAGACACTTTATTTACGCACAAATTTACCAACAGATAAAATCTCTCCTCCATTGCCTGCGCGTTTTTTGCGATTTTTTTGTGCTTTTCTACGCCGGCGAGTCCGTCAATCCAGTCTCCCAGCTTCATCGTAAACAGGCTGACAGGGGATGACAGCCGATTTCTCGGCGCTGATTAAAGCCTCGATTTCCTCTTTTTTTAAGTAAAAGAAGACAAACAAAATTGTTTCTGCTTTTTTCTCTCCTGAACAGCCAGCCGGGCTCCTCAAATCTGATGACACTTTGCCCTAACAAATCTCTCCAAGACAGATGAGGCCTGACAGGTGGATGCTGGAGAGTCATTTTCGCCTCCTTGGGGCTGCAGTGGCAAGAAAAACATTTGGCCGGCTTTCTGTCGGCAACTGCGCGGCCGCATCAAGCCAGCTGCGCTCTTTGTGGCTCGGCTGCTTTTTGGGAACTATTGACTGATTTAAATGTAATTTTGGAATCGGAGATTAGGAACTCACCAACTCCTCATTCAGAGTATCAGTCAGTTCATTGCAGCACCCTGATCACTGACAGTCCTTCTTCATCAGTCATCAGTGAATTCACTCATCCACTTGATTCATTCATCACTCCATTCACATATCACTATATTCACTCATCGCTGCATTCACTCATTACTGCATTCACTCATCACTGCATTCACTCATCAAGGCGCTCGCTCATCCCTACATTCACTCACCATTGCATTCACTCATCACCGCATCCCTCATCACTGCGTTCAGTCATCACTACATTCACTCATTACTACATTCACTCATTACTACATTCACTCATCACTACATTCACTCATCACTACATTCACTCATCACTACATTCACTCATCAAGCCGGTCACTGCATTAGCGGTGGCAGCAGAGCTGATCCTACCGTGTCAAACAGCAGCCATCGCTGCTGGGTTTCCCGCAGTCTGGTGCCAGCAGCAGCCTGCAGCAGCCGGTTCAGCAGCGGCCGCCCGGCCACCACCAGCAGCAGCCGGTCTGGCCTGAAGGGGTGCAGCAGGCGGTTCACAATCTCGGCGGCGTTGCTTCCGTCAACGTCCAGTCGGTGACAGTCGACGCCGCCTCCGCTGCCGGCGCCGCCACCGTTGGGAAAGATCGGCGCCAGATCGTGCACCCGGTACGGCGCGCCGACAATCAGCGACGCCGAGGTGACGAGCTGCGTGGCCGCGGCTGCCAGCGCCAGTCCGGGCGCCAGCTGCAGCATCGGCGGCGACGGCGCAGCCACTGACGAGTGCCAGCGGAGCGAAGGCGGCGCCGCCGATCGCAGCATCCGACTCCAGGCACTGCGGCCCATATTGTCGGTGTTGTCCTCTGCATCGACAGCGAAGAGGAAGTTCGAACTCGACAGCCGGTGGGCGTCTGGAAAGTTTTTGTTGTTTGGAGAAGGTCTGTGAGTTCCTTGGTGACTTTTTGCTCTGAGTTCCTAGCATTTATAGTGTCAAGGACGCTTAAGTCCCAAAAGTATTGGACTGACAAGGACATTGGACTGACAAGGACATTGGACTGACAAGGACATTGGACTGACAAGGACATTGGACTGACAAGGACATTGGACTGACAAGGACATTGGACTGACAAGGACATTGGACTGACAAGGACATTGGACTGACAAGGACATTGGACTGACAAGGACATTGGACTGACAAGGACATTGGACTGACAAGGACATTGGACTGACAAGGACATTGGACTGACAAGGACATTGGACTGACAAGGACATTGGACTGACAAGGACATTAAACTGACAAGGACATTGGACTGACAAGGACATTGGACTGACAAGGACATTGGACTGACAAGGACATTGGACTGACAAGGACATTGGACTGACAAGGACGTTGGACTGACAAGGACATTGGACTGACAAGGACATTGGACTGACAAGGACATTGGACTGACAAGGACATTGGACTGACAAGGACATTGGACTGACAAGGACATTGGACTGACAAGGACATTGGACTGACAAGGACATTGGACTGACAAGGACATTAAACTGACAAGGACATTGGACTGACAAGGACATTGGACTGACAAGGACATTGGACTGACAAGGACATTGGACTGACAAGGACATTGGACTGACAAGGACATTGGACTGACAAGGACATTGGACTGACAAGGACATTGGACTGACAAGGACATTGGACTGACAAGGACATTGGACTGACAAGGACATTGGACTGACAAGGACATTGGACTGACAAGGACATTGGACTGACAAGGACATTGGACTGACAAGGACATTGGACTGACAAGGACATTGGACTGACAAGGACATTGGACTGACAAGGACGTTGGACTGACAAGGACGTTGGACTGACAAGGACATTGGACTGACAAGGACATTGGACTGACAAGGACATTGGACTGACAAGGACATTGGACTGACAAGGACATTGGACTGACAAGGACATTGGACTGACAAGGACATTGAACTGACAAGGACGTTGGATTGGCAGAATTTTTTGAAGAGAAAGTAGAATCAGAAAAATTGAAGCCCAGCTCAGATCATAGGCAGTAGTTGATGGTCTTACAGGTGCAAAAAATATTGATTCACACTAATTCAACTTCAGAGAATTTGAGCTCTAAAGTTTAGAATCTCAGGGAGACTCTCACAGGACTCCAGCAGCTCCAGGGGCGGCCACTTAGGCAGCGGGAATTCTTCAAATGTCAGAGCCGCATGCGCGGCGGCGGGACACGAGCTGCGCAGTGTGGACTCGAACAGGTCTCGGTACAGGCCGCTCAGCTCCGCTGCCACCCCGGCCCGGGTCCAGAACACGGCTGCAATCATGGCGGTGGTGCTGTACAGGAAGTGAATTGCTCCAGTTTAAAATAGCAGTCACAATTTCTGCATAGCTGCTCACCGAACGAATAGTTGGCTGCGCCCTGTGATGAGGCTGCCAAGGCAACGATGACGGCAAAGCTGCCTAAGAGAGATCGCAACTTTGCCATCTGGAATTGTGATTTGATTTTTGTTTCCGTTCAAAAAGCATCGAATCCTTCGGCTAATTTGTTTTAATTGTGATTGTTCTTATAGGTGACGAGGGAGAGAGAGACAGAAACGGAGGGGTTGACAGTGAGAGCGAGTACATCTCTAGCTCTCAACTCAAGCCAGACAATGGAGCAGGCAGACAATAGGCAGTGCAGAGATCAGCCTCAGGCTCAGAGACTGGCGCACAAGAAGGAGCTGGGGGCGAGCGGCCAAATCCATGATTTCCAGCGTCTCAAAGAGCGTTTTTGGTTGGGGCTGCACATCCAGGTTGTTTCTGCTTCAAGAGGCAGCAAAACGTTGATTTTCAATCTCTGCTAGGTAGTTACAACGCTCACCCAGGGTGTACAACGGCCCTGACTTTTTCATTGACCCCATGGGAGCGCATAGAGAAGATTATTTTTCCATTGCCAGTGCCAACCAGCCGCAGTTGTGGATGCTGATATCTAGCAAAACTGTACAGGCCTACTAAAAGAAAGCCGAAAGGCAAACATCGGCTTAGGAATGTTTAAACTGTAATTTGCGCTCAATTGAGCAGCTCGGCCCCCGTCAGGTGGAGGACGGGGATGGCTGCCGGGGATCAGCTGGGATCGGGGCGAGAGCGGGAGGGGCAGAGCGTGACTCGAGAAGCTCAAGAAGGGGGAATAAATAAGGGAGAAAGGCGGGGGATAATGATACAGTGGCATCCTCAATCCTGATTACAGCGCGCCTGTCTGTTAATTCGTTTGAATCAGTCGGATGCGGCGGGCGAAGGCAGTAAAAGGTAAATCATGCGGTGAGCTTGAGGAGTTGTGAGATGACGGGGAGAGGCAGAGAAAAAATTAAAACATCCCATTAAGCTGGGCCTGTTGGGATGGGGAGGCCGCCTCTCCGTTTGGCTATTCATTACTGAGCGGAGTGAAGCCCCAGTCATTAATCACTGCTCACGGTCGATATCCCCTGGCGATCAGCCCCCCTCCCCAACAACCCCTGGGACTTCGGTCTGAGCCTCCTCTCTTCCCCATATCTTTTTTTGAAGATCGCCCGGCCCCTCAATTCTGCGTCTCTCTAACTTTGTTGTGCGCTCGCAATGTCAATTCACGATGCTCGCTTCGATTGCTCTTCTAGAGTCACTGTCACTGTCACTGTCACTGTCACTGTCACTGTCACTGTCACTGTCACTGTCACTGTCACTGTCACTGTCACTGTCACTGTCACTGTCACTGTCACTGTCACTGTCACTGTCACTGTCACTGTCACTGTCACTGTTACTGTTACTGTCACTGTCACTGTCACTGTCACTGTTACTGTCACTGTTACTGTCACTGTCACTGTCCCTGTAACTGTGACTGTCACTGTCACTGTCACTGTCACTGTCACTGTCACTGTCACTGTCACTGTCACTGTCACTGTCCCTGTAACTGTGACTGTCACTGTCACTGTCACTGTCACTGTCACTGTCACTGTCACTGTCACTGTCACTGTCACTGTCACTGTCACTGTCACTGTCACTGTCACTGTCACTGTCACTGTCACTGTCACTGTCACTGTCACTGTCACTGTCACTGTCACTGTCACTGTTACTGTTACTGTCACTGTCACTGTCACTGTCACTGTTACTGTCACTGTTACTGTCACTGTCACTGTCCCTGTAACTGTGACTGTCACTGTCACTGTCACTGTCACTGTCACTGTCACTGTCACTGTCACTGTCACTGTCACTGTCACTGTCACTGTCACTGTCACTGTGACTGTCACTGTGACTGTCACTGTCACTGTCACTGTCACTGTCACTGTCACTGTCACTGTCACTGTGACTGTCACTGTCACTGTCACTATTGGCATTGTCGGTACGAATCTCAATAAAATTCATAATGGCACATTCCCTCTTAATGGCGATCTCATTGCCACCAGTGTCTCTCTTTGAGTCACTATCAGTATCACTCTGAATGGCACACTCGGTATCATTCTCAGTGTCACTCTCAGTGTCACACCCAGCGTCACTCTCAATGGCAGCCATCGGCTTTCTGGTTGCTGCTTCCTCTGTTTCTCCCTTTCCTTCCTCCCCATTGCTGCAGTTGCCAATGCCAGGAAATCCTCTCTGCGCCTCAACCGGCCGCCATTGCCTCCCGTCACGGATTTCAAAGAGGTGTAAAATTATTGTTGGTGCAAAAAGCCGATCTGCATTTCGCGCAAGCAAAATTCTTTATGACGAATTCTTTATGCGGCTGAGCAGCGCAATGCGGCACACCTGGAGGCTGGTCAGGTGTAAGAAAAGCATTTTGATGTCTCTGGCCAGATGCTCGATCCCCCCAATCGGCAAGGTGGCTCTCCACCCCATCGACTCTTTTTTATTAATCCACTTAAGAGCCGCCCGCAGCGCCGCTCCCGAGGAACCCCTGCCTCCGGTCGCACTTTACACAGAAAACGTTTTAGTCCCCAGCCCAAATTGGTCAGTTTTTGGCCTCCTTGACACTTGAATGCCGGCGATAAAAATGATACAATGCCCCCGCCAAGTGGCACCCATCGCTTCACATTCAGATACTGTCTTCAACTTATCCGCCTCTACAGTCAACAGGTTATGCAAATGGGGGATATTTAGTAGCAGAGAAATTCTGCAACGCTGGGAAACTAAACAGCCGTCCTCAGGCCCCAGCAACCCGGGAAATCAAAGACGCCTCTTTCAGAATCTGCGAACTTCCACAACTGTCCGACCTCCGCAGTTCCGCGGCGCGGCAGCTGACGCGTTGCAGATATTGCGGAACAACAGGGCTCGGACTTCCCCTCACTAAAGGGAAAATGATGATGATGACGCCACCTCAATCCCCAATTCAATTCCTGGGTTGAAATTCTAAATGCAGATTTTGTCAGCCAAGTTGTAAGCCATGGTTGCATCACGGCCGGGCCTGGGCTGGCAACACGGCCGATTCACTGGGGAGTTCGACTCGGCATTCTGGGACTTGGCTCCGCAGCTGTCCTGATGCATCACGCGGCCATTAAATAAACTTTGTCCGGTCTTGTCGTTACCTGTCCATCCTGCAGTCCCAGCTGCTGTCAGATCTTCTGTCATGTCTCTTCTATCCTGTCTCCGATCCCGTCTCTTCCATCCCGTCTCTTCCATCACGTCTCTTCCATCCCGTCTCTTCCACCCCGTCTCTTCCATCCCGTCTCTCCCATCCCGTCTCTTCCATCCCGTCTATTCCATCCCGTCTCTTCTATCCCGTCTCTTCCATCCCGTCTCTTCTATCCTGTCTCTTCTATTCTGTATCCCATCCCGTCTCTCCCATCCCGTCTCTTCCATCCCGTCTATTCCATCCCGTCTCTTCCATCCCGTCTCTTCCATCCCGTCTCTCCCATCCCGTCTCTCCCATCCCGTCTCTCCCATCCCGTCTCTCCTATCCTGTCTCTCCCATCCCGTCTCTCCCATCCCGTCTCTTCCATCCCGTCTCTTCTATCCTGTCTCTTCTATTCTGTATCCCATCCCGTCTCTCCCATCCCGTCTCTTCCATCCCGTCTATTCCATCCCGTCTCTTCCATCCCGTCTCTTCCATCCCGTCTCTTCCATCCCATCTCTCCCATCCCGTCTCTACTATCCCGTCTCTTCCATCCCGTCTCTTCCATCCCGTCTCTTCCATCCCGTCTCTTCCATCCCGTCTCTTCCATCCCGTCTCTTCCATCCCGTCTCTTCCATCCCGTCTCTTCCATCCCGTCTTTCTTATCCCATCTCTCCCATCCCGTCTCTACTATCCTGTCTCTCCCATCCCGTCTCTTCCATCCCGTCTCTTCTATCCTGTCTCCGATCCCGTCTCTTCCATCCCGTCTCTTCCATCCCATCTCTCCCATCCCGTCTCTACTATCCCATCTCTTCCATCCCGTCTCTTCCATCCCGTCTCTTCTATCCTGTCTACGATCCCGTCTCTTCCATCCCGTCTCTTCCATCCCATCTCTCCCATCCCGTCTCTTCCATCCCGTCTTTCCTATCCCATCTCTCCCATCCCGTCTCTCCCATCCCGTCTCTCCCATCCCGTCTCTCCCATCCCGTCTCTCCCATCCCGTCTCTTCCATCCTGTCTCCCATCCCGTCTATTCCATCCCGTCTCTTCTATCCTGTCTTCGATCCCGTCTCTTCCATCCCGTCTCTTCCAACCCGTCTATTCCATCCCGTCTCTTCCATCCCGTCTCTTCCATCCCGTCTATTCCATCCCGTCTCTCCCATCCCCTCTCTTTTCCATCCCGTCTATTCCATCCCGTCTCTTCCATCCCGTCTCTCCCATCCCGTCTCTTCCATCCCGTCTATTCCATCCCGTCTCTTCTATCCCGTCTATTCCATCCCGTCTCTTCATCCCGTCTCTTCCATCCCGTCTCTTCCATCCCGTCTCTTCCATCCCGTCTCTTCCATCCCGTCTCTTCCATCCCGTCTCTTCCATCCTGTCTCTCTCATTCCATCTCTCCCATCCCGTCTCTCCCATCCCATCTCTCCCATCCCGTCTCTTCCATCTCTCCCATCCCGTCTCTCCCATCCCGTCTCTTCCATCCCGTCTCTTCCATCCCGTGTCTCCCATCTCTCCCATCCTGTCTCTCCCGTCTCTCTCATCCCATCTCTCCCATCCCGTCTCTTCCATCCCGTCTCTTCCATCCCGTCTCTTCCATCCCGTCTCTTCCATCCCGTCTCTTCCATCCCGTCTCTTCCATCCCGTCTCTCCCATCCCGTCTTTTCCATCCCGTCTCTCCTATCTTATCTCTTCCATCCCGTCTCTTCCATCCCGTCTCTTCCATCCCGTCTCTTCCATCCCGTCTCTTCCATCCCGTCTCTTCCATCCCGTCTCTTCCATCCCGTCTCTTCCATCCCGTCTCTTCCATCCCGTCTCTTCCATCCCGTCTCTTCCATCCCGTCTCTTCCATCCCGTCTCTTCCATCCCGTCTCTTCCATCCCGTCTCTTCCATCCCGTCTCTTCCATCCCGTCTCTTCCATCCCGTCTCTTCCATCCCGTCTCTTCCATCCCGTCTCTTCCATCCCGTCTATTCCATCCCGTCTCTCCCATCCCGTCTCTTCCATCCCGTCTATTCCATCCCGTCTCTCCCATCCCGTCTCTCCTATCTTATCTCTTCCTTCCTGTCTCTTCCCTCCCATCTCTCCCATCCTGTCTCTTCCATTCTTCTCCCATCCTGTTTCTTCTATCCTGTCTCTTTCTTCCCATTTCTTCCATCCCATCTCTCCCATCCCATCTCTCCCATACTTTCTGTCCCATCCCACCTCTCCCATCCCATCTCTCTCATCCCGTCTCTTCCATCTCGTCTCTCCCATCCCGTCTCTCCCATCCCGTCTCTCCCATACTTTCTGTCCCATCCCGTCTCTCCCATCCCGTCTCTCTCATCTCATCTCTTCCATCTTAACTCTCTCATCCCGTCTCTCCCATCCCGTCTCTCCCATCTCATCTCTTCCATCTTAACTCTCCCATCCCGTCTCTTCCATCTCGTCTCTCCCATCCCGTCTCTCCCATCCCGTCTCTCCCATCTCATCTCTTCCATCTTAACTCTCCCATCCCGTCTCTCCCATCCCGTCTCTCCCATCCCATCTCTCCTATATTCCTTACCTCTCACCCTCTATCTCAAGCAGTATTCTGGATCCCCATTATTAATTTCGCTCTGCTCAGCTACTTTCATTGACTTGCTACTTGTAGATTTACCAGCAGAGTGGTTCTCAATCTGACCTGTTGTGCCCTCAGTTGTCTGCTCAACCAACTCTGCAGGTGCTCAATTACATTCAGGCGGAGTCAAGAGGGCCTCTTGGAGAGGACAGCCTGAAGGGGCCACTCAGCAGTCCGGGCCGCCTGTCTGGCTCCCACTGCAGCTCCCTTCCGACCCGCGTGACCCCTCAGTCCGGTGACAAGCATTGACTCCGCTGCTGCTCCAAGCTTTTCCAACTGTTTGAATTTCGGAGGCAGCACTGCTCAGGCGATTTCAGCCGCGTATGCAGACTCCGCCAAAGCCTCATCGTATGACAAATGGCTCGCGATAGCGCCTGAAGAGGCTGGCTAATGATGAAGGGCAGGCTTCGTGGGATTATCGAAAGGAGCGGCGGATGAGGCAGAGAGAGAGAGAGAAAAAAGACAAATTTGCGAATAGGTTGGAATTAATAATTCAGTTTATTGGCGAATCCATTTCGGCCTGGCGCTCCGGTCTCCGCCCGATTCCCCAATCAATTATCGCCAGGTAGGCAGCCCCCCCCCCCAACAAGACGGGCTTCATCCGATTAGGAGGCTGAAAGATTTCCTGATATCCGCTCGATCCCACCTGGGGCTTGGGATCTAGATGAGAATGAGGATAAATCTGTAGTGAGAAAGAGAGATCGAAGAGGAGAGGTGAGTGTGGAGAAAGGAGGGAGGAGAGAGCAGAGAGAAAAGAGAGGAGACAGGAGGGACGGGAGAGGAGAGACCAGAATCCAGGGAAGCGTCGCCAGGGAAGCTCGCGCAAACACCGGGGATTTGACGGGCATTCGCAGATTTTATCCTACGATCTAATTATGCCATGGTTGCTCTGCGGCGTGGCGCCCCTCTCCGCAGTCGCAATATCTGGATTCCTGCAGGCCCGGCTGCCAGGTAGGGCGGCTGCTTTGCAGTGAAATTTATGAACCCAAGCCGCTCCCCGCCAGGCCTCTCCTCTGTTCCTGCAGATTCCCGGAACGACAGTTGCGAATTGGCACTCAGTTGATGGACAGGTGAGATAGCGGCTGTCAATTGCGGCAGAATCCCGGATATAAACTGAAAGTCCGTGCCCAGCCCCATTGCTTCAATCTGCGTTGGGATTCATTGATTAGCCAGGGAAATCGAAAGCACCTGTTCGAAGTTTTCCTGTGCTACATCTCCCCCTCCCAGCTGTCTCATGCGGAACTGCGGGTCGCGCCTGCCTGTGCAATCGAAGACTTTGACGGCCTCGCTGTGACAGCAGATGACGCGCCGCGCATGGCTCGAATCTCAATAAATCAAGTTTGAAATGCCAATGAGGAGTAATTGTAAATTCTGTTTCGCTCAGGTGTTTAATGCCCTGACCCAATGCGTCCTGACTGAATTTCTGGGCTGCTCGAGGGCGCCACCTGCCAATCTGGGGACCGCAGAGCCGGAGGAGTGGGCGAGCGGGAAGATGATGGACACGGAAGACTGCGCTCGCCGAAGCCTGGGGATTAGGCACCTGGACACCCCGGCCTCTTTATTGAAGCCCCTACTCAACGCGGTGGGATATTGGGGGTGAGGATTCCGCGCGTGCGAGATGGGATATCAAAGTGTTTTGAGTTTGAGTGCGGGGCGCGAGTAGCGGCAGTGCGGTGGGCAAAATCCAATTGCGGCACTTGTCGGTGGGAATCGGGAAGTGGGGGGGGGGGCTGGCAGGATTCGCCACCTTCAAAGCTGATGGAGAGAAGTGGATGCTGGCCCCATTCCCAACTCATCCTCCGCGGTCCATTAAGGAATTGAGGGGACAGGCTTTGGGATTTCGATCGGCGGGCTTACGGCGGGAGACAGAGCTGAAGGAGAGAATTTTTGAGTAAGCAGAGACGCCCCCCCCCGATTTTATTGAATCCGATCGATGGCCGATCAATGCCGGGTTGGAATGACGGGTGGAGTGCGGCAGCCGGGCTCGGGCTGAGACAGTTCAGCTTTGCCGTCCAAATCTGAAGTGATGCATTTTGAATCTGCACTCGCGATACGTGCTGGCATGAGAATACTCAGCTCGTATTCTTGGGAGCATTGTTCGGAGTCAACATCGAGGAGACTCTCACTGAAAGCTGTGTTGACTTTTAAAGCGCAAGAAGCCTCGCAGAGACTACAGAACTTGAACTAATAATATAATCATCATATAATCAGGTAAATTGGCTCGCTTAGCAAGTAAGATGAAAAGAAGTTTCCCCAGACACCCTCAATTACCCCAGCTAATGCTGACACCAATTTTACAGCTGGGTGAACTGAAGCAATGCGGAGTTTAGCTTCTTGCTCAAGGACACCAATTGGTCCAGTGGGATGGGAATCGAACCCCCGCACCTTCAAGTCGTTAGTCCGACACTAGTCTACAATCCGCTTGAACTAACTTCAGGGTAATTTGTATTTTCTAAAGGACTAGTCCAAGCAATGGATTGCAGGACATTGTCAATAGTATGAGAAATGCGTAGACTCTGCAGCCGTGTTTATCAGTCTGCTAAGCTCATAACTGGCATCGCCGCCGCCAACATTCGAAGACTGATGCGAGGCCAAAACCAAAATTCACTCCGCTAGGGCTGCGGGAGCTGCTGCAAAACAGTGCGCAGCCTGCGAGCGTACAGGCCGCCAATTAGCCTTCCCTGTTAATGAAAACTGAAGTTCAATTCCCTGCGGGCCGCTCTCTGCCCCCATCTCCCCCTCTCTCTTCCCTCTTCCCTCACAAAGAAAAATTGCTAAATTGTCAAATCCCAACATGTGGCGCGACAGGATCACGGCAGAATCTTCCCTTTCCACTTCGATAGCTTTCCCTTCCTGCCCGGCCTGCCCGCCAATGGCCGGCCGCCGGAGGCTGGGGAATGGCGGTTAAAGCAGCGCCGGCTATCAGCCTCATCATCCATCCAGATCCCATTCCAGTCTCCTCAGCCCGACTCAGCGCCTCCCCAGCCTCCCAGGCCCAATCGCCGATTGCCGCATTCCATCGGGCCGCCCGCCTCAGCCTCCGCCGCATCGCATTCAATTTATATCCCCCTTCATCTGCTCCCCGGGAACGCCGCATCTGAACAGCCAGCTTCGCGAATCCCGCAGCCGGACAGCCAGACTCGAACCGCCCACCGACAATCTGCAAGAAACGCACAGGTAAGGAGAAATCAGGAATCTTCCATTCGGGAGGGACATCAATTAAGCGATGATAAATTTTATTCCCCAATAGTAAAATCCCCGCGGTTGCGCAGTTCTTCATCGCATCGGTGGAGTAGAAAAGCTTTCCTCTTTTGGACGCTGCCGGCTTTCTGTTATTTCTCGCGATGAAGTTAATTATGGCTCTGCCGGCTCTCCGTCTGATTCTCCGCCCCGCTTCCTACCGGCGGTTGGACCTGCCGTTTCCCCATGGGGATAATTCCGGCTGGTGGGACGATACGGAGGGAATTATATTGTTTTTTATAGACAGATTTTTTGGACTGCCTCGAATTTGCAGCTGAGCGAAGGAGGGCGGGAGGTGAAAATTGGTGGAACAGAAAAAAATACGAGCTTCTCCGTGTCTCCGGGCGCCTCGATGACTCATCGCCTGGCACCGAAAATAAGTCTAGGGACCAAATTTCTTTAAGGGGGTGATGACCCGGCCCCATAAAACCTCCGGTTTGCATAGCGCAGCATAATAACTGACTGCCCTCTCCGCTGCCAACTCCTCGCAGTCATGACCGCAGCGCCAGCAACCAGCCTGCCGCTGTCCGCAGAGGTCCCGCCGAGGCGCTCCGCCCTGGACGATGTCGACGAGCGCGGCGGCCCAGCAACGACGGCTGAAGCTGACGAAGTTGTCGAAGATGAGTTGATGACGGAGGCTGAGGTTGACGAAACCGACGAAAGAGAGCGCCGTCCGGAGAATGACTGCGGCGGCGAGGCTGACGACGAGCTCGAGGAGCAGCTCGACCTTCGCCTGCCGAAGCTGCGCCGCACCGGCGAGGCCTTGACCGGGTCGCCGTCCCCGCAGCGGCAGCGGCAGCAGCCACAGCAGCAGAGGCAGTTGCTGCTCCCGCCGCCGATGCCGCCGCATTCGCGGCCTCCGCAGCCGATGCCACCGACGTCGCTGCCGATGCCGCCACGGGATTTCCTTGCCCAGCGAGACTTCCTGCTGGCCCAGCAGGAGTTCTTCGCCCACCATCACCAGCAGTTGCTGGCCAGGGAGGCCGCTGCCGCCGTCGCAGCCTCCGTGCCGTTCCTTCAAGCCCGGCCGGGCGGCCTGCCGCTGCCGCTGGGCCTCGGGCGTCCACCGGCACCGCCGCCGCTGCCGTCTGCTCAGATGCCTCCGCCACCGCCGTCCTCGTCGTCCGCGCTGATGCCGCCGACATCCGGGTTGCTCGGCAGGTCTGACGGCGAGGAGGAGCAGCGGGGAGGCACGCCGGAGAGCCTGACGCCGCCGCCGTCGGAGAAGGTCGGCCTGGGCCTCGGCGACGACGGCTCGCCGGACGACAGCGACGCCGGGCACCACTGGACCTTTGAGGAGCAGTTCAAACAGGTGCCAGATTTGTTAATATTGTTGAGCATCAATTCCTGCACAGAAACAAAGCATAAAATTTTCACAGATAACCAGAAGCGGTAATTAAGGAAGGTGAACCAGCCAATTCTCCCCCGATTTCACTTCTTTGTTCCCGGGCGCGATGGCTGCCAATTTGCCGCAGCCAGCGGATTCAAGGGGGTGGGGGCGGGCGGCTAATTCGAATGCTAATTTCCCGAACACTGGCCGGCTGTCGGCGCGTCCAGGGGAGATCCAGGAATAACCGAGCCTGAATGGGGGACGGGGCCTGCCAGGCAGGGAAATCAGCAACTTGGAGGATCAGAATCCCCGCAAGAAAGGCCACAAGGGCGTGTTATTCCAGCATAACACGACTCGGTAATTGGGATAATTCGCGCAGTAAATAATCCTCTAGCGGGCCCGGCTTTCTTCCAAGCCCCCCCCCCTGACTGATCACTGAGCCAACAAAAGTGTGCCGCGGGAACAGATGCTCCCCCCTTCACTCCGGCCGCCCCCCTCCGGATTCGCACGTCACACCTTGGCCCAGTTGGGAATGGAAAATAAATAAGATAATTATCTCCCTGCCGCCGGGGCGCCGCCCTCCCCCATCCGAGCATTGATATTTCTCTGATTCTTTTTTTTCAAAAAAGAAGAAGCCAGAAACGTCAGCAGAAAAAAGCAAGACTCGGATCTCTGGCAGCATTGATGGCCTCGCTAAATGATAAATCTTTGTTGCCGCGGAGGCTGATTTTCGCTCGAACCCCCTCACCTCCCCATCTGCATCACCCGGCGGGATCGCTGCGGGGCCCCAGGGAATCTCCAGTCGCTAGCAAAGAAACCTCTGAATTCTCCACGCACCGCCTGGCCCAGGTAGGAAGCAGATCCAGCTCTCTCTCTTCGCATCCCGGCTCAACAGCGCAGACTTAAATTGCCGGGAAAGTGGCTCCATTCGACCCCCCCCCCCCCGCCATTGCGATAGTCGCAGCGCGGGCACCGATGCGGAACTTCAGGCAGTCCCTCCGCCTACCGCCGCCTCTCTGCAACCATCGCCCCCAATCTGCTGAGTCTCTGCTCAATAGACACTCAGTTGCAGGCGGGAGTCAGCTGGGCCGGTGAGGCCATGTAAGATCAGCCAGGCGTGAGGTGGTGGAACCCCGAGCCGGGTTATCCCTGCCGGGGTCCGCCTAAATAATCTGCAACAATGAGACAGAATTCCTCGCGATCAGCTCAGCCTCCCCTCCCTCCTCATCTCGTTCTGGAATTCTTTTTTTCACAGCAAGCGCAGGCAACCACTTGTTCCACCGGCGTCCCCCAAAAAGCTGCCGGCCTCTGCAACAACAGCAATTTTTTAAATAAATGGGAGAATTGGGGGAATAAAAGAGAGTTGAGAGAGAGGAGGGATGAACTCCCAGGATTCAGGCCGCAGCCACGCATGAGAGAGCCTCTGCTGATCCTCTCGCATCTCCGCCCCTCTGCCGGTAAACAGATTTGTCGTTCCCATCAGATTCTCCCACTCACTGCATCGGCCAAGCGCGACCCGCATTCATTGATTTCCCAATTGCTTAAATCTCCCAATTTCTCCCATCGCTCCACCCCACGGCCACCCGCTGCGCCGCTCTGCTCCCAGAGAATTCCACAACACGGCGGCCGGCCCAGCTTGAGGCCCCGCGCGGCATTCCGGCGGAGCGCGGAGCCAATTTAGGGATGACAAGTTCCTGCGCCAGGCCAGGCTAAATTGGCCCGAATACGCCTCGCATTATTTCACCTCTCACTCATTGCCTCGATATCTGCCTATCTATCTACCCTATCTACCAATATCCCGCTGCCAATCCGCTACCCGTGGGGAAGAATGGAATGCAGGCAGGGTAGGTGAGAGCGATTTCAGGTTAATTGAAGTGGATTCCAAATCGCTGACTTGGTGCTCTGTCCCGCCGATAAGACTCGTTGGTGCCCTTCCTGGTCCCAGTCAATTTTTTCGAGTGATGGCTCCCCTTCCACAGGCTGAAACATCAAAGAGCCTGGAAGTGCCTTCATTCACAGACGGGCAAATTGGCTCGGGGGGGGGGGAATTGCGAATCTCTTGGGCGGAAGTTTCACAGATTTGCAGCCCATTGAGAGCCAAGGCGCAAGACAAAGACAGTGAGTAAAATATACAGCGGTCAAATCTGTATTTTAGTGGGCCGGATAAAGACCGACTGCCTACTGCTAGCAAGTAATCAATCTAACAATATGTATCTGCCAACTAGCTGGTCTACCTATCTATCTATTTATCTACCTGCTTATCTTCTACTTGTCTACCATTGTATCTGCTCTACTCATCAACCTACCTGTCTATCTGCTAATAAACTAACTACCCACCTACCTATCACCTACTTACCTACCTACCTACCTACCTACCGACCTATCTACCTACCTACCTACCTACCGACCTATCTACCTATCTACCTAACTACCTACCTACCTACCTACCTACCTACCTACCTACCTATCTACCTATCTACCTACCTACCTACCTACCTACCTACCTACCTACCTACCTATCTACCTACCTATCTACCTACCTATCTACCTACCTACCTATCTACCTACCTACCTACCTACCTACCTACCTACCTACCTACCTACCTACCTACCTACCTACCTGCCTACCTACCTACCTACCTACCTACCTATCTACCTATCTACCTATCAACCTACCTACCTACCTACCTATCTACCTACCTACCTACCTACCTACCTACCTACCTACCTATCTACCTATCTACCTACCTACCTATCTACCTATCTACCTATCTACCTATCTACCTACCTACCTACCTACCTACCTACCTACCTACCTACCTACCTACCTATCTACCCATCTACCTATCTACCTATCTACCTACCTACCTATCTAAGGTATCCATCCGCAAATACCGCCATAACCTCGCCAATTCAAGCCTGCCAGCACCCGCCCTGCTCTGTCCTTCACTGCGGAGCCCAGGCGGACGCAAAGCTATCATTCATCCAGCAACAGTAAAATGCAGCCCGGATGAGAAAGCAACTGGCACAGGCAGATTGGCGCAAACCGGAGTGCAAATCGCCCCCCTCTCCGCTAGCAACCGAGGCAGCATTTCGTCCCCTCCCCTCCCTCTCACTTGCTCTCCCAGTCCGCATTCGAATTTGCCGAATCCCATTTTCCATTCCGCCATTCGGCAACAGCTTAAGTAAAATTTCAGGCGCACAGAGGAGGGGATTATCAATCAAGCCCTGTAGGACTGCGGGACCCGGCATTTGTTCTGATCCGGCAGGGGGGGGGGGGGCAGCAGAGCCGCTTAGCAACCGCTGCCCGCGATCCTCAATACTCCACAGCGCAAAGCATAAATTCTGACGCGATGCCTCCAGCAGCCCGTTTTCTGCTGCTGAGGCAAATAAAAATTCCGCTGCATCCCCCGGACCTGCATTCTCCATCTGGCTGTCCCACCCCCAGCCTCTCCTCCCTACCCCCCCCCCCCTGCGATATCAAATAATCCGCCGGGATGGGCGGAGAGGCGGATTCTAGGAAATCAAATCCGGTGGCGGCAGCCAATCAGCACTGAGCACCCCGGCGTAGACAGGCAGGCATTTCTTTGGCATTTCTGCTCTCGCTCCGCCTGCTCTCGCACTGCTTTGCTGAGGAAGAAACTCCCAATGCCCGAAGCCCTGAAGTCTGAAGGATTACCGGGGAACAGAGCGCTGGCTGACGGAGCTGGTTGTCATCGCTGAATGGGGAAGCAGAAGTGCCGGCCGCTGCACATCTGCCCCTCCCCCTCTCTTTCTCGCAATCGCTCCCCGGCTTCCCCTAGATTTATAATCCCCCGATCCGGAACACGCGCATATCGCAGTCTTCATTCATGGCCCCGCGCTGGCTTTGACAAAAACTCGAATCTCTCTGACTTCAAAACCGAAGTTCCGAAAGCTTTCGGCCCCCAGCCCTTTGTGCCGGCCCGGCCAGCCGCATCCGGGATGATCGCGGCGGCTGGCGGGGGACAGGGGGGGATTTTGATAAGTCAGCGCCTCCGCCCACTGGCTATCGAAGCACTTCGTCACCAATGGACCCAGAGGTTGATACGTAAATATTTGCGGACAAGAGCGACAACAGCTTTCATTGCTGAGCGGCCGGAGTTCCCGCACTGATTGCAGCCGCGACTCCCTTAGCGCGGGCGAGACAAAGACACACAAAGAGATAGCGAGGAGATAGTCGAGATAAACAGCATGAAAGAGGGATCGAAGGAAATAAGGGGGTTGGAATGGTATTTTTGCGAAGCCTTCTGCCCGACGCATCCGCCTCTCCGGTAATGCGCTCAGTAATTTTCAGATGAAAAGGTAAAGAGGCTCACAAAGGCAAAGAGAACGGTTTGATGCTTCCTACAATGAGCAGAGGACTCAGGTGTTGCGATTTCGACTCTCTTGCTCGAATGTCAATCTTAAAGCAGGAGATTTTTTAATCCCAATCGAGTGCAGGATGTGCGCCATTCAATTACGGGCGGCTTTCCCCGACCCGCTGACTTCCGGTGGCTTTCATCCAAGGAATTGGCTGGCTTCTGCGGGAACTGACTGATCTCCCTCATTCCATTATTGCTGACTGACACCCTGAGCGGCGGGCCAAAAGTTGCTTTTCACGGGTCAAAGGAGTTTTGCTTCAGGAACAGCTGGCCTACTTCTGCTTCTAGAGGAGGCATCTCGCGAATTAGGTCATTAATTATTAAAGAAAATAAACCGGAAAGAGGGCTGCTTACATCCGGGGACGAGTTTCGGTATAAAATTTTTTACGGTTAGAAAAATGTTACTGATGGGAGCTTCTGCTTTGCTTATGAACCCGAAAGTCGAAAGTTTATATTAAAAAACTTGAAAAACTATATTTAGTTGGTTTTTTAGTTAGACAGTTAGTTAGTTAGTTAGTTAGTTATTTAGTTAGTTAGTTAGTTAGTTAGTTAGTTAGTTAGTTAGTTAGTTAGTCAGTTAGTTAGTTAGTTAGTTAGTTAGTTAGTTAGTTAGTTAGTTAGTTAGTTAGTTAGTTAGTTAGTTAGTTAGTTAGTTAGTTAGTTAGTTAGTTAGTTAGTTAGTTAGTTAGTTAGTTAGTTAGTTAGTTAGTTAGTTAGTTAGTTAGTTAGTTAGTTAGTTAGTTAGTTAGTTAGTTAGTTAGTTAGTTAGTTAGTTAGTTAGTTAGTTAGTTAGTTAGTTAGTTAGTTAGTTAGTTAGTTAGTTAGTTAGTTAGTTAGTTAGTTAGTTAGTTAGTTAGTTAGTTAGTTAGTTAGTTAGTTAGTTAGTTAGTTAGTTAGTTAGTTAGTTAGTTAGTTAGTTAGTTAGTTAGTTAGTTAGTTAGTTAGTTAGTTAGTTAGTTAGTTAGTTAGTTAGTTAGTTAGTTAGTTAGTTAGTTAGTCAGTCAGTTAGTTAGTTAGTTAGTTAGTTAGTTAGTTAGTTAGTTAGTTAGTTAGTTAGTTAGTTAGTTAGTTAGTCAGTCAGTTAGTTAGTTAGTCAGTCAGTTAGTTAGTTAGTTAGTCAGTCAGTTAGTTAGTTAGTTAGTTAGTTAGTTAGTTAGTCAGTCAGTTAGTTAGTTAGTCAGTCAGTTAGTTAGTTAGTTAGTCAGTCAGTTAGTTAGTTAGTTAGTTAGTTAGTTAGTTAGTTAGTTAGTTAGTTAGTTAGTTAGTTAGTTAGTTAGTTAGTTAGTTAGTTAGTTAGTTAGTTAGTTAGCCGTCCCGCTGGGCCCTTGAATTTATTGAATAAGCTTGATTAATTCTGCTCCCAAGCAATAAATCTCTCCGGATCCTGTGATGCCTATTGATTACAAGCGTACCTGTGCTTGAGAGCGGGAATCATCGCGGCTTATTGCGGAACCCCCGTGTTTTATTGCAGCTCTACGAACTGTCCGAGGAGCCGAAGCGGAAGCAATTCTTGGACGACCTGTTCGCCTTCATGCAGCGCAGAGGTGAGACCGAAGCCCCCAGAACGGCTTTGTATTTGATTTGCGAATTTTGAGACAACTTGCAATTTCTCTCTGCTCATAAATCGATAAGTCGGGCTTATTGGGCTCGTAACTCAAGCTGGATTGGCAATGTTTGCGGCCTTGGCGTGACCGTTTTCATTCGAATGGGACAGGCATCCCCAGCATCTGAAAACGGGCGGTAGGCAGTCGGCAGTCCCGTTGCAGAAATTCTGCCAGATGCCTGTAGCCCGCTGCGAGAACCAGACTTTCCTTCTACTTCGGCGCGGCGAAGTTTTTCCAATTTTTTTTCGGCGTAAAGAAAAATTGTTGAGGCAGCCACGCGCGCTTGTCCCGCCCGCCTTCGATGCGCGAATTTCTCGGGCAAGGATAAAAAATTCGCTTCATTAAAGCATTTTTAGCCCCAGACGCTAAGACGTGATAGAGGCAGACAGATCGAGGGAAGGAAGGCCGATTGGAATGCGCTGGGAGCGCTGAGGCCAGTGGAAGTTATCCCTTGGTGTACAATGGCACCGAGGCTCTGGGAGGATGCGAGGGTAATTAGTGAGGCCTCCTCTGTGCCGCCCTCACGCATTGTCACTTTTAATGTTTACCCTGCCTCCGGAGTCAAGGCGCTGCATTGAGGCTGATGAGGGGCCCTCGGCCGGCAACACGACTTCCCTAAACCCGCCTCACCGTAGCAGCCCACTTGGACTGACAGGACAGACAGGCGGGGAGAGAGCAGCCATTGGGAGAAGGCAATTACTTGGGAACGGACGAAATTACATGTCGCCCTGGCGGACAAAATTACCTATATTAGGGACAAAAAATCTCGAACCGATTTCTAACAGCTTGGAGGATTTCGAATTAATTGTCTCTCCAGGCTACTAGTGGAACCAAGAGTAAGTAATATCGAAGTATTTCCCTACCTACGGCAGTAGGAATGCTGCTGCGAGACAATCAAAACAGAAATTATATAGAGACATAAAAAAACTGAAAAATAAAAGATCGAGATCGAAAATTACTCATACTCATACTTCAGGTGTAGCAGCGGTTACAACTGACTCACATTTCACACGTGAAGCATTCACTGCTGAAGAAAAAGGCCAAAACGAAAACTGCTTTCACTAAAAGCTCAGCACCCATCGCTTTTTAATCGCTTTTTAATGTCTCTGCTCCTTGAGTTTGGGTGATACTGCAGAGCTACTACAGAGGCCGGTGAGTCAGTTAGATGAAGATTATAGCGATTCCAAGAGCTCTGTGTGTTTGAGTGAAAATGCTGAGTTGGGTCTGGCTCTTTGTTCTAAGTATAGGACAGCCAAGGCTGCTAAGATATACAGAGGCCAGTGAGTCAGTTAGATGAAGATTATAGCGATTCCAAGAGCTCTGTGTGTTTGAGTGAAAATGCTGAGTTGGGTCTGGCTCTTTGTTCTAAGTATAGGACAGCCAAGGCTGCTAAGATATACAGAGGCCAGTGAGTCAGTTAGATGAAGATTATAGCGATTCCAAGAGCTCTGTGTGTTTGAGTGATATTGCAGAGCTAGGCCTGGCTCTTTGTTCTAAGTATAGGACAGCCAAGGCTGCTAAGATATACAGAGGCCAGTGAGTCAGTTAGATGAAGATTATAGCGATTCCAAGAGCTCTGTGTGTTTGTGTGAAATGCTGAGTTGGGTCTGGCTCTTTGTTCTAAGTATAGGACAGCCAAGGCTGCTAAGATATACAGAGGCGGCTGAATCAGTTCGATGAAGGAGTTATAGCGGCCCCAAGACTTTCCCTTTATGTTTGAGTGAAAATGCTGAGTTGGGTCTGTCTCTTTGTTCTAAGTATAGGACATCCAAGGCTGCTAAGATATACAGAGGCCAGTGAGTCAGTTAGATGAAGATTATAGCGATTCTAAGAGCTCTGTGTGTTTGAGTGAAAATGCTGAGTTGGGTCTGGCTCTTTGTTCTAAGTATAGGACAGCCAAGGCTGCTAAGATATACAGAGGCGGCTGAATCAGTTCGATGAAGGAGTTATAGCGGCCCCAAGACTTTCCCTTTATGCTTGAGCGAATATGCAGAGTTATTCCATGCTGGACTCCATGTCGCGAGGTAAAGCTAGCTTGCGCTGTGAATTGTTGTCTTTTCCCACAAAACTATATTCATTTTATTATCGATTTCTCCTCACTCGCAGATACACACGGTTCAAGCAACTTTTCACACTTTTCATCGCCTAGCTGAAACCAAACCAAACCTTTTATCTTTGCTAGTGTAGAATTGCATCCATTCTGTGTTGATAAAAATACGCTGGCTACGGCCTTGCGCCCCTCTCGTTCTTTCGCACCTTTGCCTTCTAACGTATTTTGTATGCATCGATTTCTCAGCTTCCCAGCTTCTCTCCGCTTCTCTCTGATAATCCCAGCTTCTTTCCGCCTCTTTCTAATAATCCCAGCTTCTCTCCGCCTCTTTCTGATAATCCCAGCTTCTCTCCGCCTCTTTCTAATAATCCCAGATTCTTTCCGCCTCTTTCTAATAATCCCAGCTTCTCTCCGCCTCTTTCTGATAATCCCAGCTTCTCTCCGCCTCTTTCTGATAATCCCAGCTTCTCTCCGCCTCTTTCTAATAATCCCAGCTTCTTTCCGCCTCTTTCTAATAATCCCAGCTTCTCTCCGCCTCTTTCTGATAATCCCAGCTTCTCTCCGCCTCTTACTAATAATCCCAGCTTCTCTCCGCCTCTTTCTAATAATCCCAGCTTCTTTCCGCTTCTCTCTGATAATCCCAGCTTCTCTCCGCTTCCCTCTGATAATCCCAGCTTCTCTCCGCCTCTTTCTGATAATCCCAGCTTCCTTCCGCTGCTTTCTGATAATCCCAGTTTCTCTCCGCTTCTCTCTGATAATCCCAGCTTCTTTCCGCTTCTTTCTGATAATCCCAGCTTCTCTCCGCTTCTCTCTGATAATCCCAGCTTCTTTCCGCTTCTCTCTGATAATCCCAGCTTCTTTCCGCTTCTCTCTGATAATCCCAGCTTCTTTCCGCTTCTTTCTGATAATCCCAGCTTTTCTCCGCTTCCCTCTGATAATCCCAGCTTCTCTCCGCTTCTTTTTGATATCCCAGCTTCTCTCCGCTTCTTTTTGATATCCCAGCTTCTCTCCGCTTCTTTTTGACTGACTGACTGACTGACTGACTGAGGCGGGTGAATCTCTTAGATGAAGAGGTTTTAGCGGCCCCAAGACTTTCCCTTTATGTTTGAGTGAAAAAACAGACTTAGAGCCTACTCCGTTCTAAGTATAGGAGGTCTAAGCTGCCGAGATTTACAGAGGCCGGTGAGTCAGTTAGATGAAGATTATAGCGATTCCAAGAGCTCTGTGTGTTTGAGTGATATTGCAGAGCTAGGCCTGGCTCTTTGTTCTAAGTATAGGACAGCCAAGGCTGCTAAGATATACAGAGGCCAGTGAGTCAGTTAGATGAAGATTATAGCGATTCCAAGAGCTCTGTGTGTTTGAGTGAAAATGCTGAGTTGGGTCTGGCTCTTTGTTCTAAGTATAGGACAGCCAAGGCTGCTAAGATATACAGAGGCGGCTGAATCAGTTCGATGAAGGAGTTATAGCGGCCCCAAGACTTTCCCTTTATGCTTGAGCGAATATGCAGAGTTATTCCATGCTGGACTCCATGTCGCGAGGTAAAGCTAGCTTGCGCTGTGAATTGTTGTCTTTTCCCACAAAACTATATTCATTTTATTATCGATTTCTCCTCACTCGCAGATACACACGGTTCAAGCAACTTTCACACTTTTCATCGCCTAGCTGAAACCAAACCAAACCTTTTATCTTTGCTAGTGTAGAATTGCATCCATTCTGTGTTGATAAAAATACGCTGGCTACGGCCTTGCGCCCCTCTCGTTCTTTCGCACCTTTGCCTTCTAACGTATTTTGTATGCATCGATTTCTCAGCTTCCCAGCTTCTCTCCGCTTCTCTCTGATAATCCCAGCTTCTTTCCGCCTCTTTCTAATAATCCCAGCTTCTCTCCGCCTCTTTCTGATAATCCCAGATTCTTTCCGCCTCTTTCTAATAATCCCAGCTTCTCTCCGCCTCTTTCTGATAATCCCAGCTTCTCTCCGCCTCTTTCTGATAATCCCAGCTTCTCTCCGCCTCTTTCTAATAATCCCAGCTTCTTTCCGCCTCTTTCTAATAATCCCAGCTTCTCTCCGCCTCTTTCTGATAATCCCAGCTTCTCTCCGCCTCTTTCTAATAATCCCAGCTTCTCTCCGCCTCTTTCTAATAATCCCAGCTTCTTTCCGCTTCTCTCTGATAATCCCAGCTTCTCTCCGCTTCCCTCTGATAATCCCAGCTTCTCTCCGCCTCTTTCTGATAATCCCAGCTTCCTTCCGCTGCTTTCTGATAATCCCAGTTTCTCTCCGCTTCTCTCTGATAATCCCAGCTTCTTTCCGCTTCTTTCTGATAATCCCAGCTTCTCTCCGCTTCTCTCTGATAATCCCAGCTTCTTTCCGCTTCTCTCTGATAATCCCAGATTCTTTCCGCCTCTTTCTAATAATCCCAGCTTCTTTCCGCTTCTTTCTGATAATCCCAGCTTTTCTCCGCTTCCCTCTGATAATCCCAGCTTCTCTCCGCTTCTTTTTGATATCCCAGCTTCTCTCCGCTTCTTTTTGATATCCCAGCTTCTCTCCGCTTCTTTTTGACTGACTGACTGACTGACTGACTGACTGAGGCGGGTGAATCTCTTAGATGAAGAGGTTTTAGCGGCCCCAAGACTTTCCCTTTATGTTTGAGTGAAAAAACAGACTTAGAGCCTACTCCGTTCTAAGTATAGGAGGTCTAAGCTGCCGAGATTTACAGAGGCCGGTGAGTCAGTTAGATGAAGATTATAGCGATTCCAAGAGCTCTGTGTGTTTGAGTGATATTGCAGAGCTAGGCCTGGCTCTTTGTTCTAAGTATAGGACAGCCAAGGCTGCTAAGATATACAGAGGCCAGTGAGTCAGTTAGATGAAGATTATAGCGATTCCAAGAGCTCTGTGTGTTTGTGTGAAATGCTGAGTTGGGTCTGGCTCTTTGTTCTAAGTATAGGACAGCCAAGGCTGCTAAGATATACAGAGGCGGCTGAATCAGTTCGATGAAGGAGTTATAGCGGCCCCAAGACTTTCCCTTTATGTTTGAGTGAAAATGCTGAGTTGGGTCTGTCTCTTTGTTCTAAGTATAGGACATCCAAGGCTGCTAAGATATACAGAGGCCAGTGAGTCAGTTAGATGAAGATTATAGCGATTCTAAGAGCTCTGTGTGTTTGAGTGAAAATGCTGAGTTGGGTCTGGCTCTTTGTTCTAAGTATAGGACAGCCAAGGCTGCTAAGATATACAGAGGCGGCTGAATCAGTTCGATGAAGGAGTTATAGCGGCCCCAAGACTTTCCCTTTATGCTTGAGCGAATATGCAGAGTTATTCCATGCTGGACTCCATGTCGCGAGGTAAAGCTAGCTTGCGCTGTGAATTGTTGTCTTTTCCCACAAAACTATATTCATTTTATTATCGATTTCTCCTCACTCGCAGATACACACGGTTCAAGCAACTTTTCACACTTTTCATCGCCTAGCTGAAACCAAACCAAACCTTTTATCTTTGCTAGTGTAGAATTGCATCCATTCTGTGTTGATAAAAATACGCTGGCTACGGCCTTGCGCCCCTCTCGTTCTTTCGCACCTTTGCCTTCTAACGTATTTTGTATGCATCGATTTCTCAGCTTCCCAGCTTCTCTCCGCTTCTCTCTGATAATCCCAGCTTCTTTCCGCCTCTTTCTAATAATCCCAGCTTCTCTCCGCCTCTTTCTGATAATCCCAGCTTCTCTCCGCCTCTTTCTAATAATCCCAGCTTCTCTCCGCCTCTTTCTGATAATCCCAGCTTCTCTCCGCCTCTTTCTGATAATCTCAGCTTCTCTCCGCCTCTTTCTAATAATCCCAGCTTCTTTCCGCCTCTTTCTAATAATCCCAGCTTCTCTCCGCCTCTTTCTGATAATCCCAGCTTCTCTCCGCCTCTTTCTAATAATCCCAGCTTTTCTCCGCCTCTTTCTAATAATCCCAGCTTCTTTCCGCTTCTCTCTGATAATCCCAGCTTCTCTCCGCTTCCCTCTGATAATCCCAGCTTCTCTCCGCCTCTTTCTGATAATCCCAGCTTCCTTCCGCTGCTTTCTGATAATCCCAGTTTCTCTCCGCTTCTCTCTGATAATCCCAGCTTCTTTCCGCTTCTTTCTGATAATCCCAGCTTCTCTCCGCTTCTCTCTGATAATCCCAGCTTCTTTCCGCTTCTCTCTGATAATCCCAGCTTCTTTCCGCTTCTCTCTGATAATCCCAGCTTCTTTCCGCTTCTTTCTGATAATCCCAGCTTTTCTCCGCTTCCCTCTGATAATCCCAGCTTCTCTCCGCTTCTTTTTGATATCCCAGCTTCTCTCCGCTTCTTTTTGATATCCCAGCTTCTCTCCGCTTCTTTTTGACTGACTGACTGACTGACTGACTGAGGCGGGTGAATCTCTTAGATGAAGAGGTTTTAGCGGCCCCAAGACTTTCCCTTTATGTTTGAGTGAAAAAACAGACTTAGAGCCTACTCCGTTCTAAGTATAGGAGGTCTAAGCTGCCGAGATTTACAGAGGCCGGTGAGTCAGTTAGATGAAGATTATAGCGATTCCAAGAGCTCTGTGTGTTTGAGTGATATTGCAGAGCTAGGCCTGGCTCTTTGTTCTAAGTATAGGACAGCCAAGGCTGCTAAGATATACAGAGGCCAGTGAGTCAGTTAGATGAAGATTATAGCGATTCCAAGAGCTCTGTGTGTTTGAGTGAAAATGCTGAGTTGGGTCTGGCTCTTTGTTCTAAGTATAGGACAGCCAAGGCTGCTAAGATATACAGAGGCGGCTGAATCAGTTCGATGAAGGAGTTATAGCGGCCCCAAGACTTTCCCTTTATGTTTGAGCGAATATGCAGAGTTATTCCATGCTGGACTCCATGTCGCGAGGTAAAGCTAGCTTGCGCTGTGAATTGTTGTCTTTTCCCACAAAACTATATTCATTTTATTATCGATTTCTCCTCAATCGCAGATGCACACGGCTCAAGCAACTTTTCACACTTTTCATCGCCTAGCTGAAACCAAACCAAACCTTTTATCTTTGCTAGTGTAGAATTGCATCCATTCTGTGTTGATAAAAATACGCTGGCTACGGCCTTGCGCCCCTCTCGTTCTTTCGCACCTTTGCCTTCTAACGTATTTTGTATGCATCGATTTCTCAGCTTCCCAGCTTCTCCCCGCTTCTCTCTGATAATCCCAGCTTCCCTCCGCTTCCCTCTGATAATCCCAGCTTCTTTCCGCCTCTTTCTAATAATCCCAGCTTCTCTCCGCCTCTTTCTAATAATCCCAGCTTTTCTCCGCCTCTTTCTAATAATCCCAGCTTCTTTCCGCTTCTCTCTGATAATCCCAGCTTCTCTCCGCTTCCCTCTGATAATCCCAGCTTCTCTCCGCCTCTTTCTGATAATCCCAGCTTCCTTCCGCTGCTTTCTGATAATCCCAGTTTCTCTCCGCTTCTCTCTGATAATCCCAGCTTCTTTCCGCTTCTTTCTGATAATCCCAGCTTCTCTCCGCTTCTCTCTGATAATCCCAGCTTCTTTCCGCTTCTCTCTGATAATCCCAGCTTCTTTCCGCTTCTCTCTGATAATCCCAGCTTCTTTCCGCTTCTTTCTGATAATCCCAGCTTTTCTCCGCTTCCCTCTGATAATCCCAGCTTCTCTCCGCTTCTTTTTGATATCCCAGCTTCTCTCCGCTTCTTTTTGATATCCCAGCTTCTCTCCGCTTCTTTTTGACTGACTGACTGACTGACTGACTGAGGCGGGTGAATCTCTTAGATGAAGAGGTTTTAGCGGCCCCAAGACTTTCCCTTTATGTTTGAGTGAAAAAACAGACTTAGAGCCTACTCCGTTCTAAGTATAGGAGGTCTAAGCTGCCGAGATTTACAGAGGCCGGTGAGTCAGTTAGATGAAGATTATAGCGATTCCAAGAGCTCTGTGTGTTTGAGTGATATTGCAGAGCTAGGCCTGGCTCTTTGTTCTAAGTATAGGACAGCCAAGGCTGCTAAGATATACAGAGGCCAGTGAGTCAGTTAGATGAAGATTATAGCGATTCCAAGAGCTCTGTGTGTTTGAGTGAAAATGCTGAGTTGGGTCTGGCTCTTTGTTCTAAGTATAGGACAGCCAAGGCTGCTAAGATATACAGAGGCGGCTGAATCAGTTCGATGAAGGAGTTATAGCGGCCCCAAGACTTTCCCTTTATGTTTGAGTGAAAATGCTGAGTTGGGTCTGTCTCTTTGTTCTAAGTATAGGACATCCAAGGCTGCTAAGATATACAGAGGCCAGTGAGTCAGTTAGATGAAGATTATAGCGATTCTAAGAGCTCTGTGTGTTTGAGTGAAAATGCTGAGTTGGGTCTGGCTCTTTGTTCTAAGTATAGGACAGCCAAGGCTGCTAAGATATACAGAGGCGGCTGAATCAGTTCGATGAAGGAGTTATAGCGGCCCCAAGACTTTCCCTTTATGCTTGAGCGAATATGCAGAGTTATTCCATGCTGGACTCCATGTCGCGAGGTAAAGCTAGCTTGCGCTGTGAATTGTTGTCTTTTCCCACAAAACTATATTCATTTTATTATCGATTTCTCCTCACTCGCAGATACACACGGTTCAAGCAACTTTTCACACTTTTCATCGCCTAGCTGAAACCAAACCAAACCTTTTATCTTTGCTAGTGTAGAATTGCATCCATTCTGTGTTGATAAAAATACGCTGGCTACGGCCTTGCGCCCCTCTCGTTCTTTCGCACCTTTGCCTTCTAACGTATTTTGTATGCATCGATTTCTCAGCTTCCCAGCTTCTCTCCGCTTCTCTCTGATAATCCCAGCTTCTTTCCGCCTCTTTCTAATAATCCCAGCTTCTCTCCGCCTCTTTCTGATAATCCCAGCATCTCTCCGCCTCTTACTAATAATCCCAGCTTCTCTCCGCCTCTTTCTGATAATCCCAGCTTCTCTCCGCCTCTTTCTGATAATCTCAGCTTCTCTCCGCCTCTTTCTAATAATCCCAGCTTCTTTCCGCCTCTTTCTAATAATCCCAGCTTCTCTCCGCCTCTTTCTGATAATCCCAGCTTCTCTCCGCCTCTTTCTAATAATCCCAGCTTTTCTCCGCCTCTTTCTAATAATCCCAGCTTCTTTCCGCTTCTCTCTGATAATCCCAGCTTCTCTCCGCTTCCCTCTGATAATCCCAGCTTCTCTCCGCCTCTTTCTGATAATCCCAGCTTCCTTCCGCTGCTTTCTGATAATCCCAGTTTCTCTCCGCTTCTCTCTGATAATCCCAGCTTCTTTCCGCTTCTTTCTGATAATCCCAGCTTCTCTCCGCTTCTCTCTGATAATCCCAGCTTCTTTCCGCTTCTCTCTGATAATCCCAGCTTCTTTCCGCTTCTCTCTGATAATCCCAGCTTCTTTCCGCTTCTTTCTGATAATCCCAGCTTTTCTCCGCTTCCCTCTGATAATCCCAGCTTCTCTCCGCTTCTTTTTGATATCCCAGCTTCTCTCCGCTTCTTTTTGATATCCCAGCTTCTCTCCGCTTCTTTTTGACTGACTGACTGACTGACTGACTGAGGCGGGTGAATCTCTTAGATGAAGAGGTTTTAGCGGCCCCAAGACTTTCCCTTTATGTTTGAGTGAAAAAACAGACTTAGAGCCTACTCCGTTCTAAGTATAGGAGGTCTAAGCTGCCGAGATTTACAGAGGCCGGTGAGTCAGTTAGATGAAGATTATAGCGATTCCAAGAGCTCTGTGTGTTTGAGTGATATTGCAGAGCTAGGCCTGGCTCTTTGTTCTAAGTATAGGACAGCCAAGGCTGCTAAGATATACAGAGGCCAGTGAGTCAGTTAGATGAAGATTATAGCGATTCCAAGAGCTCTGTGTGTTTGAGTGAAAATGCTGAGTTGGGTCTGGCTCTTTGTTCTAAGTATAGGACAGCCAAGGCTGCTAAGATATACAGAGGCGGCTGAATCAGTTCGATGAAGGAGTTATAGCGGCCCCAAGACTTTCCCTTTATGTTTGAGCGAATATGCAGAGTTATTCCATGCTGGACTCCATGTCGCGAGGTAAAGCTAGCTTGCGCTGTGAATTGTTGTCTTTTCCCACAAAACTATATTCATTTTATTATCGATTTCTCCTCAATCGCAGATGCACACGGCTCAAGCAACTTTTCACACTTTTCATCGCCTAGCTGAAACCAAACCAAACCTTTTATCTTTGCTAGTGTAGAATTGCATCCATTCTGTGTTGATAAAAATACGCTGGCTACGGCCTTGCGCCCCTCTCGTTCTTTCGCACCTTTGCCTTCTAACGTATTTTGTATGCATCGATTTCTCAGCTTCCCAGCTTCTCCCCGCTTCTCTCTGATAATCCCAGCTTCCCTCCGCTTCCCTCTGATAATCCCAGCTTCTTTCCGCCTCTTTCTAATAATCCCAGCTTCTCTCCGCCTCTTTCTAATAATCCCAGCTTTTCTCCGCCTCTTTCTAATAATCCCAGCTTCTTTCCGCTTCTCTCTGATAATCCCAGCTTCTCTCCGCTTCCCTCTGATAATCCCAGCTTCTCTCCGCCTCTTTCTGATAATCCCAGCTTCCTTCCGCTGCTTTCTGATAATCCCAGTTTCTCTCCGCTTCTCTCTGATAATCCCAGCTTCTTTCCGCTTCTTTCTGATAATCCCAGCTTCTCTCCGCTTCTCTCTGATAATCCCAGCTTCTTTCCGCTTCTCTCTGATAATCCCAGCTTCTTTCCGCTTCTCTCTGATAATCCCAGCTTCTTTCCGCTTCTTTCTGATAATCCCAGCTTTTCTCCGCTTCCCTCTGATAATCCCAGCTTCTCTCCGCTTCTTTTTGATATCCCAGCTTCTCTCCGCTTCTTTTTGATATCCCAGCTTCTCTCCGCTTCTTTTTGACTGACTGACTGACTGACTGACTGAGGCGGGTGAATCTCTTAGATGAAGAGGTTTTAGCGGCCCCAAGACTTTCCCTTTATGTTTGAGTGAAAAAACAGACTTAGAGCCTACTCCGTTCTAAGTATAGGAGGTCTAAGCTGCCGAGATTTACAGAGGCCGGTGAGTCAGTTAGATGAAGATTATAGCGATTCCAAGAGCTCTGTGTGTTTGAGTGATATTGCAGAGCTAGGCCTGGCTCTTTGTTCTAAGTATAGGACAGCCAAGGCTGCTAAGATATACAGAGGCCAGTGAGTCAGTTAGATGAAGATTATAGCGATTCCAAGAGCTCTGTGTGTTTGAGTGAAAATGCTGAGTTGGGTCTGGCTCTTTGTTCTAAGTATAGGACAGCCAAGGCTGCTAAGATATACAGAGGCGGCTGAATCAGTTCGATGAAGGAGTTATAGCGGCCCCAAGACTTTCCCTTTATGTTTGAGCGAATATGCAGAGTTATTCCATGCTGGACTCCATGTCGCGAGGTAAAGCTAGCTTGCGCTGTGAATTGTTGTCTTTTCCCACAAAACTATATTCATTTTATTATCGATTTCTCCTCAATCGCAGATGCACACGGCTCAAGCAACTTTTCACACTTTTCATCGCCTAGCTGAAACCAAACCAAACCTTTTATCTTTGCTAGTGTAGAATTGCATCCATTCTGTGTTGATAAAAATACGCTGGCTACGGCCTTGCGCCCCTCTCGTTCTTTCGCACCTTTGCCTTCTAACGTATTTTGTATGCATCGATTTCTCAGCTTCCCAGCTTCTCCCCGCTTCTCTCTGATAATCCCAGCTTCCCTCCGCTTCCCTCTGATAATCCCAGCTTCTTTCCGCCTCTTTCTAATAATCCCAGCTTCTCTCCGCCTCTTTCTGATAATCCCAGCTTCTCTCCGCCTCTTTCTAATAATCCCAGATTCTTTCCGCCTCTTTCTAATAATCCCAGCTTCTCTCCGCCTCTTTCTGATAATCCCAGCTTCTCTCCGCCTCTTTCTAATAATCCCAGCTTCTCTCCGCCTCTTTCTAAGAATCCCAGCTTCTTTCCGCTTCTCTCTGATAATCCCAGCTTCTCTCCGCTTCCCTCTGATAATCCCAGCTTCTCTCCGCCTCTTTCTGATAATCCCAGCTTCTTTTCGCTTCTCTCTGATAATCCCAGCTTCCTTCCGCTGCTTTCTAATAATCCCAGCTTCTCTCCGCCTCTTTCTGATAATCCCAGCTTCTCTCCGCCTCTTTCTAATAATCCCAGATTCTTTCCGCCTCTTTCTAATAATCCCAGCTTCTCTCCGCCTCTTTCTGATAATCCCAGCTTCTCTCCGCCTCTTTCTAATAATCCCAGATTCTTTCCGCCTCTTTCTAATAATCCCAGCTTCTCTCCGCCTCTTTCTGATAATCCCAGCTTCTCTCCGCCTCTTTCTAATAATCCCAGCTTCTCTCCGCCTCTTTCTAATAATCCCAGCTTCTCTCCGCTTCCCTCTGATATCCCAGCTTCTTTCCGCTTCCCTCTGATAATCCCAGCTTCTCTTCGCTTCCCTCTGATATCCCAGCTTCTCTCCGCTTCTCTCTGATAATCCCAGCTTCTCTCCGCTTCCCTCTGATATTCCCAGCTTCTCTCCGCCTCTTTCTGATAATCCCAGCTTCTCTCCGCTTCTCTCTGATAATCCCAGCTTCTCTCCGCTTCCCTCTGATATTCCAGCTTGTCTTCGCTGATCCTAGCTTCTCTACGCCCGTCTCCACCAGTCTTTCTGATGAATCTCTTCTGCATCGATTTTTGCTCACTGGCATTGATTGTCGCATTGAGGTTTCAAACTCAAAAAGCGGACCTTCTAGAAGAAATGGCCAAAGCCTAATGGTCCTGTAGTCTGTAGATGCTCCTGTCTCTGCATGCGGCTCAAGGACGTGTCTTCATTGCCCGGTTTGTAGACCAGAGTATGTGCTATTTTTAGAATCAGTCGAGTTGAGATGCCCCAGGTGTGTTTGTTGCGGTTGCGCAAACCAGCTGTGGGGTTTTCGAACCGATTCGAAAGCTCGACATATGGTTTGTCTCAAAGGCTAGGGTTGTGGAGCTGAGAGGCCGACCACAGACAGCATGGCTGCAGCTGGAGAGAGGTCTTCGTTGCCAAGAGGTTTCCAAACCGCAGTTTGCGGTCACCTCTCGGCCAGCCCAGGTGGCTGTGAATGCTGGAGCGACTCGAGCGATTCGAGTTGCCATGCAGTGCATTTGAAATTCTGGGTGAGCTGAGAGCTGAGCCCGTGTTAGGGGCTGACTGACTGACTGAGGCGGGTGAGTCTCTTAGGTGAAGATAATATACCGGCTCCAAGACCATCCCTGTGTGCTTGAGTGAATATGCAGAGTTATTCCATGCCAGACTCTTTGTCGTAAATATATATATCGATAGTCTTAGCTGCTGGGATAAGCCGAGGCGGGTGAGTCTCTTGGTTTTAGCGGCCCCAAGACTTTCCCTTTATGTTTGAGTGAAAAAGCAGACTTAGAGCCTAGTCTGTTCTAAGTATAGGAGGTCCAAGCTGCCGAGATTTACAGAGGCGGCTGAATCAGTTCGATGAAGGAGTTATAGCGGCCCCAAGACTTTCCCTTTATGCTTGAGCGAATATGCAGAGTTATTCCATGCTGGACTCCATGTCGCGAGGTAAAGCTAGCTTGCGCTGTGAATTGTTGTCTTTTCCCACAAAACTATATTCATTTTATTATCGATTTCTCCTCACTCGCAGATACACACGGTTCAAGCAACTTTTCACACTTTTCATCGCCTAGCTGAAACCAAACCAAACCTTTTATCTTTGCTAGTGTAGAATTGCATCCATTCTGTGTTGATAAAAATACGCTGGCTACGGCCTTGCGCCCCTCTCGTTCTTTCGCACCTTTGCCTTCTAACGTATTTTGTATGCATCGATTTCTCAGCTTCCCAGCTTCTCTCCGCTTCTCTCTGATAATCCCAGCTTCTTTCCGCCTCTTTCTAATAATCCCAGCTTCTCTCCGCCTCTTTCTGATAATCCAGCATCTCTCCGCCTCTTACTAATAATCCAGCTTCTCTCCGCCTCTTTCTGATAATCCCAGCTTCTCTCCGCCTCTTTCTGATAATCTCAGCTTCTCTCCGCCTCTTTCTAATAATCCCAGCTTCTTTCCGCCTCTTTCTAATAATCCCAGCTTCTCTCCGCCTCTTTCTGATAATCCCAGCTTCTTTCCGCTTCTCTCTGATAATCCCAGCTTCTCTCCGCTTCCCTCTGATAATCCCAGCTTCTCTCCGCCTCTTTCTGATAATCCCAGCTTCCTTCCGCTGCTTTCTGATAATCCCAGTTTCTCTCCGCTTCTCTCTGATAATCCCAGCTTCTTTCCGCTTCTTTCTGATAATCCCAGCTTCTCTCCGCTTCTCTCTGATAATCCCAGCTTCTTTCCGCTTCTCTCTGATAATCCCAGCTTCTTTCCGCTTCTCTCTGATAATCCCAGCTTCTTTCCGCTTCTTTCTGATAATCCCAGCTTTTCTCCGCTTCCCTCTGATAATCCCAGCTTCTCTCCGCTTCTTTTTGATATCCCAGCTTCTCTCCGCTTCTTTTTGATATCCCAGCTTCTCTCCGCTTCTTTTTGACTGACTGACTGACTGACTGACTGAGGCGGGTGAATCTCTTAGATGAAGAGGTTTTAGCGGCCCCAAGACTTTCCCTTTATGTTTGAGTGAAAAAACAGACTTAGAGCCTACTCCGTTCTAAGTATAGGAGGTCTAAGCTGCCGAGATTTACAGAGGCCGGTGAGTCAGTTAGATGAAGATTATAGCGATTCCAAGAGCTCTGTGTGTTTGAGTGATATTGCAGAGCTAGGCCTGGCTCTTTGTTCTAAGTATAGGACAGCCAAGGCTGCTAAGATATACAGAGGCCAGTGAGTCAGTTAGATGAAGATTATAGCGATTCCAAGAGCTCTGTGTGTTTGAGTGAAAATGCTGAGTTGGGTCTGGCTCTTTGTTCTAAGTATAGGACAGCCAAGGCTGCTAAGATATACAGAGGCGGCTGAATCAGTTCGATGAAGGAGTTATAGCGGCCCCAAGACTTTCCCTTTATGTTTGAGCGAATATGCAGAGTTATTCCATGCTGGACTCCATGTCGCGAGGTAAAGCTAGCTTGCGCTGTGAATTGTTGTCTTTTCCCACAAAACTATATTCATTTTATTATCGATTTCTCCTCAATCGCAGATGCACACGGCTCAAGCAACTTTTCACACTTTTCATCGCCTAGCTGAAACCAAACCAAACCTTTTATCTTTGCTAGTGTAGAATTGCATCCATTCTGTGTTGATAAAAATACGCTGGCTACGGCCTTGCGCCCCTCTCGTTCTTTCGCACCTTTGCCTTCTAACGTATTTTGTATGCATCGATTTCTCAGCTTCCCAGCTTCTCCCCGCTTCTCTCTGATAATCCCAGCTTCCCTCCGCTTCCCTCTGATAATCCCAGCTTCTTTCCGCCTCTTTCTAATAATCCCAGCTTCTCTCCGCCTCTTTCTAATAATCCCAGCTTTTCTCCGCCTCTTTCTAATAATCCCAGCTTCTTTCCGCTTCTCTCTGATAATCCCAGCTTCTCTCCGCTTCCCTCTGATAATCCCAGCTTCTCTCCGCCTCTTTCTGATAATCCCAGCTTCCTTCCGCTGCTTTCTGATAATCCCAGTTTCTCTCCGCTTCTCTCTGATAATCCCAGCTTCTTTCCGCTTCTTTCTGATAATCCCAGCTTCTCTCCGCTTCTCTCTGATAATCCCAGCTTCTTTCCGCTTCTCTCTGATAATCCCAGCTTCTTTCCGCTTCTCTCTGATAATCCCAGCTTCTTTCCGCTTCTTTCTGATAATCCCAGCTTTTCTCCGCTTCCCTCTGATAATCCCAGCTTCTCTCCGCTTCTTTTTGATATCCCAGCTTCTCTCCGCTTCTTTTTGATATCCCAGCTTCTCTCCGCTTCTTTTTGACTGACTGACTGACTGACTGACTGAGGCGGGTGAATCTCTTAGATGAAGAGGTTTTAGCGGCCCCAAGACTTTCCCTTTATGTTTGAGTGAAAAAACAGACTTAGAGCCTACTCCGTTCTAAGTATAGGAGGTCTAAGCTGCCGAGATTTACAGAGGCCGGTGAGTCAGTTAGATGAAGATTATAGCGATTCCAAGAGCTCTGTGTGTTTGAGTGATATTGCAGAGCTAGGCCTGGCTCTTTGTTCTAAGTATAGGACAGCCAAGGCTGCTAAGATATACAGAGGCCAGTGAGTCAGTTAGATGAAGATTATAGCGATTCCAAGAGCTCTGTGTGTTTGAGTGAAAATGCTGAGTTGGGTCTGGCTCTTTGTTCTAAGTATAGGACAGCCAAGGCTGCTAAGATATACAGAGGCGGCTGAATCAGTTCGATGAAGGAGTTATAGCGGCCCCAAGACTTTCCCTTTATGTTTGAGCGAATATGCAGAGTTATTCCATGCTGGACTCCATGTCGCGAGGTAAAGCTAGCTTGCGCTGTGAATTGTTGTCTTTTCCCACAAAACTATATTCATTTTATTATCGATTTCTCCTCAATCGCAGATGCACACGGCTCAAGCAACTTTTCACACTTTTCATCGCCTAGCTGAAACCAAACCAAACCTTTTATCTTTGCTAGTGTAGAATTGCATCCATTCTGTGTTGATAAAAATACGCTGGCTACGGCCTTGCGCCCCTCTCGTTCTTTCGCACCTTTGCCTTCTAACGTATTTTGTATGCATCGATTTCTCAGCTTCCCAGCTTCTCCCCGCTTCTCTCTGATAATCCCAGCTTCCCTCCGCTTCCCTCTGATAATCCCAGCTTCTTTCCGCCTCTTTCTAATAATCCCAGCTTCTCTCCGCCTCTTTCTGATAATCCCAGCTTCTCTCCGCCTCTTTCTAATAATCCCAGATTCTTTCCGCCTCTTTCTAATAATCCCAGCTTCTCTCCGCCTCTTTCTGATAATCCCAGCTTCTCTCCGCCTCTTTCTAATAATCCCAGCTTCTCTCCGCCTCTTTCTAAGAATCCCAGCTTCTTTCCGCTTCTCTCTGATAATCCCAGCTTCTCTCCGCTTCCCTCTGATAATCCCAGCTTCTCTCCGCCTCTTTCTGATAATCCCAGCTTCTTTTCGCTTCTCTCTGATAATCCCAGCTTCCTTCCGCTGCTTTCTAATAATCCCAGCTTCTCTCCGCCTCTTTCTGATAATCCCAGCTTCTCTCCGCCTCTTTCTAATAATCCCAGATTCTTTCCGCCTCTTTCTAATAATCCCAGCTTCTCTCCGCCTCTTTCTGATAATCCCAGCTTCTCTCCGCCTCTTTCTAATAATCCCAGATTCTTTCCGCCTCTTTCTAATAATCCCAGCTTCTCTCCGCCTCTTTCTGATAATCCCAGCTTCTCTCCGCCTCTTTCTAATAATCCCAGCTTCTCTCCGCCTCTTTCTAATAATCCCAGCTTCTCTCCGCTTCCCTCTGATATCCCAGCTTCTTTCCGCTTCCCTCTGATAATCCCAGCTTCTCTTCGCTTCCCTCTGATATCCCAGCTTCTCTCCGCTTCTCTCTGATAATCCCAGCTTCTCTCCGCTTCCCTCTGATATTCCCAGCTTCTCTCCGCCTCTTTCTGATAATCCCAGCTTCTCTCCGCTTCTCTCTGATAATCCCAGCTTCTCTCCGCTTCCCTCTGATATTCCAGCTTGTCTTCGCTGATCCTAGCTTCTCTACGCCCGTCTCCACCAGTCTTTCTGATGAATCTCTTCTGCATCGATTTTTGCTCACTGGCATTGATTGTCGCATTGAGGTTTCAAACTCAAAAAGCGGACCTTCTAGAAGAAATGGCCAAAGCCTAATGGTCCTGTAGTCTGTAGATGCTCCTGTCTCTGCATGCGGCTCAAGGACGTGTCTTCATTGCCCGGTTTGTAGACCAGAGTATGTGCTATTTTTAGAATCAGTCGAGTTGAGATGCCCCAGGTGTGTTTGTTGCGGTTGCGCAAACCAGCTGTGGGGTTTTCGAACCGATTCGAAAGCTCGACATATGGTTTGTCTCAAAGGCTAGGGTTGTGGAGCTGAGAGGCCGACCACAGACAGCATGGCTGCAGCTGGAGAGAGGTCTTCGTTGCCAAGAGGTTTCCAAACCGCAGTTTGCGGTCACCTCTCGGCCAGCCCAGGTGGCTGTGAATGCTGGAGCGACTCGAGCGATTCGAGTTGCCATGCAGTGCATTTGAAATTCTGGGTGAGCTGAGAGCTGAGCCCGTGTTAGGGGCTGACTGACTGACTGAGGCGGGTGAGTCTCTTAGGTGAAGATAATATACCGGCTCCAAGACCATCCCTGTGTGCTTGAGTGAATATGCAGAGTTATTCCATGCCAGACTCTTTGTCGTAAATATATATATCGATAGTCTTAGCTGCTGGGATAAGCCGAGGCGGGTGAGTCTCTTGGTTTTAGCGGCCCCAAGACTTTCCCTTTATGTTTGAGTGAAAAAGCAGACTTAGAGCCTAGTCTGTTCTAAGTATAGGAGGTCCAAGCTGCCGAGATTTACAGAGGCGGCTGAATCAGTTCGATGAAGGAGTTATAGCGGCCCAAGACTTTCCCTTTATGTTTGAGCGAATATGCAGAGTTATTCCATGCTGGACTCCATGTCGCGAGGTAAAGCTAGCTTGCGCTGTGAATTGTTGTCTTTTCCCACAAAACTATATTCATTTTATTATCGATTTCTCCTCACTCGCAGATACACACGGCTCAAGCAACTTTTCACACTTTTCATCGCCTAGCTGAAACCAAACCAAACCTTTTATCTTTGCTAGTGTAGAATTGCATTCATTCTGTGTTGATAAAAATACGCTGGCTACGGCCTTGCGCCCCTCTCGTTCTTTCGCACCTTTGCCTTCTAACGTATTTTGTATGCATCGATTTCTCAGCTTCCCAGCTTCTCTCCGCTTCTCTCTGATAATCCCAGCTTCCCTCCGCTTCCCTCTGATAATCCCAGCTTCTCTCCGCTTCCCTCTGATAATCCCAGCTTCTCTCCGCTTCCCTCTGATAATCCCAGCTTCTCTTCGCTTCCCTCTGATATCCCAGCTTCTCTCCGCTTCCCTCTGATATCCCAGCTTCTCTCCGCTTCCCTCTGATAATCCCAGCTTCTCTCCGCTTCCCTCTGATAATCCCAGCTTCTCTCCGCCTCTTTCTAATAATCCCAGCTTCTCTTCGCTTCCCTCTGATATCCCAGCTTCTCTCCGCTTCTCTCTGAAAATCCCAGCTTCTCTCCGCTTCTCTCTGATAATCTCAGCTTCTTTCCGCTTCCCTCTGATAATCCCAGCTTCTCTCCGCTTCCCTCTGATAATCGCAGCTTCTCTCCGCCTCTTTCTGATAATCCCAGCTTCTCTTCGCTTCCCTCTGATAATCCCAGCTTCTCTCCGCTTCCCTCTGATAATCCCAGTTTCTCTCCGCTTCTTTCTGATAATTCCAGCTTCTTTCCGCTTCTCTCTGATAATCCCAGCTTCTCTCCGCTTCCCTCTGATAATCCCAGCTTCTCTCCGCTTCCCTCTGATAATCCCAGCTTCTCTCCGCTTCTTTCTGATAATCCCAGCTTCTCTCCGCTTCTTTCTGACTGACTGACTGACTGACTGACTGACTGAGGCGGGTGAATCTCTTAGATGAAGAGGTTTTAGCGGCCCCAAGACTTTCCCTTTATGTTTGAGTGAAAAAACAGACTTAGAGCCTACTCCGTTCTAAGTATAGGAGGTCTAAGCTGCCGAGATTTACAGAGGCCGGTGAGTCAGTTAGATGAAGATTATAGCGACTCCAAGAGCTCTGTGTGTTTGAGTGAAAATGCTGAGTTGGGCCTGGCTCTTTGTTCTAAGTATAGGACAGCCAAGGCTGCTAAGATATACAGAGGCCAGTGAGGACAGCCTGGCCTAGCTAGGCATCTATAATTCTTAATCGTATTAATTCGTATACAAAAGTTCTACTCGTAATGCTTAAAACAAACTTTATGGTTTGGATACCTAGAAAACGGTACTTCATGTAACTCTGTATCGGGGAAGGAATGGCGGGTCACTAAAGGCTACTTGGATTAATGCGGGTCAGTAATGGTCACTTGGATTAGTGCGGCTCACTGATGGTCACTAAGATTAGTGCGGGTCACTGATGGTCGCTTGGATTAGTGATAGTCACTGATGGTCACTAGGATTAGTGCGGGTCACTGAAGGTCACATGGAATACTTTTCTATAGTCTATTTCTGTAGTGGGGAGCAAATCTCAGGTAATTCTGTCCGGCCTCCAGATCTGTGTAGTGGGGAGCAAATTTCAGGTAATTCTGTCCGGCCTCCAGATCTGTGTAGTGGGGAGCAAATTTCAGGTAATTCTGTCCGGCCTCCAGATTTGTGTAGTGGGGAGCAAATCTCAGGTAATTCTGTCCGGCCTCCAGATTTGTGTAGTGGGGAGCAAATTTCAGGTAATTCTGTCCGGCCTCCAGATCTGTGTAGTGGGGAGCAAATTTCAGGTAATTCTGTCCGGCCTCCAGATCTGTGTAGTGGGGAGCAAATTTCAGGTAATTCTGTCCGGCCTCCAGATCTGTGTAGTGGGGAGCAAATTTCAGGTAATTCTGTCCGGCCTCCAGATCTGTGTAGTGGGGAGCAAATTTCAGGTAATTCTGTCCGGCCTCCAGATTTGTGTAGTGGGGAGCAAATCTCAGGTAATTCTGTCCGGCCTCCAGATCTGTGTAGTGGGGAGCAGATATCAGGTAATTCTGTCCGGCCTCCAGATCTGTGTAGTGGGGAGCAAATTTCAGGTAATTCTGTCCGGCCTCCAGATTTGTGTAGTGGGGAGCAAATTTCAGGTAATTCTGTCCGGCCTCCAGATCTGTGTAGTGGGGAGCAAATTTCAGGTAATTCTGTCCGGCCTCCAGATTTGTGTAGTGGGGAGCAAATTTCAGGTAATTCTGTCCGGCCTCCAGATTTGTGTAGTGGGGAGCAAATTTCAGGTAATTCTGTCCGGCCTCCAGATCTGTGTAGTGGGGAGCAAATTTCAGGTAATTCTGTCCGGCCTCCAGATTTGTGTAGTGGGGAGCAAATTTCAGGTAATTCTGTCCGGCCTCCAGATCTGTGTAGTGGGGAGCAAATTTCAGGTAATTCTGTCCGGCCTCCAGATCTGTGTAGTGGGGAGCAAATTTCAGGTAATTCTGTCCGGCCTCCAGATCTGTGTAGTGGGGAGCAAATTTCAGGTAATTCTGTCCGGCCTCCAGATCTGTGTAGTGGGGAGCAAATTTCAGGTAATTCTGTCCGGCCTCCAGATTTGTGTAGTGGGGAGCAAATTTCAGGTAATTCTGTCCGGCCTCCAGATCTGTGTAGTGGGGAGCAAATTTCAGGTAATTCCGTCCGGCCTCCAGATTTGTGTAGTGGGGAGCAAATTTCAGGTAATTCTGTCCGGCCTCCAGATCTGTGTAGTGGGGAGCAAATTTCAGGTAATTCTGTCCGGCCTCCAGATCTGTGTAGTGGGGAGCAGATTTCAGGTAATTCTGTCCGGCCTCCAGATTTGTGTAGTGGGGAGCAAATTTCAGGTAATTCTGTCCGGCCTCCAGATCTGTGTAGTGGGGAGCAGATATCAGGTAATTCTGTCCGGCCTCCAGATTTGTGTAGTGGGGAGCAAATTTCAGGTAATTCTGTCCGGCCTCCAGATTTGTGTAGTGGGGAGCAAATCTCAGGTAATTCTGTCCGGCCTCCAGATCTGTGTAGTGGGGAGCAAATTTCAGGTAATTCTGTCCGGCCTCCAGATTTGTGTAGTGGGGAGCAAATTTCAGGTAATTCCGTCCGGCCTCCAAATTTGTGTAGTGGGGAGCAAATTTCAGGTAATTCCGTCCGGCCTCCAAATTTGTGTAGTGGGGAGCAAATTTCAGGTAATTCCGTCCGGCCTCCAAATTTGTGTAGTGGGGAGCAAATTTCAGGTAATTCCGTCCGGCCTCCAAATTTGTGTAGTGGGGAGCAAATTTCAGGTAATTCTGTCCGGCCTCCAGATCTGTGTAGTGGGGAGCAGATATCAGGTAATTGTGTCCAGTAACTGAGTCCCGTAGATTAGTGCGATTCACTAAAGTTCACTTGGATTAATGCAGGTCACTGATGGTCACTTGGATTAGTGCGGGTCACTGATGGTCACTTGGATTAGTGCGGGTCACTGATGGTCACTTGGATTAGTTGGGTCACTGAAGGCCACTTGGATTAGTGCGGGTCAGAGATTGTCACTGTAGGATTAGTGCGGGTCACTGATGGTCACTTGGATTAGTGCGGGTCACTAAAGTTCACTTGGATTAGTGCGGGTCACTGATGGTCACTTGGATTAGTGCGGGTCACTGATGGTCAGTTGGATTAGTGCCGGTCATTGATGGTCACTTGGATTAGTGCGGGTCAGTGATTGTCACTGTTAGATTAGTGCGGGTCACTGATGGTCACTTGGATTAGTGCTAGTCACTGATGGTCACTTGGATTAGTGCGGGTCACTGATGGTCACTTGGATTAGTGCGGGTCACTGAAGGCCACTTGGATTAATGCCTGTCACTGAAGGCCACTTGGATTAATGCCTGTCACTGAAGGCCACTTGGATTAATGCCTGTCACTGAAGGCCACTTGGATCAGTTCGGGTCAGTGAAGAACACTTGCCATTAAGCGGGTCACTGATCGATACTTGGATTAGGTCAGTGATGGTCACCGTTGGATTAGTGCGGCTCACTGCGGGTTAATTTTCTACAGTCTATCTATGTAGTTGGGAGCAAAATCAAGGTAATTCTGTCCTAGTTGGGAGCAAAATCAAGGTAATTCTGTCCTAGTTGGGAGCAAAGTCAAGGTAATTCTGTCCTAATTGGGAGCAAAGTCAAGGTAATTCTGTCCGATTCTGTACGTCTTCACTACTAAGAAAGTTAGTAGGCCTGTTCTATAAAAAGTAGTACTACAAACAATGCAAAAAGTTCATTTATTAGATTAATTTTAGATCATCTTTCTTAAAAAATATTTTATAATTTTTTTCTAGCCGTGATCTTTCGATTGAATATTAAATTTTCAATTTTTATCACCATGTAATTTTGTCCGCTCCATGTAGTCGCTGCTCCCAGTTTTGCTCCCGTTGCCATGTAGTCTTGTCCGCTTTATGTAATTGCCTGTGCTATAGGGGAAAGGATTCCCCCGGGTTTAATTGGCAACAGGAGGGGCGGGAAAAAGACTTTGGAGGAAATGTTGGAAAAATGGAAGACAAGAGAGAGATTGCAATGTCCAGCGATGGGGGAAATGCCGCGGGGAGTTCTTGATATCAGAAGGCAGCGATGGAATGCCGTCTCCTCTTGACGTCGTGACAAGCCGCTGCGGAATTGTTGGGGGGGGGGGGCTGCGAGCATCGGGGCGATTTTGATTTTCCCGACAACTGTTGCCCCCGCCGCCGAGATTTCCCCAATTCCTCGCTCGGGATCGCGGCCCGGTCTCTAAGCTGCGTCATGGGGCGCCACTTTTAATTACCTCTCCTGAGGACCGGGCGGCCCGATTGCACGATCGCCTTCCGCATTTCTTCCTCTTCGTCTCTGTTGCCTCTCATTTTTTATAATAGCTTCTTCAAAGTGCGACCGAGTGCTGAACAGTTGCGGCCGGCTGGCGATCCCCGATCCCCATTTATCCCCAGTTATCTGGACGAGAGGGGATCTTGCTTAATTAAACAAATCATACGAGCCGAGGCCTGTCCTTGTCCACTAATTCCCCCCTCGCCCCCGCTCTCTTTTAGCCTTTCTTCTTGTTGCAACAAATGCCAGATCAATCTTCATTAACATCAAGCGCATATGGGGACAAGGACCCGGGGAACTGGGGATCGGAGTGGCGACGGGAACGAGGAATGAAGCAGAGGGTGTAGGGATTCTAATCGCTTGTTTCTTTTGCTATCTCTCTATCATTCATTTTCTTCGAATCCCATTTCTTCAATTCCCTCTTTCCTCCCCCGCTGCAGGCACGCCGGTGAACAGAATCCCCATCATGGCTAAGCAGGTCCTGGATCTTTACGAGCTCTTCCGTCTCGTAGTGAGCAAAGGTGGCCTCGTTGAAGTCATTAACAAGAAGCTCTGGCGAGAGATCACCAAGGGTCTCAACCTGCCGTCATCCATCACCAGCGCCGCTTTCACACTGAGGACTCAGTGAGTTGATCAGTGCTTTCTTGTTGCTGTGATGCTATCTTGAGAGTAGCTTGATGATGCTATCTTGAGAGTAGCTTGATGATGCTATCTTGAGAGTAGCTTGATGATGCTATCTTGAGAGTAGCTTGATGATGCTATCTTGAGAGTAGCGTGATGATGCTATCTTGAGAGTAGCTTGATGATGCTATCTTGAGAGTAGCTTGATGATGCTATCTTGAGAGTAGCTTGATGATGCTATCTTGAGAGTAGCTTGATGATGCTATCTTGAGAGTAGCTTGATGATGCTATCTTGAGAGTAGCTTGATGATGCTATCTTGAGAGTAGCTTGATGATGCTATCTTGAGAGTAGCTTGATGATGCTATCTTGAGAGTAGCTTGATGATGCTATCTTGAGAGTAGCTTGATGATGCTATCTTAATGTAGCACGGTGATACGGCACTAACAGTTGAAAATTCGTAACCAGCTCATCTGTTGCCCATCTCCTCGCAGGTACATGAAATACCTGTACCCGTACGAGTGCGAGAAGCTGAAGCTGAGCAGCCCGGGCGAGCTTCAAGCGGCCATCGACGGCAACAGGCGGGAGGGCAGGCGGCCGAACTACCCCGCCTTCGAGTGCAGCCCGAACCCAGGCGGCCTGCCGCCGCTGCTCACCTATCACAGTTCAATGCTCACCGGCAAGGCCATGTCAGGTGAGGCTAAGAATAATTCTCTTGGCCTACTACTAGGGAGTAGAGTAGTTAGCAAGTTTTCATCATTTTACCATATTTTATTTCTGAAGGTTAACCATTGATAAATTCTGAATTCACCCTCTTTCAGACCGCGACTTCGCCTGCCTCACTCCGCCGGTGCTTCGCGCCACTCCTGGAGACGAGCGGCATCACCAGCATCACCAGCCGCATCCTCATCATCACCACGCTCTCCATCCCCAGAACCTGTCCGACGCATCTCCCAAAGATCTCAGCTCCGCGGCCGTCGCTGCCGCAGCTAACAAGGGTTTCAATGGAGATTCAGGAAACGGCGCTGGCGGTGGCGGCTCGCTGAAGCGGTCATCCAGCGGAAGCGACACAGCCGGAGTGGCGTCCTTCGTTCCCGGAGGCGTGGCTGATCATCAGCCTCCGCCCCCGAAGCGACCAACTGCCAACGGCAGTGGCAGCAGCTCCGCCGGCGACACTCGCAGTCCGCCTCCGCCGATTACAGCTGGCGTTGGAAACAGCGGCGGTGGCGGTGGTGGTGGTGGTGGCGGCGGCGCTAGCGGTGGCGGTGGCGTTCAGTTCCCGTTTCCGGCCGGACTTCCGCCATTTCCGGGCCTGCCGCTGCCCTCCGCTGGCGGTGGGATTCGAATCGCGGGTCACCACGGTGAGTACCTGTTACTACTGAGCTGCTCAGTGCGTGTCTGACTGTTACGCTCGTTGAGTTTCATTTGTCACGTTACAGTGTGGAGTTCTCAAGAAAAAGGTCAGTCCGATGGTGGACTGAGGTGGACTTTGTGACTTTGAGATCAGAGGTTTAGCTTGGCTTAGCGTGGCGTGGCTTTCGCTGCTTCAAAAAAGTTGTGTTCAAAATTTTTTATTGTTTGTTTCCAGATTTTCATTTGGAAAATTTTAATCAAAATTTATATGCCTGACTTTTTTATTTTGCTTTCAGGCGGTCATCTGGGCCTGCCAGACTCCTCCGTAGTGATCTCCATGGAGATCAATGGACTCATGTACCACGGAGTGCTCTTTGCTCAGCCGAAGCGACACTGAACTGAGAGACGTGAGGCTCTGGGGAACTCGTGACGATTCGCAGTCGGAGGCTACTTGTAGATTTCCAAGCTGTCACTTTTCCGCGGCCACCAGGGGGAGTTGGTAAATGAGATCAGAGTGCCATTTCGCTGCAGAATCTCTGTTACACAGCAATAGTAGATTGTAAATTACTTAAAATCCTGGAGGACCTTGCTTAATTTCTCTTTGTCGATGCAGTTGTTATTATTGCTTTAGCGAGATGCACGCTTGGCCCGCGAAGGTCTGCTAACAAAAGTCCACAGTCGAGCTTTTTCAAGCGCATCCGCACGAGATTTTATTCGAAGTTGCTAATAGCATTCGAAATCTTTGTTTACACCACTTTAAATATTGGCTATGAATTTCACTTGTTGTATGGACGAACTGCAGACTGTATTCTGCGCATAGAATTTCTCTTTTGTTATATTCTTGTACATGGCCCACACAAATTAAACATATAGGTGTCGTGCATAGACCAGTAGGCATTAAATTTTGTGTTTCAAAGCTTCTTTATCCGACTGTGGCATTGTGCATTCACTGTGCTTCAATTATTTGAAATGCTGCTTTGTCGAGTTAATCGACCTATATAAAATACATGATTGTTGTTACTGCTTGATTAACCACGGTGGTTCATTAACCACTAAATTCAGCTTATAAAATGCTTAAAAGTTTTATCTATAACTTATTTCAAACTTTCAATTCGTGATGAAGGGGATGTGTAACTTGCGAGCTAAGTACAAAATGTTGCCAAACAGTACCCTGGATCGGCTGTCCTACATCACCGAATGGAAGAAACAGATACCTCAGAAATTCAGGTAGATGCGGGAACATCATGCAAACGCAAAAGAAGATAAAATTTCAAATAAATATCCGCACATCTGTCGATAAACTTCTCTGACGGCTGTTCAGGCGCGATCCGCGGAGAAAAACCTGCGATGACAGTTTTGACAGCGATCCGCGATCCGCAGTCATCCCCGCGGTGACAATGACACAAATAGAAGACCGAGAATACAGCTGCAAAGCTTCCAGAAGTTTCTAATCTTCGCTGAAAATACTTGCCACTGATTGCTGGCTTGTCACTGAATTCTGAGAAGCGACATGCTTAGTGTCACCCGCCCGAGCTCGCGCGTGACTCAGCTGCTCAGCGCATGGATATAGATCTAAGCTGGCATCGGCTGACAACCGACAGACACAAGCGTTCTTGTGTATAAAAGAGAAAACATTGGGCCGTCTGTTTTGAAGCAGCAATCTCCCAAGTCTCCCTTCTGCATGTTGATACAAAAGCTTCCAAAACTCCAAAAGCTCTGGCCATGTCTGCTAGCAAAGCTGCTGTGATCATCTTCCTGCTCGGTTGGCTGATTTCCGCTGGCCAGGCGCTGCGGCGCCCCAGCCCGATGGAGCTGTCCCGAACGGAGGTCAAGCGAATTCGCATGGACAGTGAGTTGACAGCTCGTAATGCTTTTAGGAACAAAACAGCAGAACTTTTTTCTGATCCCCGGTTCACTTTCTGTTCCAGCGCACCAAGCTTTCGTGCCGTTCTGCAGCTACCGATGCAAGGTGCACTTCGGGCCGGAGCGCCAGTGCATCGGCTACTTCAATCCGAAGACGAGCGTCTGCTATTGCGTGTGCACCAAACCGGCTCCGGCCTGAGTGCGAGCCAGAGCGCTTTGAGCGCTTCTCTATGGACAAGAAAGACAAACAATTTTCGCACCGTTGCACTTTGCAAAACAAAAATGCGAAGAAAAAAAGTTGCACAATGTTAGATTTCAATTTTTCTGCACACATAACAGGTTAAACTATATAGTATGCGAAATTAGGAAACACAACGATTAAAGCGAAGCCATAAATACAGGTACATGCCGCAAAAAGTTGTTATTTTTCAAATTTTTATAGACAAGTTGCCGGAGGAAAAAACTGAGCAAGAGACAATGAAAAGTTTCCCGCTTAAAATACACACTTTTTAGATACAGCAGCACTTTTCCTGCGCAAAAGCTAAGTCTCAATATTGCTTGCTTGCTTTAATTATTTCTTGAACTTCTGCAACTCCTCGCGCTTGGTTTAGTAAAGCTGAGTTCAGTTGGCGTTGACAGTTGTTCCTAAAAAATTTTCGATTCCACACGGTAGATTTCTAACATAGCCACAACAAGGTAGGAATGAGTTTGTCTTCTTTTCTCAATCCCTAGCTGCGCGGAATCTGCGGTGGTGCAAAGCCAGCCAGGGTCCTGAGAACCTCAATTTTCTGTGGGTATGTGACTTGCACACAATGACTACTCAGGTAGAAGGACAATCATTCTATCAATACTTGAGTGGTTCTTACTTGCACACAGTATCTTTCAAATACTTTTTAACTATATTTCGGAATCGGTCGTAAATACTTGCCACAACACAAATATCAGCTGGTTACATTTCATCTCCATCAAGCAGTTGCAGTCCGTGTAGGCTTTCCACCCTGAGAAGAACAGGGTTTCATCCTCATCGTGGCCCAGTGGCTCAGATTGTCTTTGTTGGGTCATCGAACAGGCATCATTCAATTAATCTTGATTATAGCCTTCGACTAAGGTCGTCGGTGATGTGTTCCTAATGATCATGCTTCTTGCACCAGAGCAGCTTGTTTCTGACATTAAAGCGATGTAGTTCGAGACGAAGATGCTCTGTCAACCACCGGGTTTGTCTATCAGTTTCATTCAAGAAATTCTCTCCTGGCATGAATTTTTCAGTTACTTTTCTGTGCGTTCAGGTATTTGGTTGGATCCTTTGCGAACTTGCTCTCCCTAACAACGATGATGGCATTGTTGCGGCGCTGTGCCAGTGGGCTGAAGCCAATTGAAGAGGCGGATCAAAACGCTCTGCTACGCCAGTTTATCTGTCGCACTGTTGTTCTCAATGTTCCAACGCTAGAACTGGTCTACATGAGCAACACTCTGGAAAGCTTTGGGACTTCAAGAGCACCGACGAGTGGCCCTCGAGTACTGGTGGCCATCGAGTCCATCGAGTGCTGGTGGTGGCTGTGCACTTAGGACAAGAATAAATGAAAGCATTGACTGATGTAGCTCGTATGGCTACAGCTATACTAGCTTAAAAGCTAGAATGCGCGAGCAAGATGAGCATTTTCATCGTCCCGATTTCATCATCCCCGATTTCGTAGTTCTGAGCTCGAGACAATGACTTTTTTAAGCAGGGAGTCAAGACCATTATAAAGCTCAGTTCACCCACTAATATAGCTCGCCCGGCCTGTGATGTTATCTTCTTTACCTCAATTTTTCTTACTCACATCAAATTATGCTGTATAGTTTTGTAGTCTCACATAATAATCTTCACATATGAGCGTCATGTCGAGAGATTCATATAGCGACGTAGTTTGTAAATCTAAGAATATAAGATACGAGAATTCGCTCGTAAAATACTTTGAAATTTATCAATTGCAAAAGCACGAATCGTTGACTATTTTTTATTATTTTAACGAATTTTAAGAAATTTGCTTTTTTTGGTTTGAAAAAAGGATCGCACGGAGGATTCATTTAGTTAGAATAGTCCTAATCATTTTAGTTAAGTTTAGGTCGAAGTTGGTTGAGGGGGTTGGTTGAAGGGGTCGAAGAGGGGGTTGTAGCCTAGTGGTTAGAGCGTCGGCCTCACGACTGGAAGGTCGGGGGTTCGATTTCCCGATCCCACTGGAACAATTTGTGTCCTTGAGCAAGACCACTTAACTCTATTACTTCAGTTCACCCAGCTGTAAAATGGGTACCAGCATTAGCTAGGGTATAAATTGAGGGTGTGTGGTGACCCCCCCAGTCCTTGGACTAAACAGCCTTACATGTACATGTACGTCGCAGCTTTATCAGATGCACCGCGCAATAGCTGCGGCTGAGCTGTCGGCTGCACATCTGGCCCAATTGGGGCACGTGTGATCAATTATTACAATTATAGGTCGAAGTGAATTAGAACGCGATTATTGGTATTAGCTTACGTACGAGTATTTAATAAGGTCTATTGTAATATATTTGGATCAGCCCCAGGGTCTTGCAGATTGTTACCCACTGCACATGAAGCACTAGATAATAGATATATACTAGATCTACATCATGATCACGTCACGTAGCTGGCTACTGATTGTACATGGTGGACCTACTAGTTAGGTAGTTAGGCCTTCGCCCCTCACTAAAACTTGCCCGAAAGTGTCTATGGGCCTTTTCATATTGCTTGTTCTGGTTCCAGAACAAGAACCAATTTGTGAAGTATAACTTTTTGTCTCCATAACTAGAGGGAGATACGTGCTATAAAGTTTTTATTATTGAATGACAATCGCCAAGAAGAAAGTGAAAAATTGTGCTAAGTAAGGTTGTTAAGGCAGTCAAACATTCAACAGAATTAATTAGTTATACTGCTGTTTTTCTTGGAAGATCCGAACCGAATTCTGATTCTGGAATTGGTAATATGAAAAGCCTCTATGGCCTCCGTGACATGTTGGCGCGTATTCAAAAGTAAAAATAATTACGCGAAACAATAAATCGAATCATACTGGCAATATAACAGGCTCGTTAAGCCTGAGCCAAATTTACTACTACTACTACTACTAAACAAACTGCAACATTGCCAGCGTATATCCTAGGAAATTAATCTATAATCTATAGGAAATAAATGCATTGATTTACGAGTAACTATTCTAATGTCTTTAAATCAAAATATGATGCCTAATTGGGTTCTTAGATACTGTCATCTTACCACTTTGTTATCCACTCATTATATTGTATTGTGATGGGTCTGGGTGGTTGAGGTTGTAACTTGTAGGACTACTTTCTATTGAGTTGATAAGTTGTATAGCAGTCTATCAGGATTAGATGATCATTACATTTTAGGCCTGGACACAATAGGTTATTAGCATATTTAGGAGTTGAAAAAACACTAGCTCAGATTCTATTTATCTTGCATTTTATTTCTATGACTATATATTCTGTTTTCAAATATAAAAAACTTATATGTAGTAAATGAAAAAATGAATAAAGAAATGAAAAAAGATTAGGTTTTAAATTGTAACTTAGATTTTATGTTTCTATTTGTTGTCTTTTTATAATCAATTATAATCCATTGCATTGCTGCACTATTTTGATATCAAAATGATAGAATGTCTTCATTAGTGATATCTTTACATTGGCACTGATGGCTCTTTAGCTAAGGCCTAACATCAATTGAACTAACAAAACCATATTGACCAGACTTTATTTCTAAGTAAGTGTTTATTAGGATGTGGGATATTCAGGGTCACAAAGCTTCTTATCTTAGGTGATTATAAAATTATATTGACCATTACCAATCCAAGGCCAACATTAATTGCTAGCACATCTAATGTCCATAGTGATTTGTAAATCCTAAAATAGATCAAGTCAAGTCAAGTAGATCAATGGCAATTGCAACTGGTTCTTTGGTCATTGTTATCAGAGACTTTCTTAGGCTATGGGCTATCAGAAAGGCTTTTTTTCCATCTAAAACTTGTGGTACCAATGCAAGTGTATATAAATAAGACATAAGAATGTTTAAGTCTTTAATGCTACCATAAACTTCATACAAGGTTTAAGTGCTATAAACCTTTGGAGATTATATAATTTGTATACATGATTAAATTGCAAAACTTTTATAAAGTATTATAACAAAAATGCATTAATTAAATATTATTCCATCTAATTTGATGTAACAATAAATAGTCCAAGTTCTATTTAGTGTACAAAGTCAATAATAAATATATACATGCCCAACACCCATTTGACCTGTCCAAAATGGACAAGGTAAGTTGCAAAGTCAAAAATGTGAAAAACAAAAATTGGGAGAAGAAAGAAAGGAGAGGAAGAAAAAAGGAAAAGAAAAGAGGGAGAAGAGAGAGAAGAAAAAGAGGAGAGAGAAAGAGAAGAGAAGAAAAGAGAAAAAGGCAAGAAAAGTCATATACAAAATGAAAATTAAGTTGCAATCCGGAGAAACTAAGTTGCAAATCTGGACAAAACTAAGTTGCACCAGATAGGTGAAATTTTGAGGTTGGGCATGTATGAATAAAAAGTTTCAAGCTTTTTAATTGAAAGTCAATATAACAATTATTTTATTTCTAAGGTAATAAATATTAAATACCTATGTACTAGCATGGAAAGAACAAGTATATTAAAAAATCAAGCTTACCTTAGATGCTTAGTTTAAAAGTTGGAATAATGGATAAAAATACATGTATTTATCATCTAAGAAGCATTGATCAGACTGGGATATTTTAATGATAAAAGAACCATTTAAATATTTATTTTGTTATCATTCTAGTACATGGCCAATGGTAGCTGGTATGATACAAGGGCCATTTGTTGGGATAATAATCATTTACATATAACTTTTTACTGCCACATTGAAATTGCTCTAATTAGAAATCAACTTTAAGAGCAATATCCAATGCTACTGTTGAATGTTGAATAGCTTCTCTATGTCATTCTATTGCTGATTTATGGCTCATTAAGTGATGAGGTCTAAGAAGTTGCAATTTCGACCTGATCTCTCGACTCTTTCATGCTCTCATCACCTGGACTTGGTACACTCTTGCCCGCGCAATGTCCAAGAGAAACCCAACATCGGAATTGAATCACGAAAACTGGGATCAGGAGGACGAGAAGGAAGATGTGAGTTGGCTAATTGGGACAGATCTGCTCAGCGGTGAACGCATTTGATTCTCGCGCCACCACCCTTGGTTTGATTCCATGCGCGACCGAATTCATTGGGGCTTGTGCGCGGAGATTGGCCGGGGTTGCCACCCATGAGGGCCTAACCCTCTCTCCACTCTCCCTCTCTGCCCCTATCCACTCTGCCTCTGCCTCTCTCCACTCTCCCTCTCTGCCCCTATCCACTCTGCCTCTGCCTCTCTCCACTCTCCCTCTCTGCCCCTAACCACTCCCTCTCCCTCTCTGCCCCTATCAACTCCCTCTGCCTCTCTCCACTCTCCCTCTCTGCCCCTATCCACTCCCTCTCCCTCTCTGCCCCTATCCACTCCCTCTGCCTCTCTCCACTCTCCCTCTCTGCCCCTATCCACTCCCTCTGCCTCTCTCCACTCTCCCTCTCTGCCCCTATCCACTCCCTCTGCCTTTCTGCCCCTATCCACTCCCTCTCCCTCTCTGCCCCTTTTCACTCCCTCTGCCTCTCTCCTTCTCTGCCCCTATCCACTCCCTCCCTGCCTCTCCACTCTCCCTCTCTCCCTCCCCGCCTCTCTCCACTCTCCCTCTCTGCCTCTCTCCAACCACCCTCCACTCTCCCTCAAGCTCCTGCGAATATGCGAATATGATAATTATCATTATTAATGAGATTTACAATTCTTGTGTCTATCTAAGAAAACATATTCCAACTGTTTCCAACTAATTCTCACTAACCTAGGCTGGCCGTTTCAAGACCGCGTCGCAGGATGTGCTGAAGGGTCGCGAAATTCGAGTTGCTAAGCGGCGAGCTCACGATAGTGAGGTGAGAGCTGTTTGACTCAATTATTTTGTCTGTTCTTTTCTACATTATTTATGGTAAGGAATTGTGAAGTTTGGGTATTGTAAAGGTTAAGAATTATGAAGGTTGGGGATTGTGAAAGTTCGGGATTGTGAAGGTTGGGGATTGTGAAGGTTGGGAATTGTGAAAGTTCGGGATTGTGAAGATTGGGGATTGTGAAGATTGGGGATTGTGAAGATTGGGGAATGTGAAGCTTGGGGATTGTGAAGATTGGGGACTGTGAAGCTTGGGGATTGTGAAGATTGGGGACTGTGAAGCTTGGGGATTGTGAAGATTGGGACTGTGAAGATCGGGACTGTGAAGATTGGGGATTGTGAAGATCGGGATTGTGAAGATTGGGACTGTGAAGATCGGGACTGTGAAGATTGGGGATAGTGAAGATCAGGATTGTGAAGATTGGGACTGTGAAGATCGGGACTGTGAAGATTGGGGATTGTGAAGATCGGGATTGTGAAGATTGGGGACTGTGAAGCTTGGGGATTGTGAAGATTGGGACTGTGAAGATCGGGACTGTGAAGATTGGGGATTGTGAAGATCAGGATTGTGAAGATTAGGGACTGTGAAGCTTGGGGATTGTGAAGATTGGGACTGTGAAGATCGGGACTGTGAAGATTGGGGATTGTGAAGATCGGGACTGTGAAGGCTGGGATTGTGAAGCTTGGGGACTGTGAAGATTGGGGACTGTGAAGATTGGGGACTGTGAAGCTTGGGGACTGTGAAGATTGGGACTGTGAAGATTAGGATTGTAAAGATCGGGGCTGTGAAGGCTGGGATTGGAATAGTTGGATATTAGTTTTAAGCCCATGAGAGCGAGAAACAGCTTGAAATTCAAATGCCCAGGGAATATGCAGTTAATATGGTGAGTCTGAACGGCCCATGTTGCGGACAAACCATGCTCACAGTTATACAGCAAAACTCTTCTCTGACCCGGCAGGGCAAAGGCACTGGCGGGCTCTTCAAGTCGTTCACTGGCTTCACCGGCTTCGGTGCCCAGGCCGCGTCGGCCACGACAGCCCCCTCTTTGGCTTTCAACTTCTCGGCCAACGCCACCGCCGCCACCACCACCGATTCGCTGGCGGCCTCGTCGACGACAACAACGGCGAAATCGGCAACGCCCGCCGCCGATCCGAATGCCGCCCACCTGGCCCAGCTGAAGGCGCTGAACCAGTCCGTGCTGCGCTGGATTCAGAGTCACGTGGCTGACAGCCCCTACTGCGTTCTCACGCCCGTGTTCCGCGACTACGAGCGCCACCTGGCCGACATCGAGCGCCGGCACCCGTACGTGGAGTCGTCGGCAACTGCAAATTCGTCGACTGGAACGGCGGCCGCTGCGGCGGCGACTCCGACGACGACTTCAACAACGCTGGCAGCGCCTTTGAAGGCGTCGACAAGTCCGGCAAAGTTCAACTTCTCCGCCGCGACTACGTCCACCGCGGCATCGGCACCGACGACTGCTGCCACCACGGCCACCACGATGGCGCCTGCGATGCCTGCCACGTTTAGCTTCAACTCGCAGCAGCCGCAGAAGCCGGCGACTGACGGTGCGGCCACAACGGCAACATTCTTTTTTGGCGCGTCAGCCAAGTCAACGACGGCTTCGTCGACTTCAACAACGACAACGACGGCGACGTCGGCAACGTCAACGACTGGCTTGACGACAGCGTCGAGTGGGTTCACAGGATTCAAATTCAACTCAGGGCCGGGGGCGGCGCTGCCGCAACAGCCACCTGGTGGCCTGTCCCTGTTCGGGCCTGGCGGTTTCGCCGCCGCCTCCGCCGCGGCTGCCTCGAGCTCCCAGGAGGAGCAGGAAGACGAAGAATACGAGCCGCCGAAGCCGGAGACGCGGGAGATTCGCGAGGACGGCGCCGTGTTCAGCCAGAAGTGCAAGCTGTTCTATATGGCCGCCGGCGAGGCCAAACAGTGGAAGGAGAAGGGCGTCGGCTGCGTGCACGTCAAGCCGGCGGAGGCGGAGGGCGGCAGCCGGGCGCAGTTGATCGTGCGGGCGGACAACACCCTGGGCACCATCATGCTCAACACTCTGGTTACTAAGGACATGAAGCTGTCGGTTGCTAAGAACAATCTCAGTTTGGCTTGTCCGCCGAATCCGCCAATGCCGAAGTCGGCCAATGACGACCGGCGCATTGTGCCGTTCCTGGTCCGGCTGAAGACCGAGGCCGACGCCAAGGAGCTGCTGGCCAAGATTGACGGGCTGAGGGAGGCCTGAGCCGGACTGCTCAAATATATGCACTATAGGATATACTAACCCGCTAAAAACGTATGAGAAATAGGTTAGAATTGTAAAGAAGGGTATAAACTCGTTAAAAGCCTGTGTGCCGGCGATTTTTAAGTAATATTGTGATGCTTGATTCCTTAACCCTGATGACGCAATCGATTTAGTCGTTTAGCTCTCCTGGGGGTCTCTTGCCCCCCCCCCACTGCTGCCTGGTTGAGTTAAGCTAAGGAGGTTTAAGGTTGTGGCAGGTCATTGATGCTATTAATAGAACCACAAATAATGTCAATAATCCTGCTATCTGAGAAAGTTGGTTCCACTTACGTTTCTGAAGTACACTATGTGTACTTTTACTGCAAATTCCCAGCAACTGTTCCATGTTAGTGGTCTCAACAATTCATCAAGTTTGGTTCGATTCTCTCTGCATGCAATCATAATCTACTAGCTGCTTAGCAACCCCTTAGCAACGGAAATTTTCTATTGTTATTCATGAGTATTAACTGTTGCTATGGGCTTGGCTTAATGATTCGAAACTTTATACATAGAACGTTATTCGCTAATTTCAAGCTGTTTATTATTATGATAGGAAATTCGATAGAAAATGATGAAAATCCAGCCAGTTCTTTGGTCCAGCATTTCCTTTGTTCGCAATATCCGGTTCGCTGTCTGTTTTGATAACATATTGCTTTTTTAATTCGAACATGTGTACCTGATACTCTCTTGCGTTTGTTTCCATTTAGTTATGAATTTGACAATTTGTGTTAGTCTTGTCATCCAATATTGACCCTTCAACACCATTTCTGTCTCGCATTCGTGTCAAACTTCGCTCTTATCTTCAATCATTATAACTACAGCTGGACTGTATGTCGCTCGGAAATGGAAGTTAAAGTTAATCAAATAAAAGCTTTTTTTCTCGACAAAGAACTTCGTTGTTTGCTCAACTCTTCTGTCAACTCTTCCAAGCTCTTCTGTGACTACTGATTTGTCCTCTCTTGGCTACCTGTGGGAAAGTTATACGCATGCACGGGCCAAAGGAGGGCGGAGACAGAGGGAATGAAGGAAAAGAGGGATGAAATAGGAGAGAGGAGGGAAGGCAAAGGAGTGGAGAGTAAAGAGAGAAAATAGAAGAGATTAGAGAGAAGAGCTGAGAAGAGACAAACATTGAGCAGGCCAGATTGCTATTGTGAAGTTTGAAAGGACCAGAGGATGAATCTTTTAGGCTGAAAGTGTTTTAGCTTCTGTCTCATTGCCATAGGATATTTCTGCTGTTGAAATGAAAGTATAAATGAAATATCCATAAATTTCATTGGCTGCCTGCCAAGGCAACTGAGACCTGCGGCGGCAGCCCGACAGAGTTCGCCGACCTGCTCAGCTCGGCGCGTCTGCTCAGGGCCATACGCGACGAGCTCGGCTATGCGCGCCCCGGCGCTATTCAGGCGCGCTGCATCTCTCTGGCGCTGTCTGGCGCCGATCTGCTATGCCAGGCGCCGTCCGGCAGCGGCAAGTCAACCGCCTGCGCTGTGGCCGTCACCCAGCGATTGCTGACGCTGATTGATGAAGCCAAAAGGCTCAGCCCAGCCTCCGCTGATTTGGAGGGGAATTCTGTCGCCACTCGCGCTCTGGTGCTCTGTCACAGTCGGGAGCTGGCTGTGCAGACTGTCCGACAGCTGCGCTGCCTCTCCTCTCGCTGTCCGGGACGTCGGCCGCGAGTTGCCGAATTCCTCGGTGGCGCTCCGGGCAGGTAGCTGGCTGATTGAGTTATTTGGGCTTCTTGAGTGAGATGCTACGGATGTCTTCAGATTGTTTATTGGCGCTTTAGAAGGCTGTATAAGATAGCTGAATGCTTAAAAGTGTACCGCGATGCTGCAAAACTCGACTGGATGCCTTAAAACTCTGCTGAATGCTTGGAAACTCATCTCAATGCTTGGAAACTCAGCTGGATGCTTGGAAACTCATCATGATGCTTGGGAACTCAACTGGATGCTTGGAAACTCATCCGATGCTTCGAAACTCAACTGGATGCTTGGAAACTCAGCTGGATGCTTGGAAACTCATCTCAATGCTTGGGAACTCATCTTAATGCTTGGAAACTCATCTTAATGCTTGGAAACTCATCTTAATGCTTGGAAACTCATCTTAATGCTTGGAAACTCATCTTAATGCTTGGGAACTCAACTGGATGCTTGGAAACTCATCTCAATGCTTGGAAACTCATCTTAATGCTTGGAAACTTATCTCAATGCTTGGAAACTCAGCTGGATGCTTGAGAAACTCATCTCAATGCTTGGAAACTCATCTCAATGCTTGGAACTCATCTCAATGCTTGGAACTCATCTCAATGCTTGGAACTCATCTCAATGCTTGGGAACTCAGCTGGATGCTTGGAACTCATCTCAATGCTTGGGAACTCAGCTGGATGCTTGGAACTCATCTCAATGCTTGGGAACTCATTTTAATGCTTGGAAACTTATCCCAATGCTTGGAAACTCAGCTGGATGCTTGAGAAACTCATCTCAATGCTTGGAAACTCAGCTGGATGCTTGAGAAACTCATCTCAATGCTTGGAAACTCATCTCAATGCTTGGAATTCATCTCAATGCTTGGAACTCATCTCAATGCTTGGGAACTCAGCTGGATGCTTGGAACTCATCTCAATGCTTGGGAACTCAGCTGGATGCTTGGAACTCATCTCAATGCTTGGAACTCATCTCAATGCTTGGGAACTCAGCTGGATGCTTGGAACTCATCTCAATGCTTGGGAACTCATTTTAATGCTTGGAAACTTATCCCAATGCTTGGAAACTCAGCTGGATGCTTGAGAAACTCATCTCAATGCTTGGAAACTCAACTCAATGCTTGGAAACTCATCTCAATGCTTGGAAACTCATCTTAATGCTTGGAAACTCATTTTAATGCTTGGAAACTCATCTCAATGCTTGGAAAACCATTTTAATGCTTGGAAACTCAGCTGGATGCTTGAGAAACTCATCTCAATGCTTGGGAACTCAACTGGATGCTTGGAAACTCATCCGATGCTTCGAAACTCAACTGGATGCTTGGAAACTCAGCTGGATGCTTGGAAACTCATCTCAATGCTTGGGAACTCATCTTAATGCTTGGAAACTCATCTTAATGCTTGAAAACTCATCTCAATGCTTGGAAACTCATCTTAATGCTTGGAAACTCATTTTAATGCTTGGAAACTCATCTCAATGCTTGGAAACTCATCTTAATGCTTGGAAACTCATCTCAATGCTTGGAAACTCAGCTGGATGCTTGAGAAACTCATCTTAATGCTTGGAAACTCAGCTGGATGCTTGAGAAACTCATCTTAATGCTTGGAAACTCAGCTGGATGCTTGAGAAACTCATCTTAATGCTTGGAAACTCAGCTGGATGCTTGAGAAACTCATTTCAAAGCTTGGAAACTCATCTCAATGCTTGGGAACTTAGCTGGATGCTTGGAACTCATCTCAATGCTTGGGAACTTAGCTGGATGCTTGGAACTTAGCTGGATGCTTGGAACTCATCTCAATGCTTCGAACTCATCTCAATGCTTGGGAACTCAGCTGGATGCTTGGAACTCATCTCAATGCTTGGGAACTTAGCTGGATGCTTGGAACTCATCTCAATGCTTGGAACTCATCTCAATGCTTGGGAACTCATCTCAATGCTTGGGAACTTAGCTGGATGCTTGGAACTCATCTCAATGCTTGGGAACTTAGCTGGATGCTTGGAACTCATCTCAATGCTTGGAACTCATCTCAATGCTTGGGAACTTAGCTGGATGCTTGGAACTCATCTCAATGCTTCGAACTCATCTCAATGCTTGGGAACTCAGCTGGATGCTTGGAACTCATCTCAATGCTTGGGAACTCAGCTGGATGCTTGGAACTCATCTCAATGCTTCGAACTCATCTCATTGCTTGGGAACTCAGCTGGATGCTTGGAACTCATCTCAATGCTTGGGAACTCAGCTGGATGCTTGGAACTCATCTCAATTCTGGGAAACTCTGTGTTTTGCTGTGTCAAAAGGTACCTGAAGGCTCGGAAAGGTACTTGATATGCAAAGTATGCAGGCTTGGTTTACGCATCTCAGACATGCAATTGAGACGATGCACTCCCATCGCTTTTTTCATCAAGACGAGACGCTGCCGCTGCTGCCTCCCGGCCGGACATCGCAGTCGGCTCGCCTGGCCGCCTGCTGGACTTGGCACGCCGGGGTCACCTGCGCACCGACCAGCTGCGAATTGTTATGCTGGACGACTGCGACCAGCTGCTGCTGCGCGATGAGGCGGTGCAGGCGCTGCTGCTGGCACCACCCGATCGGCAGGTTCTCATGTGCTGCACCACCATCAGTGCGGCTGTGAGTGCCGGGCCTGACAGACAGACTGACTGACTGACTGACTGACTGACTGACTGACTGACTGACTGACTGACTGACTGACTGACTGACTGACTGACTGACTGACTGACTGACTGACTGACTGACTGACTGACTGACTGACTGACTGACTGACTGACTGACTGACTGACTGACTGACTGACTGACTGACTGACTGACTGACTGACTGACTGACTGACTGACTGACTGACTGACTGACTGACTGACTGACTGACTGACTGACTGACTGACTGACTGACTGACTGACTGACTGACTGACTGACTGACTGACTGACTGACTGACTGACTGACTGACTGACTGACTGACTGACTGACTGACTGACTGACAGACACCGAGACAGACACAAACACACAGTAAGCCACACAGGCAGGTAATACTTATATTTCCTAAACCTCACAGATGCGGCAGCAGTGCCTGGAGCTGATGCAGAATCCGCATGAGCTGTGCCTGAGCGATGAGGCTCAGCTGGCTCCGCACAGCCTCCTGCAGTATCGCGTGCCGATTGCAGACTGCGGCTACAGAGCTAAGAATGCTCGGCTGCTGAAGCTGTTGCGAGTACTCGAGTTTGAACAGGTGCACCTGGCTTTAGTGATAATCTGGGGAGTTGGCATTCTGCCTACTTCTAATCGTGGTGACTCATTTCATTGAGCCACTGCAAACCTCCGCAGGCAATCGTATTTGTCAATTCCCCGCGCCAGTGCGACAGTCTGGAGAAATTCCTGAAATCTCGCGGCCTGTCAGCGCTGGCGGCGCACGGGGACCTGTGCCAGGCCAGCCGGATGGAGAACTACCGGCTGTTCAGGAATTGCAAGCGGCGCATTCTAATCAGCACGGATTTGTACGCCTTTGGTCTGCAGTTTCAACGGGTCGGCGTAGTTATTAACTACTGTCTGCCTGCGGACCCGGGTCTCTACCTGTACAGGGTGAGCAGTTAGAGAATTTTGAAAGTCAGCTAGTCTGTCACATTCTTAGAATAGCCATTAATAGATTATTCCCAGCACTTCATTCAAAGCATATTTAGAATCACACTTTAACCAGCTTTAGACTCGCCCTTGAATCATTCTTAGAATCGCTCTTAAACCATTTTTAGAATCGCTCTTAAACTGTTTCTTAGAATCTCCCTTAAACCTTCTTAGAATCTCCGTAAAACCTTTTTTAGAATCGCCCTCAAACCCTTTCTTAGAATCTCCCTGAAACCCTTTCTTAGAATTGCCCTCAAACCCTTTCTTGGAATTGTCATTAAACCCTTTCCTAGAATCGCCCTCAAAACATTCTTAGAATCGCCCTCAAACTCTTTCCTAGAATCACCATTAAACCCTTTCTTAGACTCACCCTCCAACATTTTCCTAGAATCGCCCTCAAACCCTTTCTTAGAATCTCCCTGAAACCCTTTCTTAGAATTGCCCTCAAACCCTTTCTTGGAATTGTCATTAAACCCTTTCCTAGAATCGCCCTCAAACCCTTTCTTAGAATCACCATTAAACCCTTTCTTAGACTCGCCCTCAAACCCTTTCTTTGAATCGCCTTTAAAACCCTTTCTTAGAATCGCCCTTAAATTGTTTTTAAATCGCCTTTAGATAATTCTTAGGATCGCACGTAAAAAAATCTTAGAATCGTCATTAAATAATTCTCAGCACTTCATTCAAGGCATTTTTAGAATCGCTCTAAAACTGTTTCTAGAATCGACCATTAACCATATTCTTAGAATCGACCTTAAAAAATTATAGACTCGCCCTTAAACGAGCTTTGAGAATCAGATGCTCACAAACACCAATAGCTTTCTCAACTTTTTTATTCACAGATCGGCCGTGCTGCACACTTCGGAAGCCGCGGACTCGCCCTGACGCTGCAGGAGCCGGACTCGGAGGCGCATGTGTTGAATGAGGCGGAGTCCAGATTCTGTATGCAAATAGCGCACCTGCCCGCCACAGTTCACGTATGCGACTATTTGCCGCCTGCTGCGGGTGGAGACGCCCAGCCACGCACTGGAGTGATTTTCTTTGCTGTGGAGCCGAATCGGGCTGCTGATGAAGCTGTGGTTGATGACGAATATCAGGATGCTGAATAGACTGACCGCTTACCGCGATCTCAAAGAATGAGCACTCAGATCTCAAAGAATGAGCACTGAGATCTCAAAAGATTGAGCACCCAGATCTCAAGGATGAGCACCAAGATCTCAAAGGATGAGCACCCAGATCTCAAAGAATGAGCACTCAGATCTCAAAGGATGAGCACCCAAATCTCAAGGAATGAGCACCCAGATCTCAAGGAATGAGCACTCAGATCTCAAAGAATGAGCACTCAGATCTCAAGGATGAGCAGCAAGATCTCAAAGGATGAGCACCCAGATCTCAAAGAATGAGCACTCAGATCTCAAAGGATGAGCACCCAAATCTCAAGGAATGAGCACTCAGATCTCAAAGAATGAGCACTCAGATCTCAAGGAATGAGCACCCAGATCTCAAGGAATGGGCACCCATATCTCAAAGGATGAGCACCCAGATCTCAAGGAATGAGCACCCAGATCTCAAGGAATAAGCACCCAGATCTCAAAGAATGAGCACCTAGGTCTTAACGGATCAGTACCCGACTTTCTTTGCTAAGCTTCTGCAATATCAGTCTCAATTCGCCTTATTGCATGCTTACCATATTCACTGTAGTGACTCTCTGATGCATAAAAAACGGCTGTGATAATTCAATTTTTACACACTTATCTTCTATTGTAGTTCTATCTTCTTTTTACAATCCATAGTTGTTGACTACTTGAGTAACTTTATATGCATATATATCTGATACATAAATAATGGATTTTATGATCTGAAATGCAACTTTGTTTACTTTGCTTTTTGGTGTTTTTGGCTTCAATCAAAATAGCTAAATAAGTCAGCTAGAAACAAATTAGATTGCAGCTAGGTGCTAAATAGTTGGCAGATAGATGCTAATTAGTTGGCAGATAGATGCTAAATTAGGTGGCAGATAGATGCTAATTAGTTGGCAGATAGATGCTAAATTAGGTGACAGCTGGATGCTAATTGGTTGGCAGATAGATGCTAATTAGGTGACAGCTGGATTCTAATTAGGTGGCAGATAGATGCTAATTAGGTGACAGCTGGATGCTAATTAGGTGGCAGATAGATGCTAATTAGGTCGCAGCTGGATGCTATTTAGGTGGCAGATAGATGCTAATTAGGTGACAGCTGGATGCTAATTAGCTGGCAGATAGATGCTAATTAGGTGGCAGATAGATGCTAATTAGGTGGCAGATAGATGCTAATTAGGTGGCAGATACATGTAGATGCTAATTAGGTGGCAGCTGAATGCTTATTAGGTGGCAGCTGGATGCTAATTAGGTGGCAGCTGGATGCTAATTAGGTGGCAGCTAGATGCTAATTAGGTGGCAGATACATGTAGATGCTAATTAGGTGGCAGCTGAATGCTAATTAGGTGGCAGCTGGATGCTAATTAGGTGGCAGATACATGTAGATGCTAATTAGGTGGCAGCTGAATGCTAATTAGGTGGCAGCTGAATGCTAATTAGGTGGCAGCTGGATGCTAATTAGGTGGCAGATACATGTAGATGCTAATTAGGTGGCAGCTGAATGCTAATTAGGTGGCAGCTGGATGCTAATTAGGTGGCAGCTGAATGCTAATTAGGTGGCAGATACATGTAGATGCTAATTAGGTGGCAGCTGAATGCTAATTAGGTGGCAGCTGGATGCTAATTAGGTGGCAGCTGGATGCTAATTAGGTGGCAGATAGATGCTAATTAGGTCGCAGCTGGATGCTATTTAGGTGGCAGCTGGATGCTAATTAGGTGGCAGCTAGATGCTAATTACCACCTGAAGTGTTCCAGGCAGCCGAGGCCGGGCAGATCACCTGCTTCCACAACTGCTTGTCGCTCCGCGGCGGCCGACTCACGCCGCAGGATGTCTGGGTGCGCAACGGCCGTGTTCTGGACTCTCTGAGCGTCTTTTATGGCGAACGGCGCAGCCCCTCCAAGTTTGTGGACTGCGGCGGGCACATCCTGGCTCCCGGCTTCATCGATGTGCAGGTGGGTGGCCTTCTGTGCTGCTGTGAAGTGAGGATGCTGATAGATTTAGATATTAGTAAAAGATAGATATATGCGGATATTAGTAGATAGATGCAGATATTAGTAGATAGATGCGGATATTAGTAGATAGATGCAGATATTAGTAGATACATACGGATATTAGTAAATAGATACGGATATTAGTAGATAGATGCAGATATTAGTAGATAGATGCAGATATTAGTAGATAGATGCAGATATTAGTAGATAGATGTGGATATTAGTAGATGGATACGGATATTAGTAAATAGATACGGATACGCTTATAGATGGTTCTGTTCCAGAGGTCTGATTGCGCCTCCATTCTTGCTAGGTAAACGGCGGCCTTGGCCACGACTTCTCCGTCATCGCCAGCGACGCTGATTTCCGCCAATCCGTGGACGCCGTGGCTCGCGACCTCGTCAGGCGCGGCGTCACCGCCTTCTGCCCGACCCTCATCAGCTGCGATTCGTCCACCTACCGCCGGCTGCTTTCGCCGGTGCCGCCTCCCCAGCTGAAGACGCCCGGCTCGCCAGAGGCAGCCGCAGTGCTCGGCTTGCACCTGGAGGGGCCCTTCATCAGCGCCGACAAGTGCGGCATGCATCCCAAGCGGTGCACCAAGCAGCACTGCCGGGCCGGCTTGGCCGACCTGTGCAGCGTCTACGGGACTGAGGACTTCAGGTATGCGGGCTTGCGGGCCTGTCTGCTTGCCTGTCTGTCTGTCTGTCTGTGTCTGTCTGTCTGTCTGTCTGTCTGTCTGTCTGTGTCTGTCTGTGTCTGTTGGTCTGTCTGTCTGTCTGTGTCTGTCTGTCTGTCTGCCTATGTCTGTCTGTCTGCCTGTGTCTGTCTGTCTGTCTGTCTGTCTGTGTCTGTTTGTCTGTCTGTCTGTCTGTCTGTCTGTCTGTCTGCCTGTGCCTGTCTGTCTGTCTGTCTGTCTGTCTGTCTGTCTGTCTGTCTGTCTGTCTGTCTGTCTGTGTCTGTCTGTGTCTGTTGGTCTGTCTGTCTGTCTGTGTCTGTCTGTCTGTCTGTCTGTCTGTCTGTCTGTCTGTCTGTCTGTCTGTCTGTCTGTCTGTCTGTCTGTCTGTCTGTGTCTGTTTGTCTGTCTGCCTGTGTCTGTCTGTCTGTCTGTCTGCCTGTGTCTGTCTGTCTGTCTGTCTGTCTGTCTGTCTGTCTGTCTGTCTGTGTCTGTCTGTCTGTCTGTCTGTCTGTCTGTCTGTCTGTCTGTCTGTCTGTCTATCTGTCTGTCTGTCTGTCTGTCTGTCTGTCTGCCTGCCTGCCTGCCTGTCTGTCTGTCTGTCTGTCTGTCTGTCTGTCTGTCTGTCTGTCAGTCTCAAAGGCTCGAGCTCACTACCGCAGCCAGGTTGCCATTGTCACGCTGGCCCCCGAGCTGCCCGGCGCCTTAGACGCAGTCCGTGGCCTCCACAACCTTGGCGTCTGCGTTAGCCTTGGCCACTCGGTGGCCTCTCTGGAAATCGGCGAAGCCGCGGTGGCCGCCGGGGCCAGGATGCTGACGCACCTGTTCAGCGCCATGGGCCCCTTCCACCACCGACAGCCGCACCTGCCCGGCCTGCTGGTCAGCGAGGCCGCCCGCCAGCCCGTGTACTACGGCCTCATTGCCGACTGCGACCACACCCACCCGGCCGCGCTGCGCCTCGCCTGGCGATCCAGCTTCCCGGGCCTCATCCTGGTTAGCGACGCCTGCCCGGCGCGCGCCTTCCCGACGGCCGGCACTCCTTCGGCGGCGTTGACGTCGACGTCGCTGGTGGCCTCTGTCGGCTGGCCGGCTTGGACACCTTGGCCGGCAGCATGGTGACACTGGCCGACTGCGTCCAGCGGATGCACCTATCCGGCGTCTGCCCGCCCGAGCGGACTCTCGAGGCGGCCTCGCTTCACCCGGCCGACATGCTGGGCCTGCGGGACCGCGGCCGCATCGAGCCGGGCGCTCTGGCCGACTTTGTGCTGCTTGACTCCGACCTGCGGCTGTTGCGCACCTTTGTGCGCGGCCTGTCCGTCGTTGAGTAATGAGCAGACTAGGTTAACAGATGCGACCTTGGCTGACCCGGTTGCCACCCTGGTTTCTAGTTTCATGATGACCTTAGCTGACCCTTTATCAACTGGCTTGACCTTAGCTGACCCCTGTTTTAACTGGCTTGACCTTAGCTGACCCCTGTTTTAACTGGCTTGACCTTAGCTGACCCTTGTTTTAACTGGCTTGACCTTATCTGACCCCTGTTTTAACTGGCTTGATCTTATCTGACCCTGTTTTAACTGGCTTGACCTTAGCTGACCCTGTTTTAACTGGTTTGACCTTAGCTGACCCCTGATTAAACTGGCGTAAAATTTGGTGATCCTATTAAAACTGCCGTAACCTTGATTGACCCCGCTTTTTTATTTGACCTTAAGAATCAGACCTGATCTACATGTATTCATTCCACAGTGCAACTGCAGCATTAGTACTCGTATATTGCGATTCAGCAAGTGCTAATCAGACTTGCTTAGAATAATCTTTCATTTGCGGAATTTCAGAGCTTCATGTTCGCGAAATAGAGAATTTTTGTGCCTTAAATTTGTTTAGCTATCAATCACTGAGTTGTCATTATTTCTGTAAGTACATTCGTATTCATTTTCATTAACTCTTTCAGATCAGTAAAAGAGTAAGTATTAATAGACACTATTCATAATTCTAGAAATTGTTTTCAGATTTAGATGCAAAATGCTTCTGACTGGGAGATATTAGCAAGCTTATTTGAGTCTTTATACCTTGAGCGGAATATTAAATACACCGTCATTTCTTTGTAACTCCCAGCGAGTTGCCCAGTTTTGACCAAGAGCATGTGCAGACCAGCAGTTCTTGTCCTTTATTCCTGATTCTAAAACCGTGATTCACTTCTCGTCTTATTGGCACTCAAAATGATTGCATTGTGCGATTTGCGTGTGAGGTTGAGTTGTGCCTTGAGTCCGTGCCACTAAACTCTGCCGCTGACAGAGCGTTCTGGGCTGCCACCAATGTAAGAGCTGCGAATTTACGGTAACTCCTAAAGGTCAGAGGTTAAAGTGCACAGAGAGCACGTGATCAAACAGGTGGAATACGATAGCAAATACAAGCTCAAAGGCGCAACTCAACCTGACATGAGAACCTCACAGCACTACTCGTGAGTAGGCACTCAAGCTTATGCATAAACCGTCCCCGCAGCCGGCCATGCCCGACCCCGTCGCCGCCGACCAGCAGAGCGCCCTTTCCAGCTGGCTGAACTCCGTGGCCCCGGAGCGAATCTTCTGCGGTGTCCTTGGCTTCTTCTGGCTCACCTACCTGTGGGAGAACTACCTGGCCTGGCGGCAGTACAAACTCATGCGCGACTCGCCTCAGCTGCCCGAGGCCGCCCGGCAGCTTACGGACGACCAGACCTACGCCAAGGCCCGGGCCTACAGCATCGACAAGAGCCGGTACAGTGCTGTCCGCGGCCTCTGGTCGCAGCTCCTGTTCACCTTCATCCTGCTAGCCGAGCTCATGCCCCGCCTGTGGGCCGTGGCCGGCCGCCATCTGGACAGCCTGGCCGGGCCTGATGCCAGCCGCGGCCAGCTGCCGCAGTCGATGGTGTTCCTGGTGTACGTCATGCTGCTGTCCTTCCTAATCGACCTGCCCTGGTCGGTGTACAAGAACTTCGTGCTGGAGGCCAGGCACGGCTTCAACAAGCAGACACCGGGTTTCTACGCCAAGGACCAGCTTAAGAGCCTGCTGCTGAGCATGGCCATCGGCCTGCCGATCGCCGCCGCCCTGCTCTGGCTGATCGAGCGTGGCGGGCCGTACTTCTACGTGTACGCCTGGCTTCTGGCCTCCGTTGTGATTTTCGTTCTCATGCTGGTGTACCCAGCTTCATTGCGCCCCTGTTTGACACGTACGAGCCGCTGCGCGAGGCCAGCTGAAGCAGCGCATTGAAGATCTGGCTAAGCGGCTGGAGTTCCCGCTGACCCAGCTGCTGGTGAGACGGTTGGGCGAATGCGGTTAACTGAGAACACTCAATTGCATGGAGTGGGGTTAGAGCTCGGGTGTGGGTGACAGGCGGGTGCGAGGCTTGGGTGGATGACATTGGCTTGAGGTAGGTGAGAGTAGCTTGGGGTGGGTGACAGTGGCTTGTGATGGGTGACAGCGGCTTGGGGTTGGTGACAGCGGCTTGGAGTGGTGAGAGTGCCTTGGGGTGGGTGAGAGTAGCTTGGGGAGTGTGAGAGTGGCTTGGGTGGGTAAGAGTAGGTTGGGGTGGGTAAGAGTAGGTTGGGGAGGGTAAGAGTAGGTTGGGGTGGGTAAGAGTAGTTGGGGAGGGTAAGAGTAGGTTGGGGTGGGTAAGAGTAGGTTGGGGTGGGTAAGAGTAGGTTGGGGTGGGTAAGAGTAGGTTGGGTGGGTAAGAGTAGGTTGGGGTGGGTAAGAGTAGGTTGGGGTGGTGAGAGTAGGTTTGGGTAAGAGTAGGGTGGGGTGGGTGAGAGTGAATGAGAGCCGCCGGCTGGTGAGAGGCCGTCAGCCGCGAGGAGTTCACTCAGAATGCGCCGGCACCTCCCCGCAGGTGATCGAGGGTTCGCGCCGCTCGCCCATAGCAACGCCTACTTATTCGGGCTGTGGCGCAGCAAGCGCATTGTGCTGTTCGACACCCTAATCGAAGGCTACCAGATGCAGTCGTGAAGGAAAGGAGGAGAAGGAGCGGGAAAAACGGGAGAAGGAGAAGGCCGCCGAAGGCCAGGGTGAGAGAAAGCGACGAGGCGAAAGCGGAACCGGATTCTGCAGCCGGCGAGGAAAAGGAAAAGGAGGCCAAGAAGGGCTGCAACGATGATGAGATTCTGGCCGTGCTGGGTCACGAGCTGGGCCACTGGTCTCTGGCCACAACGTGTCCAACATTTTCATCAGCGAGGTCAACCTGTTCCTCATGTTCTTCGCCTTCGGCCAGCTCCTTAACTGCCACTCTGCGTTCGCCGCCTTCGGCTTCCAGCAGCCGGCGCCGCTGCTGCTCCGGCTGGCCTTCGTGCTGGAGTTCCTGCTGTCGCCATACAATGAGCTGCTCGCTTCGCCATGATCTGCCTCACCCGCCTGTTCGAGTTCCAGGTGCGCTCGCCGCTGCTCAACCTCTTGCTCTCTATCCCCCATCCTCCCTCTCTCCTCTCCCTCTCCTCCCTCTCCCTCTTCTCCCTCTCCCTCTCCTCCCTCTCCCCTCCCTCTCCTCCCTCTCCCTCTTCTCCCTCTCTAGTCTCCCTCTCCCTCTTCTCCCTCTCCCTCTTCTCCCTCTCCCTCTTCTCCCTCTCCCCCTCCTCTTCTCCCTCTCCAGTCTCCCTCTCCCTCTTCTCCCTCTCCCTCTTCTCCTATCCCTCTTCTCCCTCTCCCCCTCCCTCTTCTCCCTCTCCAGTCCTCCCTCTCCCTCTTCTCCCTCTCCCTCTTCTCCCTCTCCCTCTTCTCCCTCTCCCCCTCCCTCTTCTCCCTCTCCAGTCTCCCTCTCCCTCTTCTCCCTCTCCCTCTTCTCCCTCTCCCCCTCCCTCTTCTCCCTCTCCAGTCTCCCTCTCCCTCTTCTCCCTCTCCCCCTCCCTTTTCTCCCTGTCTCTCTCCTCCCTCTCACCACTGTACCTCTTCTTCATCTCCTCAGCTTTTACTACTAGCAGTAGCCATTCATATAATTGCTTATAAAATTTCATTCTTTTTTCAAACTTAGGCCGACCGATTCTCAGTGAGGCTGGGCTTTGGCCAGCAGCTGAAGACGGCGCTAATTAAACTGCACACGGACAACCTGTCCTACCGCTGTTTGACCCGCTGTACAGCGCTTTCAATCACTCGCACCCCACTGTGCTGCACCGGCTGGCCGCTATTGATCAGGCCGAGGCCGAGGACGAGGCCAAGACTAAATAGGGGGAGTCTCAGTGCCGTTTCTTGGATTTCATTCCGTAGGGAGGCCGTCTGTAGCCATACTTTATATAGATTCTTTAACTGCCCTCTGCCGACACTTATAGGTGTGCCTGAAACTGCTTAGCACAGGGATGGAGATTGGATGAAATCAGAGAGTGAAATAGATGAGTGGAAGTGAGATTAGAGAGTGGGATAGATAAGAGATGAGATTAGAGAGAGTTAGATAAGAGGAGATGAGATTAGAGGGCGAGATAGATAATAGGCGAGATATGAGACTGTGATAGATAAGAGAAGGTGAGATTAGAGGGTGAGATAGATAATAGGCGAGAGATTAGAAACTGGGATAGATAAGAGTAGGTAAGATTAGAGAAAGAGATAGATAGTGATTGTGTAATCAGAGTGTTTGCTGGGATTAAAGAGTTCGATGAGACATAAAATATGAGATTAGCGAAACTAGATAAGTGAAAAGAGAAGTGAGATCACTTTTTAGACACTTCGTATATGTTGATAAGAAAATGGATTCAGCACAGCTCTATTTATATGATTGATATCAAAATATGTTCATTTCTGTCATGTATCCGCTGTCCTTTGTTAGCTCGATAATTGCTAAATTTGCTCCGAGTTTTTCGGAATGTATTTTTTTCATAGCCTGCTGTATGATTTTTCAAATATTTATTCTGAGTTAGGCAAGCAGTGAGGGCAGGGACCGGAGCCCAGTGCATCCAAGCATTAATTTTGTTTAATTTCATTCGATAATACTTTGATTACAGCGCTACTTCTAGTAGTGAATTAAAAAACACAAAGTCTGCTTTATTAAGCTTTTATTTTATTTCTGTCTTTAAGGCTAAAATAAATCAAATAATATTTGTAGCTGTCAACCCCGTGCGCTGCGATTCGCTCAAGTTCTTTGCAGTCTGCTAAAGGCAAAACAATATATACTTTACA